>OZ010790.1:205224617-205824617 GCA_963932465.1 Maratus speciosus
GGAAAAAAATATGGAAACTTTATGACGAAAATGCGTGTTTTCAAAAACAGTACGTCATTTTCCGTTCAAAATATATCGGTGCAGCATGTCCCAAATGGGATTTTGCATCACTTAACCCTATATAACAAAATTTAAACCATACAAATAATATATACTTTTTTTAATCAGAAAATATCATGAATAAAGATAAATAAACCCCATTATTTTTCTCCTCTCTGCAATAATGAAAGTTATCTAATTACTACCATTTTGAAGAAATATCATAAAATATTTCTCAAATTAAATTGTAAAAATGAGGATATTAAAAAAACAGCTATTGCGGGCATATCTACAAATTAAAAGCTTTCATTAAAAAAAATATTAGTAAAATTGGTTCAGTAAAAAGCGCAGGGCATATGACTAAAAAACAGCCTTGCGTTTTAAATATAAAGATTTTTAACAAAGCAATGGGAACTACGATTCTTTTGCTTTTAAGTAATTTTTGTTTCATCATTTCTTTCAAAATCTTGATATTTTTCTATAATAATTGTTTTCGTAATGAAGCAATCAATTATTTCTGCTTGTTTCTCCTATAATTTCTTTCTATTATTTTTTCTGTCATTTTTTTAAAAATTGTAAATAAGAAGTCATATTTACAATTCGGGTTACCTGAAAATTATGAAACATTAAATTAGGCACATTACGTTATTTTGATAAAAAATATAGTAGAATGTCTTAAAGAATAGCAGTAAAGTTTTATTAGTCGAGAGAATTAAAAAAAAAAATTGGGGTACCTGATATTGTTTTAAACTTCAAATTATGGCCTTTTTTGTTTGCTTGTGTAACTCGGCGAATTGATTATTAAAATTTTAATATTAAATATTTTTCATCCAGTCGAGAATCATCAAGTTCTGTAATATGAATCACTATTTTTTGGACAGACGTGCGATCAGAGTTATGCGCACTGTATTTCACTGCTCTTATATAAAGGCACTCTAAATTTTTGTAAAACATTACGTTTTATCAGTGCGTGATTTCGATTACGTTATTTTCAAAAGTGAAGTATTTTCACATGGGAAGAATTTCAGAGAAGGTGAGGTGAAATCAAGCACTTCTACAAAACATGTTTTAAGAATTAAAATACACAATTTTTTATATAAAATGACGTCATTTGCATCTGCTGAATCATTCCAATTTTACGATCCAGTCTTAAACAACATCTATAGGAAAATATGCATATGAATTCATTATCGCGGAATAATACACGAAGCCAGTAAAGAGCAATATCCTCATTCAAGAAGCTCGGCAAAACAACTCGGGTATCTAATGATTCATATGCGTTCATTTGTTTGTTTATAATAGCTCCAATTTTTATGAGAAATCATTAATTTATATTTTCCAAAATTCGGAAAATATTATTGTAGACGGATTAATAAAATTACATCCTTTCATCTTTCGGATACGAATAAAGTAAATGAGGAGAAAATAAGCCACACAAATATTCTTTTAAATATATTTTTGTAAAGAGAAACTGTTGTATCGTTTGTAAAGAAAATTTGTAATAAACTGAAAATCCTTTAATTGATATATAAAAATGAAATAAAAGCAAAATTTTCCGGGTTTTATAACAGACAATATTCTTGACATAGCACATATTTTATTTAATTTTTTTTTTCAGTTTTTATGAGAAAATGGCAACAAAAATATACAGTAATCTATTATTTTTCCTGTACGTTTAATAGAAATGGAGCACTTGAGTTGCCACGCTTACAAAATTGTATTAAAAACTATAAAAAAAATTAATATCTCGAAAATAAATTGAGATACAGCTTTCAAACAAATTGCATTTAAAAGTACATTTTCCCCCTATACGCCGGTGTAACAATTGAAAATGTGCGATGTTAGAAGTTAAAAAATTTGCAGTAGCGAAAATTCCAAAACCGAAATTTCATTTCAAATTTCAAAGTGTTGCAATTCCAAGAATGACGTCAGCGTTACGCACAGATATGGTTGGCCTTTATAATATAGATAGATATCTACACTAGCACAATACAGTGTATAACCTTGCTGTTCCTTCAGATAGGTACTGTGTTATTGAAAAAAAATCTTTAAATCTATGATAATGCAAAGAAAAAAAATGTAATATTGCTAATTTGTTTTGTACAAAATTAATTTTAGGTAAGATAGAAGTATTACAATAATGTTCATTATTATCAAATAAAATTTCGCACTATGGTATATATATTAACAATCTGCATTAACCTTTCAAAGAGAAAATACTGGATTGGATGAAAAGAAATTTTTTAGAGTAAGTCTCTAAAATAACATTGATTATTATTATTATTTTTTAAATCAATCGGATAAAACGTGTTGAAAATCGCTTTACCTTGTCACTCACGGGTATTAAAAAAACGCCTATTGTGGATTGATATAAATAAAACATTATTCTAAATTGGGAATAAAACGAGAATTTATATATTATGTGAACGTTTGATTCTTATGAAAAATCACACAAAACAAAATTTAATCGAAAACTAAATTTAAAACAATTTTTTGTAGCTTAATGTATGACCCACATATACTTACTTTTTTTAAATTTTCTTACTCGACGAGTAAGAAAATTTAAAAGAAAATCATAATTTTTTTTTATATACATTCCAACTAATTAAAATGTAGTTATTGCATTTTTTTTATTACAAGAAATGAATTTAAAAAATAACCCTTTTTTTACAGCACGTGAAAAATATTAATTAGTGTTTTATTTAAATGAATAAAATGTTTATTTTTTGATTAAAATAAGATGAAGTATTACTCTTTGTAAAATCATCTAACAGAATAAAAGTTAATATGAAAACACATAGAAATCGTTTGTTGTAGTTTAAATAACGTTACTAAATATTTTTCATCATTAAAATGTCTTATAACTCTTTTGCTTAAATAAGGTGTCACACAAAATACTTGTATAAACAAATAAACAACTTGACAAAGTTTCGGTTTCGTTAGTGATAAAAAACATTATCATAAATATCCATCATCGATCAACTATTGATCGATGATAAATTTTTATGATATTAGTTTTAATCTCTAATAAAATGTGGATTTCTTTATACCCTCCAAACATCCCAACGGCTGAATGGATTTTAATGAATGAGATCTCTATAAATTCGTCTTAGCCATCCGATGGTTATAGGCTAAGTTTTGTTTTTAAATTCAAAATGGCGGTCGTAAAATACAAAATGACAGTAGACACGAAAAACATTTTTACGCTCCATATTGAGTGGCATATCATTGGATAGGTCTTTCAAAATCAAGACGATGTTTCATTGACTATTTTACAGTCAGAAACTCTGTTTAAATATTACTCAACCTGGAAGTTGTGTAGGTAGGATCTCTAGCTTTACTGCAACTCTAACCATCATAGACATCTATAGGCCTCATCAAAGCAGTCTTTATAGATAGGAACTAACAATTAAACACAACTTAAAAGTCATAAATACAAGTAAGTAATAGGTACGTAATATAAAAATTAGCTCCACTTTGATGAGAAATAATTAATTAGTTCACTTTTTACGCAGTCGGGTTTTTGATTTTTTAAATTTAATTTCTTATTTATGTATATATATATAATTTTTAATTTCCTAAATTTTCTAAAATTCAAAAATTTTATTGCAGGTGAAATATTTTCTGCAAAAGTTGCCGGAGAAATTTTTTAACTTCAACAACAACTTGTTGAGAAAACATTAGAATGCGGATCATTCACTGGCGAGGTGTCTTAAATTTAAAAGAGAAATCGAGGCCGGCACATTTCCTTATATGGAAATTCATACACGAAAGATCTGTTCTGCCGAAAAATCGCATATCACTAAATCTTTTGGACCATCAAATAGCAAATAAATGTTGTACAACATGTTTATAATTATTCAAATTTATTTAGAGAATGTACTTTTTAATGCTTAATAAATATACTTTTTCGTTTCAATTGCTTTTCTCCATTTAAAAAAATTATTATACCTATACCCCTTTTATGTATGGAAGATAGTCTCAATATTCGCAATTTTGATATTCGCTGAGGTTTCCGCGAACCTAACCCTCGCGAATGTTAAGGTATATATATGTATATGTACAGTCGTGGGAAAAAAAAAGTAAACACCCCCTACTAACTCCTCAACAAGTTATCGTAGAAGAAAATTACTGATACCGAACGATTGGAAATAAAGTCTACTTTTAAATGATATAGATAAAATTTGCTTAGGGGGCGATATACATATTAAAACGAAGAGTAACTTTGTTTTTTTCAATAGCAGTACACAATTCTGACCGCATAAATGAACTCTACACCCTTCAATTAGCCTAAAAATAAATTTTTGTGCAATTCCTACCATAAGTTTCTGAGAAATTAATTATTTTAAAACGAGTGTATTTTAAGGGCTGTATCCAAATTGAAGTTCGGAACTCGATTGTTAACCGAGAGAGCCCTCATCTTGATCAGGGCGCCTTAAGAAGTCAATGAAGCCTGCTAGATTACAGGACAGCAGAAGAAATTTCAAAATATCTAGTCACTCCTATTATAGACGGCCACTTAAACCATCATTTTGCCGTTTTTAAGGCATAATTTGAAAACTACTTGGAAGAAAAATGTGAAATTTTGGATTTCCATAAAGCAGGACTTAATTAATCTAATTCCATGGAAAGAAAAATAAAATTGTAGGTTGCAATTCTTAATTTTTTCGAGTATTAATTTCATAAACCATAATTCATATCATAAAGTTATAAAAATTGCAAATTCAGCGTATTTATGTTTGGGTATCTTAGTATTATTGCTACACAAAAAATTAGCACATTAGGAGCATAATTTCTGGAGATATAAATAAAAATATGAAAATGTAATTTAACATTAGAAGCACTCAATTTTGAATGTTTATAATTAAAAAACTTATCATTCAAATGACTTGAAATTCGGTGTCTATGCATAGTTTGAACCAAAGATTTGAAATATCTTGTTAAAATTGGGTATTGTCATTGAAAAAAAAGAAGTTTGAATTCGTTTTAATAAGTAGATGCCCCCCTAAGCAAATTTTATATACATTATTTAAAAGTAGACTTTATTTCCAATCGTTCGGTACCAGTAACTTTCTTCTACGATAATTTGTTGAGGAGTTAGTAGGGGGTGTTTACTTTTTTTATTTCACGACTGTACATGTATTTAGTGTGACCCCTTACTTAGAAAAAGAAAGTTTTTTATGAATTTATATAGATATTACTATATTAGAAAGAGTGTACATTATACCTAATGTCTCTGAAATTTTCTATATATAATAAGATTTTTTCTGTATACAAGAATTAAAACAACAAGAACATTTTATTAATTTGCAATTTTTATACAAATATTAAAGCGTGATTATTACATTATCCTCTTATATTTAAAAAGAAAAGAATATAAAAATTAGGTAACTAATATTATTTACGCCTTGTGAAAATTATTTAACGGCAAATCTTCTATATATAATAGGATTTTTTAGTATACAAGGATTAAAACAATAAAATCATTTTATTAATTTGCAATTTTTATACAAACATTAAAGCGTGATTATTACATTATCATCTTACATAAAAAAAAGGAATATGAAAATTAGGTAATTAATATTATTTACGCCCTGTGAAAATTATTTAACGGTATTATATTGAATGTAACAATTGTTTAGTATTTGATTAAAATAAAATAAAGTATTGCACTACATAAAAAACCGCAGTATATAAAATATAATGTAAAAAAATTGTCATATTTTGAAGAATTTTATTCAATATTTGTCCCATCAAAAACCCAACACAACTTTTCTTTATCCTTATAATCATTTGGTTTATAAATATATATTCACTAACACAATAAGATTCTTTTTATTTTTCGTTCCGTGAGATACAAGATAGATATTGTATTATTAGAAAAACATTATATTACATCTAATGCCTCTAATATTTTCTGTACAAAATTGGATTTAGTCAGGATGAAAATATTACAACATTGTTGATAAATGTCATCTCGTAAAATTTTCCATTATCATATATTTATTTGCCGTTTATACTGGCTTTTCTTAAGGTGAAAATACTTCATGGAAGGAAAATAATGTTTCTTGAAAAGGTGGTGCCTAAGAAAACATTCATGGAATTCATTTTAAAGTTTGTTTGACAATGTTTGTCGCAAATATTTAAAAAAGATTTTAATGCAAAAATTGATAAATAATGAAAAGAAAATGTATGAAAATTTTCTTATATTACATAAATAGACTTAAGATTTTTCATATTAAAGGAATTATAAGTTTCTTTCTTATCTAATACACGCAGAGTCGCTACACATGATGTCACTTTATGCGATTTTGTTACAACGCAATTTAGGTATAAAACCGAAAAAATTACGTGAAAAACTGAAAACGACGAACTTTTTGAGGGACTTTTAACGAACTTAATATTATTTTTGTTTAATTTTAGAATTTTAAAATTTATTTCGTTGTAAAGATTGTCATTTTATTTATTTTTATCCTATTTAAACTGTACTTATATTAATATTTTCATGTGAAAATAAATTTACTTTACGCTATTTCGTGTTAAGCGATGTTTTCCCGTGACATATTAATCGCGTAAAGTTAGGGGCACCTGTATAGTTTTTTATGCGAATATCTTTTCATATTATTCATTTACACATTCAATGTAACATTTTTTAAATTAAAAATAGTCTAAAATACAATTGTTGGCCTGTGAATGCGTGTTGAAAATATTTTAAAAAGACTTTAGGATAAGCATTTATAAATATTTTTTTTTAAAAAGGAGTTTCATTCTTATGTAATAAAATTCATTATTACGCCTATTTTTCATATTATTAATTTAAATATTAAAACACATAATAAAGTTTTTTTTTGTAGTAATATAAATACTGAGTAGAAAATTTACTCTATGTAAATAAAACAATGCTCTAATGTAAGAACATGAAAATACACTGTATGTTAATACTGAACTTCTATAATGCATCAAACACCAGTAGATACTTTTTAATGTGCTTAAATATAAATAATGATACATACTTTGTAAACGTCTTGCCGAGAAATGTAAATGTCATCTATGAGCTCTCAATATAACATATTATGGATTTCAAGTGAAATGATTTGATAAATGCATATACATAAATAAATTATAGGTTGTGAGCCCCTACATATTTTTCCCTTACATAATGCCGTGGCCCATTTTTATATGAAATAGTAACTATAGTGCACCGTATGAGAAAATGTAGAAAAACAGATGAAAAAAAAAAGAGTCACGGATAAAATATATATATATATACTTAAGTCTAATTTTTTACATGTATGTAAAGTATTTTTTTCGTCTTGTAAGCAATAAATCTAGATTAATTTCTTTTAATTACAGCCATCCCCTGACTTAAGAAAGTAATGCGTTTCGCAAAGTTTTGCGTAACTTGAATTTTACGAAACTCAAATTTGTAAATTGCTCAGGTAAAATTTTGTAAGAAACTACAATATTTATTACACACACACACACACACACATATATATATATATAAACATTATTTACACCTTATTATTTTATAAATAAAGCTTCATGCGACAGTATTTACTCGTAGATAAACTACAAAACTATGAAAAAATATAAAAAGAAACTTAAAGGACACTTTTCAAATATGTTGTGGAATACGGGATTTATAAATCTAACATTGATGAATTGATTTATAACATTTTGAAGCTACATCGAACGACTATAAAAATAAGTAAGAAAAATCATGCGTTAAGCATAAATTATGAAACACTTTCCAACGCTTTACTGAATGCTTTAACAAAACTTCGTTATTTAGGGAAATAAGGTATATAAGTGAACTAAGTAAACATTTTAGAAAAGGAATAAAACATTTGAAAAACTGATTTCAGCAGTTACCGTCCATAGCAAATATGTATTCTAGTATTTTTGAACAGCTCTATATTTGATCTGTAGGTTGATATATATACTATATATTGGGGAAATTTAGTTTAGCAAGAAAAGGAATAACAGGTTGAAATTTCTCTTTCAGCAATTTATATTAATAGATGGAAACATGCTTGTAGAGTTTTGTACAACCCTTCAGTTAACCTAGCATCTTTATTACACGCACTATTTAGCTAAAGTTTAATTCAAAGTAAGACACTCTTAAAACTACTGGAATCACATTTCCAGAAATTATCATTTATAGACGGCCATGTATCCAATTCTTTGCGTGACCATGTATATAATTTTTTATCTATGTTCTACAAAGATTTCTTGGTAAACTAAATGCAGTTCAGCGTAAAAATGCATAATTCATTTAAAAACCACCTTTAAGCAATTTACAATCATAGCCAGTAACCAATACGATTTTTTTTTTGCGTAGCCCTTTATATGAATTACAGCATTTATTCACACCATATACAATGCATAAATATAGTGAAACATAAAAGCACATAACATAATTAAAAATGCATTACCAGCAATCATCGCTACCGTACAGTACTTCGGATATAATAGTATCTGAAATCTTGCGTGTGTCCCTCTAAATGCTATGCACTTCGTATTATACATGAAATATGTTATAGTATACCTCAGCGACGTATATCAATTTCATTATATGAAATAATTTAACATAATTAAAATACGCCGGAAAAAATTCCCTCCATCCCTATATCATTATGTAACGGAATTCTTTTGTGTGGCCCTGTAAGTGAATAATAATTATTCTTTGCACCGCATATTGTACGGGATGGATATTTTAGCGCACTTGATAAATGCATATCAATTTTATTATGTTTGAAAGCATGTAACCTCATTAAAAATCATTTTTTACTGTTTTTTACCATAAGCCGTAATGTAACGGAAAATTTTGACTGGCCCTGTACATGAAATAAACATGCCACAGACTTCATTTGAAATAGGGTTCGTGCTATGGTAGAGGTCACTAACGTCCAAAAATTTCAGAACGATCCGAGTATATTTACGGGTGTTAGAGCACGTACAGACGAACAGACGGACAGACAAACCGAATGCATAAGCCCTTTTCAACTTTCTTGGAAAGTGTTAAAAAGAAATAATTAAAGAGGTGTAAATTAACCTATTATACATGAATTTCTAATGGAAAGACAAATGAATAGCACTCACAAAATAAAATAATCTTTGATAAGTACAAACTGTTTATTATGGATTAGATGACTATTATGAATAACTAACAATAAATATTAAGTTGTTTTGGTATAGATTTAGATTGTATCTGTACCAATAAAAACGCAATTCGATCCAATGTATAAACTATATTAGGGTTGTGGTTTATATCTATATATTTTATTTATAAAATAAATATCAAAAGTATACAACTGCGTATCAAACGCGCTTATATATTCACAAATGTAATTTTCGAGATTTATTACGTAACTGCGCATTTACGTAAGTCGGAGGCTGCCTGTATTTGGATTCTTACACATGTGTATGTTTTTTTTTTTTTTTTTTGGTCTTATAGAGTGAAGATCCTGCTATATCTGTGAATATCGTATATGCATTTCTCTTTGAAAGTCATTTGAGGAATGAGAAACGTTAGGATTACCTGCGGCCAGGTGCGACTAGTACTTTTTAAAAAGAACACAAGAATGCATTTGAAACATAAGTTTGGACTTTCGAAGGATTATATGCAGTCAATGTTTGCAAAAAAACCACTTAGTCCCTTTGTGGGGAATGGTATGTACCGGTTATCGCAAAAATGACCGATGATTTTAAAATTCAATAACTTGCAAACGGTGACAGATATTTAAAAAATTCTTGCAGGAGTTTTATGTAAGACGCCAGGAGTTTGTATGCTGCGATAACTCAGTTTTTGTTACAAATAGCATCGATAGACGGCGTTACAAGGAATAACCGCTAAATCCAGGATCGATTTTTCGGCCTCTATTTTCTCCCATGCGAAAAAATGAGATTAAAATGTATTTAATGGATTCCGAAGTACCAAAAATCGGGTCTGGACTGAGCACCTATTGCTCCATCTATTGTTTGAAATTCGAACTAAAATAAATAATCACAGTAAAAAAACTCCTGATATCATACATAACCCTCCTATAAGAATTTTTTTTAATATCAGTCACCGTTTGCAAGTTATTGGATTTTAAAATCATCGGTCATTTTTGGGACATCCAGTGTACGTATGTAGTGTGTGTGTGTGTATAGAAATATACAGTCGAACCCGGTTAAGACGCTCACAGTTAATACGCAATTCCGCTTAATATGCGTATTTTTTCCTGTCACGTAACCTTCGCTCATAAGATTAATGCAAGAAAATATCGTTTAATACGCGAACCGTTATTGCGCGATACCGCTTAGTACGCGACATTGTTTCCGTCTCTTGAGTAAAAAAAATCTCGCTTGATAAGCGTATCCATATAACAAGGTGTGAATTTCTCTATTTTTCTAGGGTTCTCATTTTAACGGGATTTTTTTTATTTTTTTTTAAATATGTACCATTATTTCTGAACAGTAATATTCGTCTTATATTACAGATTAATTCAGGCGAATGTTACTAATCGGAAATAGTGACAGATATATGAAAAAAAAAATCCCGCTAATTAGCAACACTCCGACTCTTCATTGATTCCACGTCCTAATATTCCACCTTTTTAAGTAGTCTACATAGTTAAGTAGAAAAAGACAAAGGAACTTTGTCCGCGTCTTGTTACTAATTTTTCATTTTTCCCATGTATGTTGTGGATTCTTCTTTTTACCTGTCGTAAAATTTGTGAAAAAAGTAGGCCTCAATATTGTATACTTTTAAACTCAAACGGCAACGTACTTTCATTTTCAATTTTACTATAACTTTTTTACTTTCATCAGCTGCCTATTTTATTTCCGGGTATAATGTAGTAATCGACATGGAAGACATTTTAATCCAATTTTATTTTCAGCTATTATTCCAGTAGGTCTAATAAAAAAAAAAAAGAATTAGTTCAAAAAAGTAATGTTTTAATCTAAATATGCGTAAAAGTTACAATTTTTCACGTCAAACATATAAACAAAACATCTAAAGTTCATTTAGCCGATTAGATATGTAAATATGCTCAGTCTTAACTGGCTTCGACTGTATGATCACACATGATCAATTTTAATTTGCCAATTCCATATTAAAAAAAAATAAAAATTCTTAATTGAGGACATAGTATATATTTTATCTTTTTCATATTCATAATTCTGATCTCAAATGAAATATATATATATATATATATTCTTTATTCAACATTCTTCATTCAACATTCTTCATCAACTTCACCCCGAATTTTTTGTTTATTACTAGCAAAAAATAAAACATTACAGAAAATGAGACGACCATCTTCATAAAATTTTTATGTACTTGATATTTTTTCCTTGCTATTGAATTGAAATTCAATACCATATTAACCCTCTCCAGGCCCCTAAGTACCAAAGGAAGGAAAAGAAAATTAGTGTGTTGAAAACAAGTAACTGATAATGAGACTTCATAAGTATTTAAGAAAGATGTAATCAGGAAAACTAATATTAGAAAGAAAAAAAAAATGATTCAAATGCATTCTTGAAAACTTTTAAAAGTGGTGAAAAACATTGAGAAAAACTTTTCGTATTTTTGTTGTTATTCGGTGTAACCTTAAACGGCTTTTACGGATAATGATCTTCTTCGCATTTTTTTGGGGTTGCTTAAGTTGGGATAGTTAACACAATAACCAGATTTTGGAAGTCATAAAAACAGGAGCTCCAATTCAAAACTTTATTGGGGCGGGACAACGCTTTCTTTGAGGAGATAAAAAACTTTTAGATCTTGATAGGTGCAGCTTAGAAACAATTATTATAGTTTTATTCTGATATATGTTTTTACAATGAGCCAATGTTCTTATTAATGATAACTGTATATCCTTTTGAGAATGTTTCAATAGCAAGGCTTCAAGAAATTTTATTGATAATTATTAATTTCTATGCTTAATGTTTTTATTTAATTCTAATTTTTCAGCGATTAAGGAGTCTCAAGTCTCTTGAAATTGGAAAATGTTAAAAAAAAAAGACAATTTTCTTCAGTTAATATCTTAAAATTTATATGATTTAAAAACACAATTTTTATTGGGATTAAAATATATAAGTATGTTCTTTCATTTCATGTATTTAAAAAATTGCAAGAAACAGAATTAGTATTTATAGGGCGTTCCAAACTGTTTGACATTTGACGAACAAAAAATTGGCATAACAGTTTACGTGAAGAATTGCAAAAAAAAAAAAAAAAAAAAAAAATAATTGCAACTAGAAAGAATTTTTTTTTATCCTAATTACACTTCAGATTGTAATAACTACCCTGAACCTAAATAAATTTGTATTTAAAGCATTTTTATATTTTTATTGCAAGATTGTATTTAGGTAATACAAAATTTTGAAAATTTCAATAGTATAACCACATAAGAAAAAATATATTTTTTAACAATAAAAAGGAAATTTTAGGTTCAATTTATACATCCTAACATGAAACATATTTTTTGAAAATATCATGAAAAAATAATCAGAAGTTTTTGAAATATCCTGCGAGTTATACGAGAAAAAAACGTCATTTGGAGAAAAATCATTTCAAAATTTCGGAAACGCCGCACAGTTGGACGTTTTGATGATCTAGGTTGACAAACTTCATTTTTCCGATTATCTCGGAATTTGACAAAACCATGTGTTCTGGTAACTGAATGTCTGTATTTTCCAGATCCATACGAGTTTTGTCAAAAAAAAAAAAAAAAAAAAAAAAAAAAAAAAAAACCAGAGGTGTCAATCAATTATAACCGTAAAATAGCCGTTTGCGCAGTTGATTTGAGGGAGTTTCAAAAGTTGCTCTAGCTTCCTCCAAGTTTGAAAGCACGTCGTGACTATTTTGTTTTATTTAAAAGCACGAATTTGCTGCACATGTGTCACAGGTTTGTTAGGGTCAGACTTAACCCATTTTTGTTTGAAAATAAGCGATATTAAACCCGCTTAACCACTTTTTTCAAAGGTTGTAATTCTGGATGATACTTGATGTTGTTTACAAAAATCATCTTGACTTTTAACATATTATTCAGCATTATTCAGCAATAAGCATTTTAAAAAATCAAAGTGTCATTCCTAAAGTATTGAAAATTAAAAAAACTCCTGCAGATAACTACAGATCATTAAGTTCTTATTAATAAACAAGCATCATATTAACTTGCAGTGCATGTATGTATGTTTAATTCAAATCTTGCAAGTCAAATTTAAACGACATTTAAATATTCGATTGAACCGAAACAATGAAAACATGTGTAATTTGTATGACAAATCAATATTATTATAATTTGAAGAACGTAGAAGTTTGTTTAGCGTACTGTTTCTACAGGGCTTCACAAAAATTTAAATTAAAACTTGCAAGTTAATTTGAAACCAATTTCAATAGTCTGATTGCGCTGAAATTTTGCTCAGGATATGTATATGTAGTTCTGATGACAATGCAATATTATTATAATTTATGGAACGTAGCAGTTACCCTTTTTTTACAGGGCCACATAAAAGATTAGTTCAAATCTTACAAGGCAATTTTAAAACACTTTCAATTATTTGATTGAGCTTAAACTTTGCCTACATGTGTTTTTCTGATGCTAATTCTATTAAAGTATGATTTGACGAACATAGAAATTATTCATTTGTTACAGGCCACACAAAAGATCGCGGAAAGATTGTTGCGAAAAAGCAGAAATTTTAATTAAATTTCAATAAAATTACTATAGGTTATTGAGATACACAATAGCATTTTTTAAATTGAAAACAAAGTGCGTTGCAGTCGTATTTCTCTTACAGGGACACATACAAATTTCGGATACATTGCCGTCTATATGCAGAAATTTTATTTCAGATTGAATAAAATTTATATAGGTTATTTATTCACACAATAGCATTTTTTCAACCGAAAATAATTTTGGTAGCATTTATATGTTTTACAGGGTACCGCAAAACATTAAAGTTTTTTTTTTTTACATGATTTTCTTTAAAAATGATTTTTAAAAAATTTAACATGATTTTTTTTTTCAGGATGACTACACAAATTTCTTGAGCGATTCTGAGTAGACAAAAGTACAAAGAAGAAATGAATGTTAACGTACATGTTTGCATTAAATTGTTTTTTTTACTTAATTGTAAAATAAGTACGTTTAACACAATATTTGTAATGCATTATACAGGATACCCACTAAAGGCCACGCTCTTAATTGCCGAACGGTTTCAGCTATAGTCATAAAAGTGGTGTCTTGGTTAGTAAAGTGCTTATGCGCTACCAGATGAAACCTCTTTCAGCTCCACCTAGTGCAAAACAGCTGAATTTGTATTCCTATCTCGAAAACGATATTCATAGTTAGAACGAGATTCATTTAGCATTCATGTTCACAAGGTGTCGTCATTCACTTTTATCCCATATTTCGAACCGTTTTCGCGATAGGAACGCTAATCCCGCCATTTTGTACCAGGTGGCGCTGTAAGCGATCTCATCTAGTAGTGCATAGTCTCCTTTCTATACCTATATAGACACCACGTTTATGAATATAGATGCAGTCGTTCGGAAGTTAAGAGGGTGGGAACGGACTTTAGTGGGCACCCTGTATTTTTATTTTAAGACATCGCTGTTAAATAACCAAATATTTATCACTGTTTGAGTATTTTATTAATGATGCATTAAAAAAAAACAGCAAAAACTAATCTCCAACGAAATAATTTTGTCCACCTAGATCGTCAAAACGTCCTACTGTGCGCCGCTTTAGCTATTGAGCTGGTATAATTCTAATAGCCATAACTTCTGTTCTAATGGGTATTTCAAGGAAACAATCATACCAAAATGTTCAGAAAATATAGAATTTTAACAACCAAAAATAAATAAATAAATAAAATAAAATAAAAAATTCGAAAATTTTGAAGCTTTAAGAGTCCTGAGACCCGTTAATCAGGTTTGACAAGTTATATTACCTTTTGTGTGATTTCTGAATTTTTTTCCCTTTTTAATCTGACTCTGATCAATAGTTTAATCAGCCGCCGCCGCCGCTGGCGGTTAACTCCAAGTGATAAGCAATGAGTTAATTACATTTATAAACGCATACCATTATTGAAAAAGCACTTCAATCAAATAATGCTTGTAGACAGTATTGTAACAGAATTATTTTGTGTGTTCCTGGACATGAACGATAAATGCTTTGCACACAAATTTTGCAGTAAACATCTTGTAGCTCACCTCAGTCTTTTATATGGGTCGCCCAAATGAAAGTGGCATTGCTGTGATAACTCCGCTATTTGAAGAGAAAGTTGACTGCGCATGCTTTTATAGAGGGCACAGAGTGCTAGGAATGATGTAATATCGCCATTTCCCGCCAGATGCGTGCGTGATAGCGCGGGAGCACGTTAAAAGGCATCGTTGGCATCATGGATGCATCCAAATGGTGTCAACGCGCGGTCGTACAATTTTTAACAGCGGAAAATATGAGTTCTATTTAAATCTATTGTCGAATGCAAAATGTGTACAGCACGGAGTGTATGTTACGCAGATCGGTATTCTGATGGTGTAAGGACTTTCGTAGTGGAAGAGGACCACATGCGCTTGACCAGGTAGTGACCTATCGTCAGTACTGCTTCTTCCACTACGAAAATACGAGTTGTTGAGTGTGGAAAAATATCTTTTGTAATACCGCTTTAACATGATCCTGATAAAACCAGCTCTTACAGAAAAATTAAATTAAAAACTCGTCAAAAGCGGCTAGATAAAATTGTTCAACTGGGTTTATTTCTAATCTTTATTTAGTTTTTGTTAGTGAAATTAGTGCTTAACTTCGAACTCTACCTGCTCCTGTAGGCCGAGCCAACAGGGATTTTATGTATATATTGTTAAAACAGTGTTTTTGGGTTTAAAAAAATGCAGCTAATGAAAAACGTATCAACAAATAATCTCAATAATTGCGGTGAAGAAGCCGCGCACGGATCTACTGCTTTTTTTTTTTTTTTTTTTTTTTTAAATAATAATTTTAATGGATTTTTTACATTTAATATATTTTTTCGATGACCATTAACAGTACTAAAAATCATATTTATATGAAAAACAGCAATAATACGTTCAAATAAAGTTTTGAAATGCATTAAAAGATATGTTTTCCTATTTATCCCGCGTCAGGATTTAATAACCAAAGAAATCGCCAAAGATAGCTATTTCCAATCAGCCTTTTTGATTGGATTGATTTCAGTGGTTTAAGCGCGAAATTCGATTTCATGTCTTAAATATGTGTTTTATTAACATTTTATTGTTTTACTTATTGATTAATGGATGCTTTAATTTCGTTAAAGAATATAAGCTGGAAACAAACTATGAGCTATTTATATTAATGTAAGTGGGAACGGATATATATTTCACAATCCTCTGCACATGATACAAATAGATTCGAAAAAAATCATACTTGAAAATTATTTTTAAAACAATAAAATCTGAGTCAATGTCGATACAGTTTTCAAACAAATTGCGATATAGTTTTCAAACAAATTGAATTTGAATATACATTTTTTTCCCTATTCGACGGTGTAATAATTGAAAATGTGCGAAGCTTAGAAGTTAAAAATTTTTTTTAAATGCAGTAAGCGTGAAATATGATCGTCTGCTTTTGCCATTCACAAAATGACGTCATCGTTACGCACAGACACGTTTGTGCTTTATAATATAGATATTTCAATAAATTAACGTTTTACACAACACCTTCGTACATATATATAAATAAGCACAGTTTTGTGATTACGAATGGTAAAATTTTCTTTTAGTGTGAATCATGAAAATCGCTAGAATTTCTTTTTCACTTTTCAAATAATTTAATCAACTGTAAAAGAAGTGTTAATATTGTTATAAAATATGACCATGAGGAAAGAGATAGATGGAGATGCAATGGTTTACAATATGATGCGCGTTATCGCTTAAATTTAAATGCTCTCAAGTGATATGCTTATTTTTAAGCATTCTAAAGCAGAATTCCATTGTATTATGAATTAAAAACTGCATTACTAAAAGGTTTTTTTTTTTTTTTTTGTGAAAATACATGCTTGTGTTTGGATCGACTGTAGCTGATTTTACTGTTACTTTTTTGGCGTCACCCCGAGCCACCTTACTGCAGCTCCTTCTATCACTTTCCTCCATGAGATATCCCAATGAAGTAATTTTTTTTTAAAGTGCGCTAATAAGAATATTGATAGTTTTACTACATTAATATTTAAAAAAGATTTATAAATTTAATGAAGCACAAAATAATTATATTATTGCGTAGATATATTCATAATTTCAACTATTTTGCAACCATCACTTTTGCAGCCATTCTCATAGGTTTGTTAATTAAATACGAAAAAAGCCTTAATTAATCTTACTGAATGGCATTATTATTTATGCATTAGTGTTCCCACTACAGGTGACACCTTTTTTTTTTCATTTTTTCCCTTTCTTATGAAAAAAAAAAGATTTCATGAACAATTTCATGATTAAGAATGACAATTTACTTTCATGGGAGCCATAAATATCGCTGGGATTTTTTTCAGTTATAAATAATTTAGTGTGCTGTAAACGGGGATATAATGTAATTACAGCATATTCCAATGGGGTTTAAAAAACGTCTTTAAATGCGCTATTCATTAAAAAGTTAGTGATCTTACTAATGTGGCTATAAATTATTAATGAAATAGTCTTAACGTATTAAGCTGCCTGCAGCTATCCACATCAATTAAATGCTATTCGAGATCCGCATAATTTTTTTTTCATTTACCTGGTGTAACCACATTTTATTCCCTTTAGTTTTTGTAAGTTTCAGCAATCCATTTTGAAAATTTGTTTATTGTTTTAAAATTGCAAATTATTATTTTTCTTTAGCACTAAAGTCTGAAAAAAAAGGTGTGCACTAATGTCAAAGAAAATAATTTACTTTTGCAGTAAAAATACAAATAATATTTTTTAATCTCGTTAAATATTTCTGGATGCTCTTGTGTATTATTTATCCTTTCTAGGAGGAAAAAAAAATAGATTTTGATTAAAAATGACAATTTTCTTTCATGGGAATCGTAAATATTCGCTAGGATTTTTTTTCATTTTTTAAATAATTTAGTAAGTCGTAAACGGGCATTTAATGTCATTAGAGCATCTCCCAGTGGAGTTAGGGAAAATGTTTTAAAATGTGATATTAATTAAAAAGTTAGTTATCTTGCTAATGTGACCATAAATTATTAATGAAGTAGTCTTAACATTATAAAGTGCCTGGAGCTATCTCTCTCAGTTAAATGTTATTAAAGATCAACATTTACTTTTCCTTTAATTTGCTTTAACACATATTTGAAGTTGATTTTTTAAAAAATCGACTTATTGCAATCGCTTTGTTTTTATGTACATATTACGAGTTATGTCGGGCTGTACCTATTTTGTTTTCGTGTCAGGTCGGTTTGGCTGGAGGGTTCCGACTTCGGTTAGGTTTCGAGTGTACTTTAGATAATTACAAGCCGGGTTTGGTTTAACCCGATATTTAAAAGAAAGTAAAAAATAACATTACAGATGAAAGATAAAGTCTTTGAATATGAAAGCGCCTATATTGTTGAGGTTTACTTGATAAAAAATAAAATTTATATTCAAGATATTATTGTAGACCACATTCTCATAATTGTATAATGTATATTCTGAATCAATTTTCTTTGATGTCGGGTTTCGGATATAGGGTTCGGGTTGAATTATTTCGGGCTTCGACAGATTTGGGTTTAGCGATTTTTTTCTTCTTTTTTTTGTGTGTGTGTGTGTTTAGGTTGTTTTGGGCTCAACATTTTTTTAACCATTTGGAAAAATGGTTATTGTCCTCGTCAGGATGGGAAATCAAAAGCATATCTGAAAGTTTTTATTGGTTTAATCCGATTTTTACTCGCTTTCTGATTAGTCTATACAGTAATCTGTATTTCCTTTACTTTCAACAGAGATGGATAACAGAGTGTTGCCACTATGACAAAAAAGTAATAAAAACTACAAAAAAAAAAAAAAAAATTAATAACTCAGAAACAAATTGAGATACAGCTTTCAAACAAATTGCATTTAGATGTACATTTTTTTTCTCTATACGACGGTGTAAAAAGTAATAGTGTGGTATGTTTAGAAGTTTAAGAATGAAATTTCATTTAAAGTGTCTACAGATTTCTTGGAAATCTGACGATGGAAAAGCCTTTTCCCGAACAGCCAATGAAATGCTTGGATAATATATAAGTTTCAGATGGATAATAATGGCGTACGTAATGTATGATCAACTCCGTGCGATTTTTTATGTCTTAAATTTTAGTCTTCGAAAAAATCCTTTTCCAAATGGTCGTTGTAATTTGATAAATTGTTTTTTTTTTTTTTTTTTTTTTTTTTTTTTTTTTTGCCGCTTTAGCAGAGGATTAGGGTTGATGTTAAGTAGAGTTTAGAGATACAATTGGATGTAACTCGACTATCGCAGGACTTTACTATATAGCTCTTATACTTTGTTTACAGGGGCATACAAAAGGAAAAAAAAACATGGAAATATTTTCATGATGTTAATGTCTGTAATACTTAAGCAATTCGATCCTAATTGGGAAAGTACAGTATATAGATCTCGCCAATATCATTGATGAGCTCGTTAATCAAGTATGAAGCATTTATTGATATTATACAAAGACATGTAAAATAAAAAACAAGCAAATTTTGCCATCGCGATAATGTCCGCAATACTGATCCAATCAAAGCTGATTGCGGCAAAGTAATAATCTAGCAAATATCATGGATGAATTTGCCAATCAAGTATACTGGTATTTAGTTCGTTTACAGGAAGATATAAAAGTTTTGGATACCATTATTTGAAGTGGCTTGGGAAATGTTACAGGCTACATGCGATTTTAAACTATGATTTTAACAAATCTTTAAAAATTTTTATATATTTTTCTCATAAACATTGAATTACATTTGGTGAGCTGAATTCAAGTGTCTTTGCAAATTACCTTTTCCGCCACAATATCGATCATATAAATAGCGATAACCAATTTGTTTATTTTTTATTTGAAGAGGATGTATGTACCTTTAAAATTAAAAAGTAAAATAAATAAATAAAAGAACTAAACCTTTATATCCAAATGAGTTGAATAAAATCGTTTTACTTTCAGATTTTCTACATTTTATTTATTCATTTATAACCGTCTTAAAAAAAAAAGAAGATTCACAATTTGAAGCGTATGTATACATGTATTTTTCTTTTTATGTAAGTTTACCGATTACTCCGATTTTACGCGACTGATTCATATGATTTTTTTGTAAATTATTATTATTGAAAGAATATACTCTGGTATTCGTTCCATTTAAATTTCATCAAAATTAATGCAGTATTTATGTATATATATATTTCCAATAACACCCTCACTACCAGCGAAGAAAAACAAGCGTCTTTACAAATTTTGCAATATTTCGTTTTCAACTATTTCCTCCAAGTGACGTATTAGTATCTCTTTGAAGAGAAAGTCGCTACGCGGCAATTTTCCTCCCTCTTTATACGGATTTGTCATTAGGATTGTTGATTAATACACGGTGGGTCAACAATTTCAGACAATTTTTTTGTTTAACATAACATCAAGCAATTAGAGTACAAGAGTGTTGTGTGTTCAAAAATGCCAATTTAATAAATAATTTCTAAAGGTCCATGTAATTGGATCAGATACTGAAAATTCCACGGACGCAACTGCTGCTATTGCAGTGCATTGCTTGCTAAAAGAGCCAATTTCAAATCGATCAATGCTTTTTTAATACTATGTAGTATTTTTTGACATCTTTTTTTTATTAAAAAAGTTTATATTATTAAGATGTGTATTTTTATTTTAAAATTACATTTTTTATTACTTGTTTTATCAGCATTCAGTTCTGAATCCAAAAAATATAATCCAAATACTAATGGAGAAAAAATATGTATTAATGATAAGGAGAGGGGAAAAAATCTCACTTGCAATAATAATACAAACAAACATTTTTAAAAATAAATAAAACATTGGACTGTTACTCCTTGAAATTTAACAACACACATATAATAAAAGTTTACTTAAAGACGCGTATTATGCATAAAAATTCTAA
The DNA here is from genome assembly GCA_963932465.1 of Maratus speciosus. NCBI lineage: Eukaryota > Metazoa > Arthropoda > Arachnida > Araneae > Salticidae > Maratus > Maratus speciosus. Next base: position 205,245,757 of record OZ010790.1, read on the forward strand.
AAATTTTAAATCCGACAAATTTCAACCACTCTGTGGCCATCCCCAGGCTCATGTTTATATTTACAACACATATTACATACATATTTATAGATTGTAGAAGTGAAATGTAAATATAACATGTAAAACTCGACACAATCATATCGCCATCTATACAGCTATAATTTAACCATCCATTTTCAAGAGGGAAATTATGTAAAAACAAGGATAACTGCCAATAACTATGCGAGACCATTTTAACCTGAAGTTAAATATTGTTTCAAAATGTTTAACCATAAATTATTTATATTGTAAGAAACTCCTTCGTTGCAAACATCCTTAATTCTCAATTCGTTCTATCAATAACCTTTTACTTTTTTTGTGTGTGTGAAATGTTTGCGGATATGGATACCTTCGTTGATCAAAAAAAAAAGGGAGATTTTATATACAGTGAACCAAAAAAAAAAAAAGTTGGACAACAGCTTCTATGGATTTCACTGTTTAATTATTTTTCTCTATGCTGTTCCTTAAAAGTAAAAGTTTATTTAAAATAATAACAACTATTAAGATGATTTACACAGTTTTATTTTACTTTAATAAAACGTTGTGATGATATAACATTCAGCACGAAATAAAAACTTGGACACTTACACAATGTAAAAAAAAAAAAAAAAAAAAAATTAAATTAAAACAAAAAAACAAAACCATCTAATATTTCGTGTGATGTCCTTTCGCTGCTATTAGAGCTTGTAGCCTCTGATTCATCGAAAGGGCCAGTTTTTCGATTAAATCTGGTGGCACATTTTGCCATATATTGAGAATAGCAGTTTTTAGTTCATTTTTATTCTTAATCTCTTTTTCTATTAATTGTTTCTCCATATAAGACCACAAATGTTCTATAGGATTTAGATCCGGACTTTGAGGAGCACGGGGTAGCACTTTTTTCACTTTGCATAATAACCAATCCTGTACAATCCTAACGCTACGCTTAGGATCATTGTCTTGGACAAAAGAATAATTTCCATTTAAATTTAATTTTGAAGCTGTTTCTGGTAAATTTTCTTTTAGAATGTTCAAATGCATCATTGTGTTTATTGTACCTTTAATGAACACTAGATTTCCAACACCACTAGCTCCCATTGAACCCCATACTATAACGCATCCGCTACCATATTTTACTGTCGCTTTTATATTTTGTGATTTTTAGCGCTGTTCCTCCCCTTCGCCATACAAAACGCCGACCATCAGATCCAAACAAATTAAATTTTGACTCATCTGTAAAAAATAACTGACTTACAGAATTCTCGTGGCTTTCAAACATATTGTTTAACATTTTCAAGACTTTTTCTTACATTTCGGAGAGACAAATTTGTAGTGTGTATGATCTATAGTCTATGGAATGTAAAAAATTTCTTATAGTCTGTGGATGCACATTCACTACAGATGTCTCCTTCTACTCTCTGGCTATCTTTACCGCAGAAATTTTAGAATTCTCTTTCACAAATCTCACAATCCGTCTTTCTGTTTGAGACGAGGAAATCTTTTTGGGTCTACCACTTCCACTAGGTGTTGCAAAAACCTGTACGTTCTGCATGTATTTATTATAGTAGGAGAGCTGTTGAACATTTTTGAGTAGGTATTTGAGGCACCCTGAAAATTTGTGCAACACTTCTTTTGTAATGCCTGAATACAAAATTGAAGGTCTGGCTGAAGGATCGTGGCCCAAAAACTGTGCCAGACACGTATCTGGCACAGTTTTTGTGCCGACTAAAGTGTCTGTCATTTTCAAAATATTTTTTTCTAAGCATAAATATTATTCTGCCTCAATCTCAGAGTGCCTCAAATACCTTTTTTGGGTAGTCAAAAATGGCACCTGACACAGTTTTTGGGCCGGCTAAAGTGTCTGTCGTTTTCAAAATATTTTTTTCCAAGTATAAATATTATTGTCTGAATCTCAGCGTGCTTCAAATAACTTTCTTTTGGGTAGTCCAAAAATGGCACTTGACACGTGTCTGGCACAGTTTTTGGGCCACGATCCTTCAGCCAGACATTCGATTTTGTATTCAGCCATTACAAAAGAAGTGTTGCACAAATTTTCAGGGTGCCTCAAATACCTTCCCAAAAATGTTTAACAGCTCTTGGACTATATGTAACGTACTGTTGAACACGGCGTTTTCACAGTTTCAGCAATATATCGTATACTTTTGTGCTCTTTCCATAGTTTAAAAATTAAGTTTTTCATATCAAATGAAGTTTGCTTTTTTCCATTTTTGAGAATTTTTAATTCAGCAAAATGAAATTTCAGCACATTTCAATCTCATAGCTTTGACTTGGGCTCGTGCCAGAAATCAACACCCTCTTAAAAATTTGCATAATGTCAATCCAAATAGTCCGAGTGCTACACGACCAAAATAACTTGAAAACTGCAAATCTTGATAAGACTATACCGATTGGTCAGTATCCACGTTACAATCCCTATAAGAGAGGGAGGCATCGCGTAAAGTCGTAGGAATTCAAGATGGCGGTTATTAATCAAAATGGCATCATTTTCTGAATTTTTATACTATCCATCATATAAATGTGTGTTTGAGGTCGATTTCGATGTTTTTAACGTCAAAAATTTAGTTTTTAATACTTTCCATCATAGTTGAATGATTATGAATTCAGTTTGTCTGTTTGTTTGTCTGTCTGTCTGCTTGCCATTCCATGCTCTAACTCGCTTAAATTCACTCAGATTGTCATGTAATTTATATATGTTATTGAAGTTTACAGTAACATGTTCTGAATAAAAATTATATAGCTTTTTGTATCGTAAAATTATATAGCTTTTATAGTCCGTTTACAGGGCCCTCAAAAGAATTCCATTACGTTATTGTCTATTAGTGCGGGTGCTATGATTGAGAAAATTTCAAAGCGGGAGAAGAATATACCGATTGGTGAGTGCCCATTAATACAATCTATATAAGAGGAGGAGGCATCGCGTCAAGTCGTAGAAATTCAAGATGGCGGCTGTTATTCAAAATGGCGTTATTTACTGGAATTCTTGCAATTTTCATACTATCCATCGTATAGAAGTGTGTTTGATGTAAAATGTATGTGCAAAATCTGTAAAAATAAGTGTGGCTGTAAGATGGACTTTCTTGCACATTATTGTGCAAATGCAAAAACGAATGTGAGAACTATGATGGTACAAAGCGAAGTTTTTATATTCTCTAACTTTAAATGTAACATGCAAATTTTTAATATCTTGTATAATTAAGGTATTAATAAAAATGCATTTTTTTTTATTTATTCATGCCTTTCATTTTCCCCACTATAAAATACAAAAATACTTTAATAGTTGTCCTATTTTCATTTTATACGGATTTTTGATATTAAAAAGGGAATTTTTCTGTTTAAAAATATCGAAATTGACATCATAGGCATTTTTATATTATGTATAGGAATAAAAATGCAAACAATTTTGAATAACGGCCGTCATCTTGAATTCCTATGTATTTGCTCAGTGCCTCAACTTCTTATATGAATTGTATTAATGGGAAATAGATACTCACCATTCGGGATATCTCTATTACAAAATGCAGTTTTTTTATACCTAGCAGCTCCACTAATAACAGTTGATTTAACTGATGATCTTTATAGAATTTATACACGAGTTACAAACGCACGTATTTTTTTTTGTTGGTGTGTCATTCTTAATAAACGATAAATACTATGCACACCTTGTTCTATAGTAAGTATCTTGTAGTGCACCTCACTGATGTATGTCAATTTGAATGTGTTTCAGAGAGTATAATATGATTAAAACACATTGCAAACGGTTTCCCCCCCCATAGACGATAACGTAATGGAATACTTTTGACGGACCTGTAAACGGACTATAAAACCTATACACTTAAATTTTTATTCGTAGAGTGGTATTGTAAACATCAGTAACATATATAAATTACATGACAATCTGAGTGAATTTAAGCGAGTAGCGATATTTAAGTGAGTTAGAGCGTGGAATGGCAAGCAGTCTGACAGACAAACAAGCAGACAAATTGAATTCATAAACTCATTCAACTATGGCGGAAAGTATTGAAAACGAAATTTTTGACGTTAAAAACATCGAAATCGACCTGAAACACACATTTATATGGTGGGTACACTGTAAAAAAAAATCTGTAGTTCTACAGATGTAAAGTTACATGCTTACTAAACTTTCACCTGTAACTGTACGAAAAAAGCTGCAAATCTACAAAACTAGTTTTTGTAAAGCTACAAAAATCTGTAACTTTACAAATGAATCTGCTAAAATTTCAGTAATCTTACTAAACTTTTATTTGTAACCCTGGCTGCAGTTACATGAAAAGTTCTCGGAATCCCAGTTTCCAAAAAAATTCTTAGTAACGTTACAGATTTTTTGATTTTCGGCGCAAAAGGGTGTCTGTTACATGAAATTTTGTTGTTGCCGTTACATGAAAAGTTCTAGGAATCCAAGTTTCCTAGAAAAACTTTAGTAACTTCACAGATTTTTTTTTACAGTGTAGTTCGAAAATTCAGAAAATGACGCCATTTTGAATAACAGCCGCCATCTTGAATTCCTACGGCTTTACGCGATGCCTCCTTCTCTTATATGGATTGTATTAATATAAAGTAGATACTCACCAATCGGTATATTCTTCCCACGATTTTCAGTTTTCGCAACCGTAGCACCCGGATTAATAGGCAATAACGTGATGGAATTCTTTTGAGGACCCTCTAAACGGACTACAAAACCTATACACTTTATTTTTATTCGGAACATGTTATCGTAAACTTCAATAACATATATAAATTACATGACAATCTGAGTGAATTTAAGCCAGTAGCGATATTTAAGCGAGTTAGAGCATGGAGTAGCAAGCAGGGGGACAGACAAACAAACAGTCAAACTGAATTCATATACTCATTCAATTATGGCGAAAAGTAATAAGAGCAAAATCTCTGAAGTTAAAAACATCAAAATCGACCTAAAACACACATTTATATGATGGATAGTACGAAAATTAAAAAAATGACGCCATCTTGAATTCCCACGACTTTACGCGATGCGTCCCCCTCTGAAATGCATTGTATTAATATAAAGTACATGCTCGCCAATCGGTATATTCTTATCACGATTTGCAGTTTCCTCAAGCGTAGCACCTGGACTAAAAGTAAAAGTGAAATAAGTGTCCAAGTTTTATTTTGGCAGTGAAAAACGCACATTTATTTTTAAATTATTTAAAAATTTAATGTAACATTTTATTAAGATTAGATAAAACTATTTCAATCTTTGGATAAATTATCTTTTTCTTTAATATTGTTAGATTACGATATCACAATTGGTTGAAACAATTGGCAAAATTAAATCTTGTTGCTGTCCAACTTTTTTTTGATTCACCGTATATTATAAGTTTAAGTATGATAGTTGTTTTTTAATAAGAATCGTAAATATCGCAGGCTGTTTTATTAGTTTTTAAATAACTTCGAAGCCGCAAACTGGAATTTCTTTTATCATTAGAGAACATCCCAACGGGATTTGAAAAAAATATTCTTAAAGTCGTTAGTCATTAAAAGGATACTGATCTATAATCCAAACATAAATTTTTAATGTACCTGTCTTGAGGCATACTGCTTTTAGCTCCCTCTCTCACATCCCGTTTAAATGTTTTTGACATTTATGGTAATTGTCAAGTTTGTATTAAATATCGGTACCCTTTTTTTCTATAAAAACTTCTTCGTGGCTTATAATAGGAAATTGTGATTTTTGTTATCTGCTTTCATTTGCCAGGATAGGAATTTTCAATTTTACTTATACAGTGTATTCTTCAAGTAACGTGTCAATCGAGAATTCAATTTATATCAAGAACTATTGACCCATTGGATGTTTAATATTTTCACATTTCAACATGACAAATAGTGCGATTCACTACCAATAGTGGCGACACAAATTTACTTTCCCAATATCTGAGTTCTTCTTCTGAGATTTACGATGCAGTCTTAATAATATCAGGTGTCATCACTATTGACCCATTCGGTGTTTAACCTTTTCACATTTCAACATGACAAATAGTATGATTCTGTATCAATAATACTGAAACACAGTTGCTTTCTCAATATCTGAGCACTGTTTCTAAGAGTTATGATGCAGTCTTAATAATATCATTTATCATTTTTAATGCCATACAATAGCGACTATTTTGTCGTATGTTTTAAAAGTGAATAAAGATTTGTTTTTGTTATGTTTTATTTTCTGTTTTTCATTGAGCTGTAACTTTTTTTGCTTCGTGACTTTTTTCCCCATTGGCATAGAATTCAATTCAAGCCTACAATTACGTTATGAGTTGGAAAAGTTTGAGCATCGATAAAGAATGCGTATTAAATTCTCATATTGTTTTAGATTTTTCTGTACAGTTTATAGTCACCAGTACTGAGTAATAGCTTTTGCTTACAAACTATTGTAACATGATTATTCCTGTTCCTCAATATCCATGTATAGAATCGTGTTCTGTCCTCTCTTTTAAGTTACGCTTAATGTGCAAGTATCTTCTACAATCGTTGAACAAATTAAGAATATTGTTAACCATTTCAAACGTCAAACAAAAGAAGACTAATTTTTTGCGTGCTTAAAACTGAAGTGTGTTTTGAAGGAGCAGATATGTGTTAAATTCAATAAGTTACGCTTATTGTGAATGTATCTTTCACAATCCTTGAACCAATTAAGAATATTGTTAAGCATTTCAACCGTCAAACAATTAAAGACTCACTTTTTGCGTGTTTAAAACTGAAGTGTATATTGAAAGAGCAGATATGCGTCAAATTCTATCTCAAAGATCGAATGTTAAACGCAAGCGTACAGTTATTCTGTAAGTTAGATCTATGGCAGAAACAAAAACATATGCTCAATCGTAATACTATTACAGATATTGCTTTACAATGTACCACAATCACGACTGACAAACACCTTTCTTTCAGACTAATGTAGAATGAGGTATTTCTCTTCCTTTTTTTCGATGATTCGAATCCGTTCTATCTCCTGTTTTATGCTGCGCTTATTAGGCAAGTGTTTTTCACAATTCATGTATCAATTACTGTCTTGGAAGACTATTTGTTTAAAAACAGATAAACACTTCAATGGATAACTATTAAATCTAAAAACTTTCATCCTATCATACTTGGCACAGAATGTTGTTATTGGAGGTATAACATTTGTAAAATCTGTCATTTGTTATTTTTATTTAGTTTTTTTCCAAGACCAGGTTCAGTGTTTAATGCTTCTGCATGCTGTTGGAACTTACGGTTAGAAAAATGATTTTCTTTTTTTTTTATAATAAAAGATTTTCGCTTATTTCCTACAAAATTGAAGGAATTTTTAACGTGCTTGGGTTTCTAAAATCAGTAATATGTGATGCAGAAATTTTCACTTTTAGGCACAAAAAAAAAAAAAAAAAAAAAAAAAAAAACGAAATTGGCATAATGCTTGCATATACAAATATTAATAAATTTATATATTTGATATTATAAAAATAAGCATCTAACATACAGGTTATTTACATTGTTCATACAAAATATATTTATTTTATTCTTAAATAGTCCGGTTAAAACTATCCAAAGAGCTTTATGACTCACAATTTCATTTATCCTATTTTTACTTAACACGTTCACGCCGGCGCGGTTGATCACACTTGGCTGTCTCAGAGCTGGCAAGTCTCCGGCCTTTGGGTTACTAGTATTTTAATACAGAAAATGTTGTTTCATTTAATTAGAACAATTGGGCGATTTAAAGGAACAACATTTTCTCTAAAATAACAGTGGTGTGCAAAAAGCCGGAGACTTGACAACTCTGAGACAGTTGAGTGTGACCCACCGGGCCGGCGTGAACGTGTTAAATCCCTTTGGTCAATATCCCGTTAACGCATGATTTTTTTTTTTTTTTTAACCATTTGGAAAAAATGGTTATTATTCTCGTCAGGATGGGAAATCAAAAGCATATCTGAAGGTTTTTATTGGTTTAATCTACATTTTATTCGTCTTCTGATTGGTCTATACAGTAATATGTATTTCCCTTTACTTTCAACAGGAATCTGTTGCCACTATGACAAAAAAGTAATAAAAACTACAAAAGATAAATTAATAACTCAGAAACAAATTGAGATACAGCTTTCAAACAAATTGCATTTAAAAGTACATTTCTTTTACTATACGACGGTGTAAAAAGTAATATTGTGGGATGTTTAGAAGTTTAAGAATGAAATTTCATTTAAAATGGGTTGTCAGATTTCTTGAATATCTTAAACTGATGAATTCTGATGATGAATTGATTCTGATGATTCTGATGAATTCTGATGATGAATTCTGATGATGAATTGATTCTGAACTGATGAAATCTTAAACTGATGATTTCACTGATGAAATTTTTGCAGTAGCTTTCTGAATGTTGTCAATATAAATTGCCACACTTTTTTTTTTTTTATACACACATATATATATTTACATATATATATGTGTGTATATATACAATATTTGTATGTGTATATATATATATGTATATTTACATATATGCCTGTATATAAATATGTATATAAAGCACTGGCGCCCGGCTGCATATTTCAGATGTGTATATCGCTGAGACGATTGCATCTTCTAAGCCAATCAGCGAGCGTTACCGATGTCAACACGCTCATCGAGTTACTCCGCCCACTGTGAAATAGAAACGTCTGCCTTCGACTTCCTATTTGTTTATTTTTGTTAGGTTATTTTTTTATTTATTTAAAATATGCAAAATGGATGTTATTATAGAAGATAGCAATTTTCTTCCGCATCGATTTCCCTTTAAAGTAATAACATCTAGTTTGTCTCTGTTGACGATTTTAAAGTGGAACTAAGGGTGGGAATAAAAAATTCTGAGGATTTCTGTATGTGGTTGAAGGACTTTGAAGAAAAGACTAATACAACATGGATACAAAAAAAAAGTCGCAAGTGTGGTGAGAATTCGAGATATGCATTGAATAGAAACTATGTATGTCATCATTCTTCACACAGAAAGAAAAAACAGGTAAGCAAACTTAAAAGTATTCTTAAAATAAATATTGTCCGGAAGAATGCTCTTGATTTTAATTAAAATATAGGGGAGAGTGGCTCATCTTGGTACACTTTTTTTCTGTTTTTTTTTTTCATTTTTTTTTTTTATTGATTAGTTGTCAAAATTTTACCTGGTATTCATTCTTTTTACCTTTGCCTACATTATTAAATAGCTTTTGATCTTATATCCATTACAGAATTTTTGTAAAAATATATTTATTAAATTTGTACCTAGACAAGGCTGTAGCTAAGGAGCAATTTTGGAGGTTCAAACGACCGCACCCCCCACCCCTTTGCTCACAATTATTGAATTTTGAGTAATGAAAATTTACCTGTGCTTTAAAAAAAATTATTTCTAATAATTTTCTATAATTTAACAATCTATTCACATTTCTTACGCTAGAAAATAGTTTGAAACTTATTTGTTATATCCAAGGCAGTAGCTAAAAAAGAGGGTAGGGTAAACCAAATTCCCCCAGGTTTGTAAGTTTATACCCCCCACCCCCACCAGAAAATTTTAATTTTTGAGTAGTGAAAATTTACCTTTCTTTTTCAGAAAGAAATATTTTACTATAATTTTTTCAACTTATTTCTTATAGTAGAAAACATGTTATTTTAAACTTGTAGGTAAGGAGAGGATACAGGGCTCAAACCCCTCGGCCACCCTCCCCCGAATGTTTTTTATTTTTGAATAATAAAGATTTACCTGTCTTTTTTAGGGGAAAAACGTATTTTACATTATTTTAATATAATTTTAAAAACTTATTAACATACATTACTTTAGAAAATACTGTATTTTAAACTTATTTGTCATATTGATTGGTGTAGCTAAGGAAGGATTTTTGGGGATTCCCTTTCCTCCTCCTCAATTATTATATTTCTGAGTAATGAAAACTGTCTTTTTTAAAAATAAATATGAATTTTACACTGTTTTATTATAATTTTTACACTTCTTACACTAAAAAATACTTTTATTTGAAATTTGCCATATCAACCCATGTAAATGTACACTGCATTTCAAAAATTTGATTAGGTTTCCCATTTTACAGTCGTTTTTTGTATTCCAAGACAATTTTAGCTACTGTATACTCCTCAAATTACATATCTAACAAATATGAGCATTTATACCATTTTAATATAAATCCGTATAATACCGTCATGTTTCAGATGCATATCAAGGTGATAAAATGTGAATCACATCTAATGTAAACTATCAATAAAATTGGTTTATTAAACAAAATATTTTTGTGCATTAGAATGTAATCAATAATGCTATAAATAATAAATATGATGTTTCTTTACTTTCAAACTTTCCAAGCTGCAAACTGCTTCTTTGTATCCCCCCCCCCTTTCATTTTCGTCACCCAATACTCTGGTACGGTTACTGAATTTGGTTTAACATTAGATATATTTCATCATAGCATACATTTACATACCCCACCCCTCCTCCTGCAATTATTTTCTGGCTTTTTTTATGTACAATTTACTGATTTTTATGAGTATCCCACTGTGTGACATAACTCATAAATGATCCATATAATATGGTTGCCTATTGATATTAATTATTATTTAATATGAGGATTGAGAAACATTTTAAAGCTTGTATAAAATTAAAAATTACTACCACCTGTGATTTAAACTGGAAAAATAAAGTAATATTTTTTTTTTGTATTTGTCAATTTTTTTCAAATATTTATATTGTAACTATTTTAGTTTCAAGTGCTATACAGGGTGTCCGGTCTCAACGGTGTCCAATGGCTAATTAACATATTTATCTATTTATCTATCCATCTATCTCTTTATCAATTTATCTCTCTATCTGTCTTCTAACAATCTAACTATCTATATATCTCTATATATCTACCTGCCTTTTTATCAATATCTTTAACAATCTAACTATCTATATATCGCTATATATCAACCCGCCTATTTATCTAGCTACCAATCCATCCTTCTATCTATTTATCTTTATCTTTATATCTATCTCTATATCTATATCCATCTATCTATCTATGTTTCTTTTTCTGTATATATACAGGGTGTCCGGTCTCAACGGTGCACAATGGCTAATTCCTAAACCGTTAGTCATAGACATATAGTTCCAATTACAAAAATGTTTTAAATCAGGTAAAGAATCATTTTAAAAGCGATTTGGGTCAATAAAAACATTTCTTAAAAAATTACGAAATTTAAATTTTTATACGGTCCCCCGGTCCTATAAGTTATATTTAGTAATTTTTTCCTACTACACTGACAAGTAAGACAAAAGAAGTCCCATTCATATAACGCTAAAATTGAGCGAGTTATGAAACTTGAAAAATGCATGACTTATGCCACTTTTCTACTCTGAAAACAAATGAGTTCGGCTTGGCTTTGAGGGATCATATACCAAGTGTTTAAAGTATTCGAATACCTTACTTCATGTGTATCTGCGCTTTAAAAAAAAAATCCTACAAGTATTATGATTAAGTCTCAAATTGGCTAAAATAACATATGTTTTATTTTGTCAGGATTTGAGACTGTTTCTCTTATGATTTCTTTTAACAAAAATTATGTTTTTTTATAAGTTTTTATGTTACTTCAACAATCGTATGTATGTTTTTCCAGTTCAAAATTTGTACTCGAACTTTAACCCACTTTTAAATATCCGATCGAGATTGCATTTTACATACTGCCGCAAATCCGATAACAATCTAATATTATTAAGATTTTCGGTGGTTACCATTTATACTTATTTTACAGGATAACACAAAAAATTTTGGATAGATTTCTGCCAAGGAGTTTAAGAAAATTTTTTAGATTAGATAATACAAGACTGCGATTGTTGGGTTTTTTAACTTCTATGTATTTTTTAGCACTGAATCCGAAAATTACCTTAATTTTTAACCATAATGTCAGGATATTTCGCAAATCAACTTCTATGTATTTTTTAGCACTGAATCCGAAAATTACCTTAATTTTTAACCATAATGTCAGGATATTTCGCAAATCATAAATTTTCAAATTTAAAGAATAACAAAAATCGAATACTATAAAGTAGAGGAGATGGCTGTGTTTTTTAACTTTTGATAATTGATTTTTACGCACTTTTTAGCACTGAATCTGAAAATGACCTTCATTTTTAACCATCACGTTAGAATTTTTTTGCAAATCGAAATGTGTAAGTTAAAATATAGCGAAAATCTCATACTATAAAATATATGTAAAACATTTTTTATTTTATTTTATTTTATTTTATTTTATTTTATTTTATTAAAAAAATTATTCGATATTTTTGCTTATCCTGGGATTCTTACAGATAAACAGCTGAGTGGTCCGATGAGATGGGGGAGGAAATTCAATTTTAATACTGAACTTCTTAACGTTGAAATTTGCAATTTGCGAAAAATCCTGATATGATAGTTAAAAATGAAGGTCAATTTCGGATTCAGCGGTACAGAATATATGAGGATCAATTATCAAAAGCTAAAAAACATGACATAACCCAACTTTTGCAGGCTTGTGCAATCTAATAATATTTTAAAATACGTATCATTTTGTAAAGAATTGAGGCTGTTAATTTAGAATCATTTTATTTAACAAAAATTCTGTTTTTTCTTTCTTCTTAAATGTTTATCACAAATTGTATATTTTCCATTAATATGCCAGAATGATTAAAGATTTCAAATTTATATTGCAATGTTAATTTTACTCCCAAACATTTTTTATATCTGACGAAATTACATTTCGACTAAATTTGTGAATGACCCCCAATTTGCAGCAAAAAATATGCTCCAACTTTAAATAGCTATTACTCGGTCAATTTTAATCGTAGAATAACGGGGCTTTTTTTGTATTACTTGTCAGTGTAAAAGGAAAATTTCACTCAATATAACTTATAGGACCGGGGGACCGTATAAAAATTAAAATTTCGTAATTTTTTAAGAAATTTTTTATTGACTCAAATCGCTTTTAAAATATTACGTTACCTGATTTAAAACATTTTAGTAATTGGAACTATATGTCTATGACTAACGGTTTAGGAATTAGCCATTGGACACCATTGAGACCGGACACCCTGTATAGTACTAAATGTTTTTTTTTTTTTTTTTTTTTTTTTTTTAACTCGTGCCTCTAATTTGTTTTTATTTTAGGCAGAAGATGTTCCAACAAAAAAAAAAATTTGAATTGCTGTGCAACATTAAGCATTAGAATAAAGCATGATACCAAAGATGTCCGCTACAAAGATAAGTTTGTTAAGGAAGGACTCTGTGGGGTAATTGAGCTCTACTGGTGTCACACCCACTTAGTGCAGAATGCTGAAGCTTGGACTTGGTTAAGACGGTCGGAAGAAACCAAAAATACATTTATTTTGTACTTTAATAATGGTGAGTCTGAAATTATTGAAAATATTTCACTCTTCCATTGCTCCCTTCTTGTACACTAAAATGCATAAAAGATAAGTTCGAAGAAAATACTTTTGATTATTCTACATATTGTTTTAGAATAATCAAACTTACGCAAGGAATTCACCAGTAAGTATGGACAAAATGTCCAATGATTCAACAAGTTACCTGCATAAAAAAAAAGAAACAGTTGCTCCAGTTTTGAATTGGTTATTGTTGTGGTGTAAATTATTAATTGTAAACAATTTCATAACAATAACTTTTTTAATATAAAAATTATCATTTAATTATTTCTACATTAGTTTTTTTTTATTATTTACTTAATGCACATTTTCTTTAACATACACATTAAATAAGTATTTTTAATTACCAAACAAAAGTACTGCTCATGATTTGACATCAACTGAAAGATCTTTAAATTCTTTTTGATTTATTAAAACATTAGTACTATGAAATCAAAAATTACAAATCAGTTTACTTCATTGACATTCATAGTTTCAACTACTCATGTTATTATAAACATAAACAGGTATTAACTCTGGCTAACCAAATACTAATGTTTAAGTACTTTGCAATAACTTTCTTAACTATTTTATTTTATTAATTTGCATTATTTTCTTTTCTCATTAATATAGGTATGAGCCCATCTGTAGCAAAAATGTATCATGCAGATTTAATGTTGGCTAAGGGTGCAGAAGAACTAGCCAATAGTAGAACAAATCCTCCTGCTGCTTGGGTTTATGCATTGCATCAAAAATGGACCCAAACAAACTTTGGTGGCCTAAAATCTGGCCCAGAGTTTTTTAGGTTTGTAAAAAAAAATTAAATATCTGAGTAATATTTTTATGAACAAATTTGTAAAATGTTATACAATGATCTATCTCCATTATTATTTCTAATAGCAGAGAACTTGGCATAATAAAAAACAATAAACACTAAAGAAAGATGAAGATAAAAAATAAGAGTCATTGTCTCAATAAAATCTGAAGTTTCAAACACTGAATCAAGTTCTAGCATATGAACAGAAATATCATTTTATTATTGTTTATCTAAATTTGAACACTTTATATTTTCTAATTTTATACCTTGTCAGCGAATTGTTGTCTAATGCTAAAAAATATTGTCTTCAATGAAAAATACTGCTTTTTAATTAAGTCATGTAATAAAATAATATTTTAATTAAAAAAGAACTTGAAAGATATTTTATTCAAGCAGCATGCGGTTGATTTCTGTTGAATTTTACGTATATACAAAGAGTACTAGGAAAGTTTTGCAATACGGATTTATTTATCAAACTTTTTCAAAGTAATTTCCGTTACAAGCAATACAGTTCTCCAAACTCCGAAACCAGTCCTTAAACCAGCTCTGCCATGTTTCACTTGGGAGTAAGAAACACACATTGTCCCAAGCCCTCAGAAGTGCCTCATCACTGGAAAACCGAATCCCTTTCTGTTTCAGTTTCACATGCGAGGACAGTACGAAGTCGCAGGTGACAAAATCTGGACTGTAAAGAGGGTTTTCAAGAAGTTTCAGTCCTGTAGTGGCCAAATATTGAGTGCAAACTTTGGTCAGGTGAGCTGGAGTTTTGTCATGATGGAGGAACCATTTGTTCATTCTTGACTTTGGTCACAGGTTCCTCTTAGATTCTATGACTTTAGGTACGCACTGTTCATTGTACCACTTAGCAGTAACTCTCTTCTGTGCGTCCAAAACGATACACCCAACAATTCCACTCGATTTGAAAAATACAGCTATCATTTTCTTTTTGACAGATCGAGATTTTCTAACAGCTACCGTTGTGTCCTCATCATCAAAGACCCAAATTTTGTTTTGAGACATAGTCGGCACGTTTTAATGGTATAGCCAGGTTTTGTCACCTGTCACGATGCTGTTCACATACCGAGATTATCCTTTACCAAACATTTTTAGCATATCTCAGCACCAAGTCACATTTCGTGTCATCTGCTCCTCAGTTAGTCTATGTGGCACCCAGAGACAAAACAGTTTCTTGATGTGCAAATGATCATGCAGAATTGAATGAATTGCAGGTGCATTTAGGCCCAAGGTATCCTCTATATGCTTGTAAGTTATTCGTCTGTCTTCGTCAAGCATTTTCCTCACAGCAGTAATGTTTTCATCTGTAATTGACGTTCGGGGCCTTCCCCCTATTTCAGCGTCCTCCAGGGAAAAATTTCCACTTTGGAATTCTCTGTACCATCTGTGTATACTCATACGCTGTGAACAATCATCACCAAGTGCAAGAGTCATTTATTCTAAGCATTGGTTTATGTTTAATCCACGCGTGAAGTTACATTGCAAAACTGCCCTTATTTCACTTCGTGACCAGGACACCACTGGAAGAACTTCACACGATCACAGCTAATGAATAACTGGGCCTATAGACTTGTGGTTACGTGCAGGTGCATTAGTATGAACCTATGTCAACACGCAGCCACAAGCAGCCACCTGCGACTTTTTGTTTCATCATATTGCAAAACTTTCCTAGTACCCTTTGTAGTTATACCATATTTTCCTGCGTATATTTCACGCCTTTTTAAAATCAGATTTTAACAAGAAATCTCATTTAACAAATAGAAAGAAAATTTATCGCACAGCAGAAAGGTAGCATTTAATGAAAATTTTTTTCTGGTTTAAATCTTATGTCAAAAATCTGCGGATTATATACAGGAAAATACGGTATAACTTTTGATACTAATTTTTTTTATGCTTAGTGTTTAAATAATTTTTTTTAATTATTCATATATCTTTTCAGCATTTTAAGACAAAAAGCTGAGGTTCTGGAAGCGGCAGGCTGCAAAATAAAATTTGATGATGAGATTCTTTGCATTACATTATTGACACCACTGATGCAACGGCAGCTTTTATCATTAGACAGTTCCTGCTCTATTTTCTTGGATTCATCTGCATCATGTGATGCTGCTAATAGTAGCCTGACCATGGTATTAGCTTCAACAAAGGCTGGTGCTGTGCCAATAGGAGCTGCTATCCATTCTGCCCAAAATGAAGATAATTACCTTAGAATTTTTTCTATGTTGAGTAAGCAGTGGAGTGATTTACATGAAATTCATATTGAAATTTTTATGACAGATGACTCCGATGCAATGAGAAATGCTTTACGTAGTGTGTTTCCTTCAGTTCCTTTACTTCTGTGCCACTTTCACGTGTTGCAAGCAGTATGGAGATGGCTGTTTAATCCAAAAAATAATATAAAACAGCAAGATAGAAAACTGCTAATATCTCTATTCAAAAATATTTTGTATTCAAAATTTGAAACTGATGTTTTAGCAGCAGTCAATGAATTAAAGACTAACACTACTGTTAGCAATTATCCAAATTATTTGAATTATATTGAAAAATATTTGGAAAGGAAAAGTGAGTGGTGTTTGGCATATAGAATGCATGTAAAAAATTTTCAGCATAATACGAATAATTATGCTGAAGCAACTTTTAGAATTTTAAAAGATGTTATTCTCACTCGCCTCAAAGCATATAATGCCATATCACTCATGGAATACATTGCGAATGTTATGGATCCATATTATACTAAACGCTTATTAGACATAGCTTATTCTAGACAAAAAAAACCTTATCTCATGTTTGATAAATATAGAAATAAAGCTGAAAATATGTTATCAAGTTGTAAAATTGAAAAATTTGAGGGATATTACTTAGTTCAATCTGAAACAGATAAGGACACTTTCTATGAAGTTGACATTGGACTATGTTCATGCATTGCTGCTCTGCAAGGAGCATTCTGCAAACACCAGTGTGCTGTATTACTAAAATTTAACGTAGAATTTCCAAATGCACCATCTTTGTCATCTCGTGAAAAAGAAATCATGTTTAGAGTTGCAGCTGGGTCAACTTGTTCTATTCCCAATTTTTTAGTTGGAATGATGGAGATAAACCAACCAGCCAAACCAAATTTTACAGTGGAAACTGGAAGGAATGAATCTGAACCAGAATTATTGCCGAATGATGCTAATATTATCAGTAATGAAGGGGCATGTAGTACATTGAATGAGTGTGAAAACTATATACCAAAACCTTCTTCAGGAGAAGATGAAAGAAAAGTGTTAGAAAATTTTAAATGTGAAATGTTAAGAATGCAACTGATATTAGAAGCTAATTTAACAGATAAGTTTTTAGTGGGGCAAACAAAAAAATTTATGAAAAAATGTCAACAAGTCCAAACACCAATGCAGTTAAGCAAATTTTTTGTAAAATGTACTGCAAATTTGAAATCTCCATACAAAAGGAAGATTAAAGTACAGCCAACTTCGATTTCAAGGAGAAAACATAGTATATCAAGAGGTAGTTTACGCCAACATTGTGGTCGTCCAAAAGAGGGTGAAAAAAAATCAAAAAAAAAGAAAGCACAACCTTGGTAAAAATATTGAGATGGAGCAACCAAATGCTAAAAGTCATGGTGATTGTCATTAAAAATAAATATTCTTGGATGAGAGGGGGACATAAAATATTTTTTCAACTAATTTGTAATACATATTTTCATTACTGTTTCAAACTGTCACGAGTTTTACAGCATTAAAATATTGTGCATGTGCTCTTCATATTAAATTTTAAGAATTAGTTCTTTTGTTGAATTTTCACTTAGCACTACAGCGTTAATTTGTGTATTTTGTTACTTTATTTGTTTAATTTTTTATGTACAAAATAAAGATGATTTCATTTAATCCTACAATGTGTGTATGTCACTATTTGTTTCTTGATTTGAAGGGGGGGGGGGGGGTGTCAATCCGTATTTTGTTAATTTTATTAATAGTTTTGTTATGAATATAATTAATGAATGTTTTATTTAAAATTATTGTTTTCCACTATTTTTAAACATGATTGCAATGTCATCCAATGATTTTTTTTCCAGCCAATCTATTCATTCAAAACATGACTAGTTTTTCATATGAGGGTGCAGGACAATTCTGAGATGTTTGATCTTTCTGACCAAATATATTAAGGGGACAGTTCCCTTTCAACCGGTCAAAAATGCTACAAAAATTGATAATTTCCGTACCTTAGCACAAACTAACTAATAAAGCAAATTCAATGAAATTTTTTGGATTGTTAAGTATAGCATTACTTGTTATAATAAACAAAACAGATTGATGAAAAATATTTAAATTAATTAGAAAAACTTAAGTAACCTGTTGTTTTTTGTTTTTGTAATTACTATATCTCACTGCGTGCATGATATCTCATGTTCGTTTTAATTTATTACTTTAAATAGATTTTAATTTAAAGATAACACTTTGCTTAACATAATGAACTAAAATCTTTTGATTATTTTCATTTATAATATTTATAACTAATAATAAAAATTTAAATCTGTAAAAATTCTCGCGTATTTTTTAAAATAAATAAAATTATTATTATTTAAGATAATTATAAGATTTTAGTTCATTTGAGGCAGAATGATAATATTAATGCACTCAGAAAATTTCAAGCCATTATCTTTAATAGTTTTTGAAGTCATGCGTGCAAAGTCAAAATAACATGTTTTGAGATAAATACTCTTAAAGTAAAAATGTGTATAAAACAAATTTTCCATACAATAAATAAAATTACTTATTTTCAGATAACTTTAGCTATTCTAATTCATATCTATAGGTTACTATAGTGATAAAGCTTAAATTAATAATGTAATAGCACAAAATCTCAAATGTGGATGCTTGAAATCCAACATTCTCAAAATACAGATTATATTATATTATGGTACTATATCTCACTGTGCGCATGATATCTCATGTTCATTTTAATTTATTAGCATTAAATACATTTTAATTTAAAGATAACACTTGGCTTAACATTATGAACAAAAATCTTTTAATTTTCTTTATTTATAGTATTTATAATTTATAATTTAAAAGAAAATTCTGTAAAAATTCTCGCATATTTTTTTTAAATAAAATTTTTATTAAAATAATTCTTGAGATTTTAATTCATTTTATGCAGAATGATATTAATAATTTCAAGCCATTATTTTTAATAGTTTTTGAGAAATCATGCGTGCAAAGTCAAAAAATCATATTTTGAGATAAATGTTCATAATGTTAAAAAATTCTAATAAAACAAATTTTCTATAAAAGAAACAAATTTACTTATTTTCAGGTAACTTTAGCTATTCTAATTAATAGCTATAGGTAACTATAGTGATAAAGCTTAAATTAATAATATAATAGCAGAAAATATCAAATCTCGTTGTTCGAAATTTGGATTTCTCAAAATCCAAACTTTTCAGTCATTTTCTTTTTTTACATGTACAGCTCACAATGGGTCACTTTCCCTTTATATATGTTTTAGTCTATATATATATATATATATATATATATATATATATATGTCTCTTTCTTGCTTCTTTCTAACCACTGAGACAGTTAATGTTTATTGGCAACTTGAAAATTTTACGCATAAAGCGAGCGGCAGACGTTTCGAATATTTACGAAACTTTGTTACGTGACACGAGTTGATATTTATTTATATCTATTATTATTCTGCTAATGAGTATTGAAATATGTTCTATACAGTACAAAGGCCAAAATCCGGAAACCTCCAAATCTGTGCGATTCTTGACATTTGATCACTTGCAGTTTTATTTGTATAAAAAAAAGAACTCCCCCCCCCCCCCATGAAATATTTATGTCAGGAATGCATATGCAATACTAAAAAATGTGATGTAACTAAGTTTCATAAATATTAGAAACATTGGCTGCTCGCTTTATACGTAAAATTTTCAAGTCACCAATAAAGATAGATTATGTGTCTCATTAGCAGAAAAAATTGAGAAAGAATTTTGGATCATTCATAGTTTTATTTAAAAAAAAAAAAAAAAAAAAAGGAGAGAGAGAGAGACCCCCCCCCCCCTCCTCCACCTCACATGAAATATTTATGTCAGAAATGCATTTGCAATACTAAGAAAAGATAATACTAGAGCAGATATTGTAATAGCAGAATAATAACAGATGTAAATAAATATCATGTCACACGAAATTTCGTAAATATTCAAAACTTTGGTCGTTCGCTTTATATGTGAAATTTTCAAATCACCAATAAAGATGAATTATTTAGCTTATTTGTCTCAATAGGGAGAAAAAAGCAAGAAAGAATCCTGGATCATTTGCAGTTTTATTTATAAATAGGGAAAAAGAAAGAGAGAAAGACCCCTCCGATGAAATATTTATGTCAGGAATGCATCTGGAATACTAAAAAATGATAATACTAAAGCAAATATTGTAATTAAGTGAATGTGAATAACGTAAGAAATCAAATACATTTTTCGTTGTAATTCTCAGAATATGTAAATTCAAAAGTTTCCTGGTTCATAAACAGCACCTTTCTGTTCTTCTAATTTTGAGCTGTTCAGCATATGACGTACGCATCAAATTTTTAACTTAGTTCTGTAGATTTTTATTTTGGCTTCTTGTAATCTTTTAATCAGTAGTAACATTTTGGTTGATGCATTGTACTAGATTTAGAAATTAACAGATTTTAATAAACACAAATTTTAAAAATATGTTGCATTAATCTTAATTTTTTTACTAGACAAAAAAAAAAAAAAAAAAAAAAAAACTGAAGCATTATAGACGGACAGTAGAAACACACAAAATTTAATTTAAAACTTAAAAGTGCCCTTCTTTTGACAAAGGCCAGCCATAGTGTAATACCTTGCCAAATAATGGAAGCAGCTTTCATGTCACAAACAATTGCTACTATGAGTTAGCCTGTAAGTTTATATCTGAGAGACTGGAAAATTTTTCAAGCCTCCAAAATGAATCCAACGGGCCGTCACATAAAACCAGTGATTGCAGTAGTAAATAAGAAAACTAAGAGTTTTCATTTTGTTTTTTATTATTATAAGCGAATAAAGCATGAAATATGATAACATTGACAAAAATAAACTGATTTTTGTTTTAATGTTCTTTAGAACTCATAATAATGTTCTATAGACTCAGAAATTGAGAACTTAATACTTACAAGTTCAAAAAAAAAATCTGGTAAATTAATATTTTTATTTTACCCAGTACTAAAAACACATGAAGCATTATGCAATACCAAGATTACTACATTTGGCATATTTTTACAAAGATTCTAAAAATGCATTTGTTTTTAGAGCTTCAATTTAAATAAATTCACTTGATTTTACAAAAACACTCTTGAAAATATATTCCTTTCTACATCTTATTATACTACTAATAAACTATTATTCTAAACATCTTTAATTATTTATTTTTGATAAAAGATTTAATGTTTTTAAACAATACATAATTAGAAAAAAAATTGCGAAAAGCAAAAGCATTTTTTCTTTAACAAAAATTAAAATTAGAATATAATTATTATTGTATAAATCTCAAATATTTATAAAATTTATTTAAATAACTTTTTAGAATAATATATAAGTCAAGCATGCGATGTATAATAATAATATTAAGGGGGGTGGGGAGATAAGTACACACATCAATATTTATGAAACATGGCGAGATTTCACAAAACAAACTTAATTTGGATATCAGTAAGATTTTTTTCAAAAATAGACAACAGATCACGGTGAATCTAGCTATTCATCTGTAAGCTAACAACCACATTTTTCTTAGGAAAAAAGGCAGAAAAAAATGCACAATGAAACTTTACGCACCAAAAGAAAAATAATATAATGCATAGGTAAAAGAAATGCTCTAATTGTACAATTTATGATGTGATGTTGTAGCTTTGAGCAAAATTAACTCAATGAAATTGGAGAACTCCATCTTTAAGGGTCTTCAAAATATGTCAAACATTGCAAAAGTTCTCTTTTGTTAGATTTATTTATCCAGGAAATAAAACGTAAAGACATTATTTAAAGCTTTCTGTCTGCGATTTTTTAACTGCTAGCTTTAATCACATTACACGTAATATAATAGGACTATACATCGACTTAAACAAAATTTAAATACAAAGTCCAACATAAGTATAATTTCTAATATACGTAAATAAAATCCAAAGTCATTCGGAAATTTAAAAAAAAAAAAAAAAAAAAAAAAAAAAAAAAAAAAAAATCTTTCACTTTCATGGCGACAAATGTCAATAACAAACGTAAACACTAAACACACAACAATCGATCGTTCACGTGTTCACTGTCAATCAAACTGTGTGGGCGTGTAGGAGGCTCTGATAATGACGCTCGCTGATTGGCTTAGAAGCTGCAATCGTCTCAGCGATATACACATCTGAAATGTGCCGCCCGGCTAACCGAAAAGTACCGAAAAAATTTATATATGTTTCTGTTGGACATAATGTTATAGTGTCACTCCTGAGTTACATAACAAAAATTGCTCAAAAGGTGATAATTTTTAATTATATACTTTCTTTAAAGTGTTTACACAGCAGAATAACAACTATTCAACATCATAATAGTTTTTATAATGCTTTTAATAGTTTTCAGAATTAATAATTACTACCTAATGAAGATAAAGAAAAAACGCCAGTCGAGAACACCGCAAGCAGCATCAACAAAAGATGTTATAACCTACCCGTGATAACAAATCACGACCTTAAATTATATTACCACACGCCAGAAACACATAATAGTACAAAAAAAAAAAAAAAAAAAAAAAAAAAGACCAATAGAAAGATCCAAATGGGAAAAAAGATCATGTAACTCCCGGAATTACATGAAGGGATATTATCCTGAGTTATATTTAAGGGTTAAAAGAACCTTTGTCTATTACACGCGTTTCTTGAATGTTTTGTTTCACGATCCCCTTTCTAACTTAAAAGTTACGAATGATTCTCCTCCCACTCCCGAACTATAAACGTGTGCAGAAAAAACTGCAGATTTATAAAAGGCAGTTTTCATTTCACATACATATTATTCATTAAAGGATTTAAAACATTATTTTAGTATGATTGAAAAAAATGTAATAAAATGTACTTTCTCATATTACATTTTTGATATTAACTTAGTATTTATTATTCGAAGTAATCACTTTACAAATGAACTAAAAGTGAAAAATAATTTTTCCTAAAATGCAATCAATTTAAACACCTTTACGATGCTAGTAAAATTAATTTAATTTTCTTTAATAAAGTTTTCCCCTTTTAATCACTAGAAAACTTTTCAGGTTTATTCATCACCAGTTTTTTTTTTTTTATGATTCTTATTTTTTGGTATTTGTTATAACTTTAATTTATTTTCACAAAATAAATTAAAGTTATACAAATTTAAAGAGTTACAAAAATTTTAAAAAATTAGTCTCTCGCATCACAGTGTTTCATTTTTACTAAAAAGTTTTCTAGCATCATTTTTGATAGGAATGAAAAAAAGAAAATTAATTCAGACTTTTTAGAGAATTTAATTTTTTTTTTTTTGCTTCCTACATTTAATTCAGTGTGTTTTGGATGTGAAAATTTTTTTAAATTAAATTTAAAGAAAAAGAAAAATGTTTTTACAGATTGGCTGATATCCGTGAAATGAAATACGTTTACAAATTTTCCTAAAAGGCTTGCATATATATCTATATCCTCTTCAGTTCTGAAGCTAAAATAATAATACAAATGCTTATTCATTGTTTTTTTTTTCAAACAAAATGACATCGCAAATGACAAAAAAAATATCTTTTCTGAAATTGATCCTTTAGGCGCTTAGTAATTTAGGTTAAAAATATGGATCTAAAACTACAAACCCCATTAAAAAATCAATTTATTAACCATCAACTTAAATTAACACAATAACAAATTTAAGAGCTTTAAACAAGTAAATAATCTACAAATCCTCAACATTTTTTATTGAAAAAGATTTAAGTTAAATACTTATGAAAATTTCTCACTTTCTTGGTCATACTGTCTTTTGAGCATTTTTAGGCATTTTTCAAACTCGGATGGAAATAACATTTATTTTATGTGGGAATAAGCTTAGATGCTGCCATTTATTCTTTTGCTTTGAACGCAAAGAACATTCAGCTACTAGGCTGGGCAAAAATTAATGGGAAATTTGTGAAAGTTGTGTTGTCATGCGCAAATTAACAACAAAAGTAACAAGTACTATTCTTCAAAATAGAGACCATAACAGTCCACGTTGTTGTGCCAGATTCCGGATTTGCAGGAAGTACCATGGTGTACCAGCACCTTCACCCTAATTAATCTCATCGACGGTTTTCAGAATCATTAGACCTTATCTTCAATAATGCCGGATCAACACACGCAAATCATACTGTTCAACAGGCATTTTGGAGACGAAATTCCCGAACCCCTATAGATATACCACTAGTACTCCTATATACGATATAAATTCTAGTAACTATTAGATTAAAAATTTCCCAGAACCTTTTTGCTCAACCTAATACTAAGAAGTGATGTGAAAATGTAAAAAAATCTGACATTTTAGTTTTTATAAGGAAAATAACAGAGGGGGGACCCAGGGTCCGAAGAGGTTAAATGGCTTTTCCGTTGAAAAATAAGTCGATTTTTTTTTCAATATTTTTTTCTGCATTTTCTCAAGCATTTTAATAGAAACATTTCATGAAACGAAAGTGTAATAAATGTTACATTTTGTGTGCATAATTGAGGTGGCGAGTTTCAAAACTCGTCTTATCCAAGATTAAAAAATCTAGTTTTTTCTATTAATCTATTCTACTAGCCGCCCTTGGCGATCAGTTTGGCCCCCCATAAAATTTATGTTTGGGAAACCATGCTATACATTGTACCATATTACTTTTATTCATATATTAATTTACTTTGACTCCCTTAAATATAATTTGTATAATCCCTTAAGCTATTATTAGTTTTTGTTGCATTAAAATATCTCAATTTGTTGATTTTCTGTAAGCAAGTAAAACCTATCGGTTTACAATGGAAGTCTATGAAATTTGGCAAAATATTAGAGATATCGCCAAGTTGGTGTCACTTTCGGCGACTAATTTTGCCGCCAAATTTCGTGTTCAATGGCCAAGTTGGCGATAAACTTGGAGGCATTTGGCGACAGAACAGGGTCTCCCCCCCTATGGTAGCCTCCCCTATAGGTATGGTGATGCATTAAATTGCTGTTCAATAACCAAAGAGATGCGTATCATTCGGGCGTTGCCACTAAACAATTAACAAATAATCGCGATTTTTGTGCCGCATACGATAGTGTAATATCTTATACTATAATACAAGCAAAAATTGTGTGTGTGTGTGTGTATATAAATTTTATCTTAGAAATGGCTCTAATGATTTTGATTAAATTTTGCACCTACCATTTTCGGGCACGAAAAGACAATTGGGTTGGGTCATATATTCGAGCAAATTGGATTAGTGGGTCATTTTGTGTCAGCGTCAAGCTAATAATATCTAAAAATTGGCTCAATCGATTTTGACTAGATTTTGTATCCAACCGTTTTCGGGTACAAGAAGACTATTGAGCTAGGTCACATGTTCGAGAAATTTCAATTAGTGGGTCATTTTGGGTCACTTCGGGTCAAGCTAATTTTATCTAAAAAACGACTCTAACGATTTTTACTAAACTCTGTATTCACGGTTTTGTATTACGAGAAGACCATTGGGATAGGTCACATGTTCGAGAAAATTCGATTAATGGGTCATTTTCTGGTCACTTTAGGTCAAGCTAATTTTATCTAGAAAATGGTTCTATCGATTTTGAATACATTTTGTATCCAACCGTTTTCGTGTACGAGAAGACTATTGGGACAAGCGACATGCTCAAGAAATTTCAATTAGTGGGGCATTTTTGGATCACTGTGGGTCAAGCTAATTTTATCTAAAAAACGGCTCTAACGATTTTCACTAAACTCTATGTTCTACAGTTTCGGATTAATAAAAAACCATTGGGCTAAGTCGCATGTTCGAGAAAATTCGATTAATGGGTCATTTTGGGGTCACTGTGACTCAAGCTAATTTTATCTAGAAAACGGTTCAATCGATTTTGATTACATTTTGTATCCAACCGTTTTAGGGTACGTGAAAGGTATTGGGATAGGTCAAATGCTTGAGAAATTTTAATTAGTGGGTAATTTTAGGGTCACTGTGGGCCAAGCTATTTTTATCTAGAAAGCGGTTCAATTGATTTCCACTGAATTTTCTATCAAAATATTTTCGGGTACGAGAAGACTATTGAGCTAGTTCACATGCTCGAGAAATTTCAATTAGTGGGTCATTTTTGGGTCATTGCGGGTCAAGCTAATTTTATCTAAAAAACGGCTCTAACGATTTTCACTAAACTCTATATTCTACAGTTTTGGATTAGGAGAAGACCATTGGGCTAAGTCACATGTTAGAAAAAATTGGGTGGGTTATTTTTGGGTCACTGTGGGTCAAGCTAATTTTGTTTAGAAAACGGTTCCAATGATTTTGACTAAATTTTGTATTCTATCATTTTTGGATTCGAGAAGACCATTAGGCTAGGTCGCATGTTTAAGAAAATTCGATTAGTGGGCCATAATGGGTCACAGTGGGTCATGGTCAAGTTAATTGTATTTAAAAAATGGTTCAGAACATTTTGACAAAATTTTGTATTACATCGTTTCCGGGCATAATACCATTGGGCTAGGTCGAATGCGCAAGAAAATTCAATCAGTGGGTCATTTTGGGAATGGGACCTAATGGATCATGAGCAAGTTAACAGTACCTAAAAAACGGCTCAAAGAATTTTGACAAAACCGTCTATTGTACCGTTTCTGGGCACAAGGAAACCATTTGGCAAGGTGCCTGCTCAAGAAAATTCTATTAGTGGGTCATTTTTGGTCATAATTGGTGAGGGTCAAGCTAACTGTATCTCAAAAAGGTCCAAACGGTACTGACAATTTTCTTATTATACCGTTTCCCAGTACGTGAAGAACACTGAAATAGGTCACATGTTCGATAAATTTCGATTAGTGGGTCATTTTTGAATCAATGTGGGTAAAGCTGACTTTATCTGGAAAATGGCTAACGATTTGCACTAAATTTTATATTCCATTGTTTTCAGCCTCCACAAGAGCATTGGGTCGCATGTTCGAAAAAATTCAATTAGTGGGTCATTTTGGGTCACTTTGGCTCAGGGTCAAACCAATTGTAAAAAACCTAAAAGATTAAGAATGATTCAGTGGGAATAGGAAAGAGTAGCCATATTTGGACCACCGCTTTAATTGGACCGTTGCCATTCTGCCGTTAATTACAGGAAGCGACTCCATCTACCGCTGAAATCCTACTCATCAGAATGACGTCACTCATGATTAGAAGAAGCAGCCGCCTACCACGTGCTGTTTTCAGACAATTAAAAAAACCCCTAAAGTTAGCTGTTTTGATCTAATTTTTTCCTACTAAACGTAAGTGAATATTTTAAAACTAAGGTAAGTTGTTATGTTTTCATATACATATATGAATTCATCTATTTATTACGCATATTTTTCACGCGAATTTGTTCGATTTCGTTTTTGTTCTTAGTCTTGAAATTAACTGTTTTAAAAAATGGCGGCACAGTTGCCTTAATTGGGCCAATTTAAGTTGCTTAAATTGGACCAGATATGCGATCACAAATTGGAAATGTAAGTAATGAATTTCGAGGACGGTACGCTTTGTACACTATTTTTTTATATTTTATAATGGATTACTATCTCCATGCAAGTTTTTTTTTTGTATATTCGGATTAATTTTTTAATACAGTTTAGACCTATATAAACATAAAAATATTTTTACATGTCTATGCAATAAATTTTGTTTGCAATGCCTTTTATCTTTTATCTAATTGTATTTATTTTCTTTGAATTCTTTATTCCTACGGCATATTTAATTTACAGAGTTGAATTGAAACATTTTCCTCCTGCAGGATATTTATGATGGAAGACTTTTACAGTTCTGAAGGGTGGAATTATACTTTTTTGCCATTAAAACGCATAAAATCTTAAACCTTGATGAAAGTGTTCAAAAAGACAGAGACAAACTGTCTGGAAGAAAAACACCCGTGACAGCAAAAGCTGTTAAAGATATAGGTAACAAAAAGCAGACAGTAAGTTGTGAGGAAATTGACCTGCTACAAGGCTACAGCTACAAATCCTCTCCTAACGCAGAAAAATCATTAGAAATGGTATTTCCCTTGCTAAATTCAGTTAAATCAAAATACAGAGAGAGCCAAAAAACAGTTGTGTTAACATCATAGCCATATAAACTAAACGTTGAAATGAAAAAAAAAAGGGGGGGGGGGGCACAAAGGAAGCTTTCACAGCACAAAAGCAATTGGAACATCGATTTTAAAAAAATAGGCGTAATGCAAATAGCAAGAAAATGATGGAAGAGAAGAACTACAAGCATAATTTAAAGAAAACTTCTGTTGCAAAAAATGTCTGATAATTCCGAATCTAAAAAGAAAAATCTAGACAGTTATAATTAGTTTTGCCTAATTTGTAAGAAAAATAAAATAGCAGAAATGATTCAGTGTTCAGATTGCCATATACGGTTCCATGTTGTGTGCGCTGGAAAACAAAAACAATAAACAAAATCCATGTATAAGCTTTGCATCACCCCTTACATGATATTCAAGTAACTGACAATTAGTTCCATAATTTCTATTTTTAATTACTGATAACTTTGATTTATATTTTGAATACATTTTAATTTAAAACAATTACTCTTATTTTCAGATATTTGATTTCATTATATTTCATTGCTGTTATTTTGTTTGATTGTTTCATTAATCGCAAACTTTGCTTTTAATAAAATTAGTTATATTCCCTAGTCATTAAAACAACCTGATATTATTTGGTCCAATTTTGGTCCAATTTAGGAGACTGGTGGGTTCAACTTATGCGACCAGTTGCTGAATTTGACCACTTATGACAAATTTTTCAAATTAAAATAAAATTTAAGATTTTCAAAAAGAAATTGATCTAAATATTTATTTAGTTAGTAGATGAATAGATTGACCCTGTGTAATGATCTTTTGCAGATATTCCAAAAATTAAGTGAGTTACACCTGAAAATAAGTGGAGTGGTCCAAATTCGGCTACTCTCCCCTAATATATCGAGATGAACACAAAGCTAATTTTGACGGAGCTTAGCTCGGTCATTCCTGCTAGTATATATAGATTAGTGAACCTGCATTCAAAAAACACTACAATCTGCAAAAAAACAAGTTTTATCGTTTATTCCTGGCATTGTAAAATCTTGGTTTACAATGCAAACAATTGAACGCTGTCAGATGTTTTTCGTGGTTTCCCAAAATTTAATTTTCTGGATAAAGCGAGTTTTGAAATTCACGTTTTCAATTATATATAAGCGTAAATTTAAAATCTGGGAATCTTCCCGATACATCTGTATGTTTCGAAATCCATTTTTTGTAAACAAATTTTAATCCGAAATGTTAATCTGATTTTTTTGTACACTTGACCTTGCTTGTACGTTTTAGATATTGAAATTTTTATGATTAATTTCTAGTGTATATTGTATATAGTGTATATTGTAAATATTATTTCTACAATAGAGTCGTGTGAAAGTTTTTACAATAATTTTCTATCTTAATTGCTCAGAACAATTTTGATTTCAATATGGCTAAAAACATCATTCGCAATAACGATTAAACATTCTAAAAAAATTAAGTTAGATATGCTAAAGCGATTAAATGATTTATATTTCTGAAAATTAATAAATTGAAGCAGTGTTGACACATTAAATCTCCATTTATGAACGTTCGCACTCAATCAACTATAAGGCATTATAAAGTAATCATTATTTTGAATTATAGTATAAGCGCCCATTGTGTCTGTAAAAAGTATATAAATAAAAAGAGGAATTCTATTAATATATTTCTTTTCCTAAAATGTATCGAAAGTCATCATTTTATATCTTCCCGTATGTTATTCACTACAAAGTAGATAAAGAAACTGTGAGGATACCATGTTTTTACAATTTTGTAATTTAAGCAAATTTTTAAATTAAAAAATATATCAAGTTTATAATTGATTATCGATATTATCTACACTGTAAAAAAACCACAGTTATTTGCCAGAACAAACTCGATCACAGTAAATGTACTGTATCTTTCTTTGGTTTCCTGACTATATTAACACGGAGAATACAGTAGTTGCGTAAAATTAACATCACAATGTACTGGCAATTCGGACGCATTTTTTTACAGCACAAACTGCTGGCGTCCAAATTGCCAGCACATTGTGCTGTTAATTTTACACAACTACTGTATTTTCCATGTTAATATAGTCAGGAAACCAAAGAAATATACAGCACATTCACTGTGATCGAGTTTGTGCGCGAGGTAAAAATGTTTTTTTTTTTTTTTTTTTTTTTTTTTTTTTTTTTTTTTTTTACAGTGTAATGTAATATTTTTATAAGAATTTTGTCTTTTATCGACTTATTTATGTATTTTCGAGCTTTGTATTAGAGTTTCATGTAGTCCTTTGGTTATCAAGGTCTTCATTTTGTGGTTGAAAGACCTACTGTGTAAGAAACGAACTTTAAATTTATTCGTAATGCAAAGGAAACCCTAAGGTTAGGAAACACTAACACAATAAATATACTATGTACTAATACAATAGATATACTATGTAACCTAAGGTTAGGAAACCCTAACACAATAGATAAATTAATGAAATAAAGAATTGCATTTATTTACTGAACTTCGAAAGGACTTGGAAATAAAAGTTATGAAAGATAAAACCGTACAATCAAAGACAAACATCAATATAATCATTATTTTAAATCTACAGTAATTAACTTATGTAATTAACTTTTGTTTTGATACTTAAATTTTTATATTTTTTCCTGGTGTGAAAAATAAATTTTAGTAACATTAATTGTCACCTTTATTCAACAATTAAAATCAAGATTTAAACATGACCTCCATTAAGAGACCACCTCTCTTAGAGACCAATTTTTATTGGAACGGAACGTGGTCGCTTTAAGGAGGCTTTACTCTATTTATAAAATTAATATTCATCTAACGAAGCTAGAGAAGATTATATATACGTAACATATGATTAACTTTGAGCCTTTTTCTAAACAGAAAAAATTTATTTCCTTTTTAACTTATCGCATAGATACAAAATATAAAAATCTCTCTTTTTAAATTAATTTCTATCTAAGATAATAATGTTTAAAAAAAATGTGAAACTATTAAAGTTTTTTGAACGTTACACATTTATTTTTTAACAGATTTATACATTCCTGAAAATCAAGTAAAGTAACCAGAGTTTCAATTGCTATTGCTCTGAGAAAAAGATTTGTTTTCAGAAAGCTTAGTCTCGTTTCAAAATAAATGACGAATAATTCTCAACGTTAATGTCAAATGTTTTCAAGTTTAAAGTCTTTAGATTGACAACTACATGAAAATAGCGGAGCAGATTAATATTTCAATCATAAAACCTCTGCTCCGTAACATTGTCTTTTTGTGTTTAATGTTTCGACACAGATGTGTAAAAGCAATGGCCGTGTAAATCACATTGTAAAATAATTAAAGAACATAAAGTTAAATAAAATAGATAACAGGAGTGTGCATCAATGATCATTTGTGTTATGCGATGACGTAGTTCATTACAATAAAGCGACTGGGGTAATTTAAAAATTAGAATGGAGTTTATTCTGATTTAAAAGTTTAAATAAATGAAATATAAGTTTCTAATTGCATTGCGTTAAAATTGAATATATTCGTTAAAATAATTAAGTACATGTTTGCGTTGATAAGATAAATTACAGAAGTTTTTAATTTATGACAAATCTTTTGAATTTATTCTTTAATTTTCTGATATATAAGCAAAGCATTCCTAGTAGTATTCCTAGCAGCAATATATCCAATCTATTTTTATGGAATACATATTGTTTAATACTGGAGATATTAGGCATGAAATATTGTCCGAATACCTTACGTGCTGACATTTTTGCAAAACTGGTCCATGATGATTATTATTGATCATGGACCAACTGTACTGCTATGCATTGAAATTAGCTAACTAAACAATCGTCTAGAAAGAATACGAAAGAAAATTACAGCAAGTGTGGGGCTAAAAGAAAAGTGAAAGCTGAAAAATAAAATAGCAATCTTGATTTTTAATTCCGTGTTTTGAGAAGCCTAGGTATTCAATTAACAAGAAATTTTGGTACAAATGCCTCACACGCAATGGGGTTGGCGCGAGTTTTCTTTTTTTTATCCATTTTGGCTAGAAACTGCCGTTTACGCGTACCTGTTAGGCTTAGCTTTCAAAACAGCATGTTAATTTTATTTTATTATGAAACACTTTTATAAAAAAAAAAAACACACACAATTTTAGTGTAAAGCAAAAATAATTTTCATTAAAAACACATACAAATTATGTTATTATGAAACACACAATATTTAATCGTAATAACGTATGTGCTGACATTTTTGCAATATTGCTCCAATAGAGATAGAAAATATTTCACCATTTCAAAACCAATATTTCTGTAACACCAGCATACCATTGAAAATACGGTCAACGCAAATATAATATTTCGTAGTAGAGGCATTTTATTTCAAGTATATCCAACGACTATATTAAACCAATGATATGTGGGAATGGACATAACTTCTCGAGACATTTTAGGGCCATTTATTTTCTTTTAAATTAAACAGAATATTGCTAAAACTAAATTAAAATTTTATGATAATTCTTCGTTAATTTCATGGAAATGCATCACGTAAAATTTGCAAATACAAACTAATATTCAATACGTTCATTACATTATTATAATAAACAATAACTCCAATCACATTACAGCATATCACCACACAATATCGCCCACCCGCAAGAAAAGTGACACATCTCGCAAAAATTCAATTTGCGTTTTATTCCACTAACATGTCTGCCATAGGCGTGTCTTGCTACACAAACTGTTTCATAAGTGTAGTTCTACAGAAAATCCCTTTATTATGCTATATGTCCATTTGTGACCACAGAAGACGGGTGGATTGTGTGGGTGGGTAAAATTACCCGACCCTCCAAACCTCCTAATATGTCTTCATTGTAAAGGGTTTTATGCTTTTATGCACGTTTTTATTCTTGCATGCAGTAAGTAAGTAAGTAAGTAAGTAAGCACCCACCCTGGAAACCCGCTTTTGGCTTATGGTTAGGTGTAACCCCCAAGCCCAGGGCAGGGAAAAGTTTTACTACCTGCGGAACTCCTTCAATGATTTTTTTTTTTTTTTTTTTTACAGTTTAGGAGAAATAACAATGTTAGATATATGACAATTATTGACAGTGTGTGCGATAAATATTTACAGATGAGAGATTAAATGGAACTGGTGATTTTGAAAAGAATAATTAAAGGATATGTGATTACGGGATATAACACAATAAAGCACGATGCAGAAATATACAGTCCTCCCCACTCGAGTACCAAGGTAACAGGTAAACAAAGTTAAAAATTAATCCAAGTAAAGTAAATAAAGTAATAATAAATCTTAATAAGAGATAGAAAAATTTAACGACTAGAGTGGGGAGGACCGTGATAATAAACATTTCAAAAGTTTACCATGATAGATCTTACTAACCAGGTACATTAGATCCACAATGCACTTCAATTATGCATTTCGATGGTAGAACTCTATAATGTGCAAAAGACATTACAGGACTAATTTCGAGCCGCCCGTGATGGCCCCACTGCCCATAACTGGAGGCCAGCACAGCAGTAGCTAAAATTTCTATTACAAACACATATAAATTATAATATTAATAATTATATTGCCACATAAAAATTATTTTAAAAGTACTTTAAGATAATTTATGAATATGATAGGTAATTTATATGAATTTTGAGTAGTAGTGGAAGTAAAATAATTTGCAGCAAAACACATTTATACACTTGAAGATAATTCACTTATAGTCTTAAACACAGTAAATTCAGTAAGTTTCAATTTGATAAGATAATGCTTTCAAAGATATAATGCAGAGCTATAAAGTAAATTAATATAAATTTTAAGTAAAAATGATGAATATCGCTATATACACACTAAACATATATTTGTACTTGAAAATGAGTAAGTTCACTAAAGTTCAAAGTTTACGTTTGATAAGTGTCTATTTACATAAATGGGGATTTTGAAGTTAACCCGCAACTTTTGTGGAGCTCTTTAGAGTTATTTAATATTTAACATTTTGTCCATAAAGTGGTCCTATATGACGTTCCTTCTATCTGCCAAGTATGACTGATAAACCGGACACATAGTTGAATCCGCTGAATTGTTTCCTATAGTTAGGTAAGAGGTAACAATTTGTACATCTGTATTGCGATGAAACGCCCGCAAACGGGCACTCCGAAGTGCAGTGACCTCTCGAGCATTTGGCGCAAATTGGCCGTCTTCTGCAGTAAGATGTTTGGTGTTCATATAGCTGGCAATTACCGCATCTAATGATTGGGCGAAAAGAACGAATGGAGCACATATTGAGACCCACCTGTATAAATTTTTTATCCAGAAGTTCCTGTGATGATTTTGTTTCTAATTGCAATATAATGTGATAGAGAGTTGAGTTATCCTTCTTTAAAATTTTCAATATGGTGATGTTTTTATCCGACAAATTTTCTTCAAGGTATGCTATTATTTCATTTTTAGGTACTGAGGATGGGATACGAGTTATTATTATTCTTTTATAATTAGTCAGTTTATATGTTATTTCTGTGAGCTATGTAATATCAGGAATGTTTTCTATTATTTTTAACAGATGTTCTGTATTGTCATAAAATTACGCACATTTTCTTTTGTCTCTCCTGTGAAATTTACTTTTGTCGAGATGTATCACTTTTCTTGCTGGTATTGATTTTGATGTAATCATGCAATAACAAAACAATATGGATAGCGATCCTATCACTCGATTGATCATTCGAATTCCTTTTTTGTCACATAGCAAGAAGAATAAAGAGACACAAGCGATCAACAAACTCTAATGCATAGACCAACTGCACTACTATGCATATATAGCTAACTAAACAATCATGTAGGAAGAATGTGAAAGAAAATTCCAGCAAATGTGGG
Source organism: Maratus speciosus (assembly GCA_963932465.1). Taxonomy (NCBI): domain Eukaryota; kingdom Metazoa; phylum Arthropoda; class Arachnida; order Araneae; family Salticidae; genus Maratus; species Maratus speciosus. The sequence goes on from OZ010790.1 coordinate 205,281,181, forward strand.
GATAAAAAAAAAGGTGAAAACTGAAAAAAAAAAAATAGCAAACTTGATTTTTAATTCCGTGTTCTGAGATTGCCTAGATATTCAATAAACAAGAAATTTTGGCACAAATGCCTCAGACGCACTGGTGTTGGTGCGAGTTTTCTTTTTTTTTGATCATGGACCAACTGTACCGTTATGCATTGAAATTAGCTAACTAAACAATCTTCTAGATAGAATACGAAAGAAAATTCCAGCAAGTGAGGGGCTAAAAGAAAAGTGAAAGCTGAAAAATAAAATAGCAAACTTGATTTTTAATTCCGGGCTTTGAGATTGCCTAGGTATTCAATTAACAAGAAATTTTGGTGCAAATGCCTCAGACGCAATGGGGTTGGCGCGAGTTTTCTTTTTCTTTTATCCATTTTGGCTGGAAATTGCCGTTTACGCGTACCAGTTAGGCTTAGCTTTCAAAACAGCATGTTAATTTTATTTTATTATGAAACCCTTTTACAAAAAAAAAAAAAAAAAAAAAAAAAAAAAAAACACAATTTTATTGTAAAACAGAAATAATTTTCATTAGGAACACATACAAATTATGTTATTATGAAACACACAATATTTAATCCTTTATCTACTGACGGTACTTATACGTAACATTAAAATAATTTATTATAAAATTCATTTAATACATCGATTACTTGTAATACAGTTTAGAATGAGTTACAGATACATTACTTTATCTTGTTCCAGAAGAATTATTGCTTACACAAAACAAAAATAGTTTTAAAACGATGATTTCTTTTGCCTTTGCATCTTTTCAGCTTTCTTGGCGTTGGAGTGGGGAGTGATTTTACAATTCGGAAATATTTCTATATTTCTATTGTAAGAATATTATATCTCTACATTTCCTAATTCTACAAAATACTAGGAAAAATATTTAAAATAAAAGATTTGAGTCTGGTTATAAATACTGCACAGAATCCTTATAAAATCAAATTTAATTAATCTATCTAAATCCTTCAATCCTTCTAAAATCCTTCTAAAATTTATTAAATGATTAGGTAAATCTTCTAATGCAGTTTAAGAAATTCACAAAAAATGCTTTAGAAGATAAAAAAAAATTATGAATTCATAATTCAGTACATAAAGGATTAAGTTAGTATAAAATGTATGAAATCTGTTCTACCTGGGTGCTATATGAAGCAAAATCTGATCAAAATTGCCGCGTTGCCCAAGCATAAAATCGCCATTTTGGAGGTAAATAGATACCCCGATGCGTTTGAGACATCTTTACCGAAACTTTCTAAAATCACTAATAAAAATCACTAATAATTCAATAACTTCAATGCTATATATTTAAGGAAAATGTAATAAATATGTATTATAATATAATTTGTAGAAGAAAACATTCTTCAATATTAAATGCTATGTAAAACAAATAAATATCTATATTATAAAGAAAAATAATGTCCGTGAGTACCGCTGACGTCATACCGACAGTGGCAACGATGTGTGATCTTTCAATCACATTTTTTTTTTTTTATTCCAAAAATCGCACAGTTTCAATTTTTACATCGGCGAATAGAGAAAAAGTGTACTTCCAAATGCAATTTCATTGAAAGTTTACTGACTTTTTGTAGATTTTTAAAATAATTTTCGAGAGTGAATTTTTAAAATCAATTCAAAAATCTATGTGCTATCCGATTACTTAATATTAACTTGTTTCCACTTAAAAAAAATTAAATAATTCAGAATTTGTTTCCGTCTGATATTCTGTAACTAAACTGCCAAACTAAATGAAATTTTCACCTATAAACAAATAAAAAATTAGCAATATGCAAGTAATTTTCCGTGTAATTGCAATGACCCCACTCTAAAAAAATACATAAACAATAATCATGGACATATAATCACTGGAAATCTTGATATTGTTAATGATTTTAAATTGAAACAACTAATGGGTTATGGTACTAAATATAGACTTCCATCTAAATTTAATGTTAAATCTATTATCAAACAGTTTACACATGATATTGATATTTTTATTTATAAAATTTCTATCTCTTATAATAAGCCTATTGAATATTTTAATCAGTGGAAGATATTAGTAATTGAAAAATTAACTATGGCTTTAAAAAATAATATGGCTGATTTGGTTTCTATTAATACACAGCATATTTTCCAACAAATTACTAAATTACAAAAAAACTACGTTATTACATATGTAGACAAATCTTCTAATAATTATGCTATTATTTGTAAATCTTATTATCACCAACTTCTTACAAATTGTATTTCTTCTAATAAGTCATTTAAAAAAACTAATGAAAATGTAATTGTAAATAATCGTAAAATTCGAAGTTATTATAAACTATTAAATATTTTATCTACTAACTTTAATTATCCATATTTAGTTCTTATTCCCAAATTTCATAAAACTCCAATTAAATTTAGGACTGTAACTATTGGTTGCAATACATATAATAATAAAGCCAATAAACTTCTCTTAAAAATTCTTAATCAATTATATGTACTTACTACAAACAATGATAATACACATTGTATAAAAAATAGCTATCAACTTGTCAATATTTTAAAAAATCTTCATTGTGTATATAATATAACAACATATGACTTCAAAGATCTTTTTAATAATATAGACCTATTAGATTTACATAAAATTATAAATGCATTATTTAAAAAGTATTATAAAAAACTGGAATTACCATCTAATATTGATATTGCATATTTTAAATCTTTAACTAACTTCATTATCTATAATAATTATATCTTGCAAGATAACACTTTATATTTACAGCATGTCGGTATACCACAAGGCGGTTGTACATCCAGTTTACTCTCAGACTTATACTTATATCATTATGAACGTAATTTTACTAATAATAATCTACATTTATATCGTTATATTGATGACATTATTTTAATTGATACTGATCATTCTGCAATTACTCCATTTCCAGTAGATTATCCCACTAATTTGGAATTAACGGAAAACCTTTTATCTAACAATACAATTAACTTCTTAGATCTTAAAATTACAATAAAAGACAACAAAACAATCACAGATTTATATGACAAACGTAAAGAATTTAAATTCAAAGTTAATACATTTACAAATTTTAAATCTTGTCTACATCATTCTGTATTTCGAAATATAATACTTAATCATTTATATAGAATAAAATGTTTATGTTCTTCTCCTCTAATTAACAATAATATTAAAAAACTAATTTATGTTGCATTAAATCATGGTTTTCCAAAAAAATTCATATATTCATTAATATACAATTAGTATTTTTCTTACATAATCTTTTAAAACAAATTAACACATGCGTAAACAAAATTACAAAAAAATTATAAAATAAAAAAATCTCTATAAAAAATAAAAATTGTAAAATAACATAAAAAAATTATTATAGGATGGATGGGTGGGTAGATGTTAGAGTACGGAGGAGGGTGGCGTTGTCTGGATAATACGCAATGGTTAATTTATACATAAATAAAAAAAAAAAAAAAAAAAAAAAAAAAAAAAAAAATGGGGCTTTTGTATTATTACTATATTTTTAATACATATTTTATAAGGATGTTGATTTGATATTTTATATGTAATTGGTGAATTTCATTAATTATTAGCTTTATTATTGTTTAATCTTATTTACAATCATTTGTTATAAATTTTAATTTAATAAGGACAATATCATATTAATTACTAATAGTATGCCATTTTTATAGTGATTAATATACATATAAGTATATTTAATATAAATAAAGTTATACTGTATGGATTAAAATTGGGTAATTATATTTATTATTATTCCTCTATTCTTATTAATATTTTAATATTTATTTATTTTCACCTAGTGTTATATAATTTATTATCGGTTTATTGTTTTTGAATGTCCCACATTCATACTTTTAGGATTTTTATGGATGTATAAAATAATCCACACACTATATTTGTGCTTTTTAGGTAATTGGAATTTAAGTATCAGTTCACCTTCTTTATACTACCATATGTTTTTTATTTCCTGTTCAATTTATAATTATCTTATATATAATAGTTTTTATTAAAGATTTTTATATTTTTAATAATTATTTATATTAATTATTAATGAATTTATTCTGTTTTATAGCATATAGCTATATGCTATATTTTATCGATGTTCTAGAATTATTTAAATTCTTAGTGTAGATTAAATAAATTTGCTAATAGAATATTTTGTATGCTTTTTAAATTTTATTAACAATAGTTTTTTTTTTTTTTTTTTTTTTAATACATTGTGTGGTTTATATTCAGTTTATAATTATCTATATATAAGGATATTTTTGGTTTTGCTGTTAATAAAACAATTGTTACATTCAATTGCGTATAACTGAAGCAAGTCTTTTGACACTTAAATCATAAATGTAATACTAGATGGCAGCACCACAATTTGTGTTTTTTTTTTCGATAAGTTCTAGATTTACTTCTTCCAGCTACATTTCAGTTATAATTTACTACACCAGGGGGAATTTTTAGCTTAATTTTGACGATATTGTTTAACGGTTTTTAATTAATTTAATAGTGCATTTTAATTATGTAATTACTTTCTATTTATATTATTTTATATTATATTAAAAGTTATTTAACATTTATTTCAATATGTATTAACTGTGTCCTATGGTATCAATTACTGTGATTTCTTAACTGTTTTATTAACCTTAATCTTTACGATATGGGTGCCATGTGAGCGTGGATTTATTCTAAAATATTAATCGGTATGGTGTTTATTATTTCATTTTATATCCTATAAATATTTAAATAGGTTTTATTGTTTTTTCCAATTCATATTATTTGTTTCTATTCTGTTTTCATTTTTAATCAATTCACTTGATTTTAATGGTTGTTAGGGCACAGGGGAAAATAACTTTTAGCTTTAGCTTATATTTCCCACAGAAAACAACCATTTTGCTTATATCATTGAATTCTGTGCCCTTGAAAACGTAATTCAATATATAAGCATTTCCATTATTTGTCGGTGTCCACTTTCTTATTTTTCTTCCATAATATTCTTATAAATATTTTATCTTTTTTTTTTTATATATATACTTACAGCTTTAATTCATAATATTATGGTTTTTGATGGTGGTAGGTTATGTTTAATTATTGGTTATATATATATATATATATATATAAACACGAACTTATCAAACATGAAATCGAACTACTTGCTTAAATACTTAACTAATCAAAGTCAAAAGGTTTGATATATATTCGAAGTTGACTAAATTGAATTAAATTTTTGATAGAAGTTAAATGCGTTTCCAGCTGAAAGTTAAATTAAACAACTTTTTTCTTTAATTTAGTAATTTTAGTTAAAAAAAGCATATGAATGACATTTTGATAATATAATAGAACAAATTACTAAGGATAAACAAAATGTAAAGAAATTTCCGTACTTACATATTTTGAAAAATTACATGCGTATTACATGTTCTAAAATACATGCGCCTTAAAAAAAAAAAAAATAATATCACACTTTTCTTTCATTATGTGGACAAATTATATTTTTTATCACATCACTTTCCTGTTTTGTCATCAAAATGGTGGTTTTAATCCCACAACGATGGGAAAGTTCTGTTTTATTATTATTATTATTATTATTATTATTATTATTATTGGTAATATCGGCAAACGGCCAATAGCAGTTTTTAAACCTCTCACATTTTTTGTGGATTTTTAAGCCCCGGAATGCTATTTCTTTCTCTCAGCTTATTTTGTCTCCAATAAATAACGTTACCTCGTATACGTCAGCCAAACAAAAGGCGATGTTTCATTGTGCGATTAAATACTCTACAGCATTTTTTAAAACTTCTAAGCATCGAACATTTTCAATGTTGCAACCGTCGTATTGGGGAAAAAAAGTACTTTTTAATGCAATTTGTTTGAAAACTGCATCTTTATTTATTTTTGAGATATTAATTTTTATGTAGTTTTTAGCGATATTTGTTTCATTTTGGCAACTCAAGTACTCCATTTCTGTAGAAAGTAAAGAAAAAATTGTTGAAAAATAGCAATTATATCTTTTTTTTTTTTTTTTTGCCATTTTCTCATAAAAATTGAAAAAAAAAAAATGTTAAAATACGTGCTATTTTCAGAAAAATATAAATGAAGGATTTATGATAAAACATTGGGCTATTATAAACTATATTTAATTTTAAGAATCTATATTAATGCAAATGACGTCATTTTACATAAAATGGCAATAGTTTTTTTTTGTAAATATGGCTATTTTTTTCCCCCATTCTGACCAGAAAATCAGAGCTCTAACTTTTTACGACTGCTCTTTCATCGTCACCTAACGCTTCATTTATAATGGATGTTTCATAATAATACAAGCCACCAGAATGAATATACACTATATGGCTATTAATCACCTGACACTTTCAATTTCAATTTCAAAAAAATATTTCATACAACTACTCATATTTCATCAAATATTTAAAACATTTACATTCCAATCGCATTATTTTATTTCTACTGCATTTTGTCAAATTTTTGAAACTGGAATTAAATTTGGTAAAACACCCTGCATTTTATAAACAAAAGCTATGCAAAAAAATTTTAATAAATAAATAACTTAATAAAAAGCGATATATCTCCATGAATATACGTTCTATTCTTCCACAAATGAATACATATATTGTAAAATATCTATATATTCGTAAGCTATAGCAGTAGATGATTTCGTGCTTTTTATTTTACAGGGTGATCCCAAACATTAATATTTTTTCTTTGATTTTTTCTTAACCACCCTGATTGTGCTTCTGATCAAATCGCCATTGATATATATGAAGTCGAACTTATTCTACATAATACTGAAGTTCCAAAAAAATCCAACAAATATATCTTTAAATAGTTGACAAAATGTCTACAATTTAAAATATCCTGTGATTAATGGCCATACAGTGTATATATATGTACATAGGTGGCGCTAATTCAAAAGTGTATATCACAGCATTTATTAGAGGAAACGAATCAAAGAATTAAAGTATTGGCATGCTTTTTAAGTGTTAAGTAACAGATTTAAGTATAAAAAAAAGGGGCATGTTCCTGATATAAAATATAATAGAAAAATCACAGCTCTGGCATGCACTGTAAAAAAATCACTGTAGATTTGCCAGAACAAACTCGATCACAGTGAATGTGCTGTATCTTTCTTTGGTTTCCTGACTATATTAACATGGAAAGTACAGTAGTTGCGTAAAATTAACAGCACAATGTGCTGGCAATTTTACGCAACTACTGTATTTTCCATGTTAATATAGTCAGGAAACCAAAGAAAGATACGTAAAATTAACAGCACAATGTGCTGGAAATTTTACGCTACTACTGTATTTTCCATGTTAATATAGTCAGGAAACCAAAGAAGCACATTCACTGTGATCGAGTTTGTGCGCGAGATGAACAGTACTTTGTACTGTAAAAATGTCGTTTTTAGGTGCGTTCGTAATTATATAAATACGTAGCACCTATAGTCGTCGTTCAGTCCGTCCGTCTGTCCGTCTGTCCGTCTGTCCGTCCGTCTGTCCGTCCGTCTGTCTGTCCGCATGTAACAGAGCAAAAACTACCCAACCGAATGTTCTGAAATTTCAAATATATGATTGTTGCAAAATTTTGTCGAGCCATTTCAAATTTTATGAAAATCGGATGCATAGTTTAATTACAGAGACAGTCAAAAGTTTTTCTTTACATTACGGCCAATGGGAAAAATTATTGCAAGTGCATTTTAATGATATTACAGCCTTCCGAATGGTCTGAAATTTTAAAGATATAATTGTTGCAAAATTTTGTTGAGCTATTTCAAATTTTAGGAAAATCGGATGTATAGTTTAATTACAGGGACAGTCAAAAGGGTTCCGTTACATTACGGGGAATGGGGAAAAAATATTGGAAGTGCATTGTAATGATGTATCAGACTATGTGCTTTATGAAGTGCAAAAAATTATACATTCAGTACAATATGGGGTGCAAAAAATAATTATAAAACTAGTTATACTACGAATGCACCTCATTTGCCACGTTTGACGAGCAATTTCCAACTTGTTTTTTAAAGTGTGACTATATCAAGAATAAACCATTTAAATAAATTTCAATGAAGACAAGGTACTTTCTGCTTCCAATCTATACTATCCATCCATTATTAGAGAAACCATAGCGATTCTAACGCGCAAAAATTAAATATTTAACGATGCATTAACTTTTGACTTACCGAAATCATATCTCAAGTTAATCCATGGTTACGAATATGGAAATAAGCATTCAAGTAAAAATAAAAAATAACGTGCGTATTCTGGAAGGATACGAGAAAATTGAACGATGGCGTTTCAGATCATTGCATAATAGTTCGATGATTTCAATTTTAAAATATTTTAATTTATTTGTTTTGAAAATGATTCGAATAGAGCAGAAACGTGTAACCAGTCTAATAAATTATTTTTACAGTTTTTGATGCAATTAAAAAAAAGTATAAGTCGCGGTGTTTTTATGATTAATTGCAAATAGGAAATAATAGGTCAAATAAAATTGCCCTCATTAAACCGGATGTACGGCTTTAAGCGGAAACATTAACAAGAATCCACAGTATTTTTAAATTTGCTCATTACGTACGTCTCTAATAATTTTGTCCGCCGTGTTTCATTCGAAACTACTAATTCTACCGATTATGAAGCACTCAGAGCTCTTAACCCCTTAAAACACTTCGTCATACGCCGAATCTTTGTATTGTGTCAAGGTCTGAGAGACTTGTCCAGGACAACTTTTAAATTTCTTTTTTTTATGTAAAATATTTCACAATAATATTTTACCAGAATTGTAACTAACAGAACTGAAATAATACAACTTTTTAAGTAATTTTTTTAATGTCGTTTTGAAACAATTTGGAGATTGTTTTCTCAATTATAGATTAGTTGCGCATTGTAATTAGGAAATAAATTTTTTCCTATGCTTTTCAGTTTATAACAGTTAACTGTGTTATGGTATATGCCCCAACACGCCAGTAAAATTTGAGGTATACAAATTGATATTGGCTGCTTGTGCCTTATAAATCACAAAAGAAAACACCAGTGAAAATCCCTTTTTCAACATATCAATAAATCAATCCAAGGCAAGCATTCGTTTTTTTTGGTTCATGATACCTCCTGTTGTCTGTTACGATTACCTCCCGCCCTTTCGGAAATGTGTAAAATGGACGTATATTCAAAAGGAAAAGTACGGCTTAGTGTATTGCTTGACCTGTAACTTTAGTCGTTCATCACTGACGAAATAGTCACATCAGTGTTCTTTGTGAATTCCCTTCCAATACATCATTCTTAAAATTAGGGAAAAAAAGTGTACAGAGATCTACTGCAAAAAATTGTTCCGTGCAATATAACGTCATTATATTCACTTTACCTCAGTCCATCATCTAACAATGTTTTTTAAATGATGTGATAAAACGTTGTTACGTATTTTATGCATGTCAATTGTTTGACAATAACGCTTCTTAGAATAGATTCTCATCCCGTGCTTCAGTGAATATGCTAAACATTTGTGATAATGATGAATGATTTTTCATATTTTTCTTCTTCCATAGGTGAGATACAGAGGTTAAATAGAGATCAAAACATTTGATTCATCAGTTTGTGATTTTAACAATTTGACTCTGTTCCTGTGCCTATACTCAAAAAAGGTGATATGGGATTTTCGAAGAGAATGTTTAGTAAAGTAGATATTTATCCTTATTTTTTAGCCGTTTTAATGGTTTCCAGCTTGTTTCATGGCTCCATTCTTTAAATCAATTTCATGAAAGTAAAACTAATAATAAAATTTAAATTGTATTTGTTACACATTCATGACACATATTAAAAGCAACAGAAAGAAATACATATTTGTGCTAAAAAGAAACACTTAAGTGGTCGATCACCGCTTTCTTCGGAAATCCATCTACTGAGTTTAATTTTTCTGCTCTTTTTTATTATTATTATTTTAGAAATATTTAAATGGTATATTGTAATATTAATATCTTATTATTAATATAAAAATAACAATAATATAATTATAAAGTAATAATATACAATATAATATATATATATAATATTAAATATGCAATATGTAATATATAATAATATACAAATATAATAATATAATAATAATACATTATACACAATATGAAATATATATATATTACATATATTGTAATATTATGTAATATATATATTACATAATATTACATATTATGAAATACTATAATATATTGTAATATTATAATATTAATATTTATAATCCATTAACACTAAATTCCTCAGACATTATATTCATACTACCGACACATTTTTAAAAAAGAGATAAAACGACATAAAAGGAAAAACATTTCAACAGTAGCTAGGGAAAAAAATTAAAGGGGAAGCACCGTACCTTAATAATTTATTAGTAAATTTCAATTTAAGTTGTGGTGGGAGTTGGCGGAAAGTTTAAATCTTTCACACAATTTTGCTATTTTTTTTTCATTATTTATTTTAGAACAAGCAGAATTCATATAAAAATGGTTTAAATGTGACTAGACCTTATTTTGTCATCAAATATGACATAAAACTTAACAAATTTCGCTAGTATGAGAATAACTAGTAACGTAAAATGAAACCCCTCTAAAATATTCCGGACAAAATTGGATTTTTCCCAGGATAGAAATATTACAAAAACGATAATAAATATCTTCTCGTAAAATATGTCATTACTGAATACTTTTTTTGATGGAAATATTACTTTTCTTAAAGCGAAAATACTTAAAAACAGTGTACTAATACTTTTAGAAAGTGTGTAGGGCATTCTCACAATATTTTGACTTTCTGGAATAAAAATCTGGTGAAATTAAACTTGCTAAAATAACATTTTAATCTGATAGACGAATGCCTTCATGATCCAAAATAAAGAAAAAATGGTCAGCAGCGAAAACTTTTTAAATTAATTAAAGTTTAAATTAAACTGGCGAGTTTAATTTACCTTACCATTTTACAGCTATAACTTTCTATTTTATTCTAAATTTTTACTTATAATGAATCTGCATAGTACCTATAGGACATTCAAATAAGAAATAATAACAATGTAGTATTTTTAGTACAAAATTTTGGTATAACATTGTCTTGAAAGGGTGTTAAATAAGGGACGGAAGGGAAAAAAAGTAGATGGTATAGGAAAAAAGGGAAGGTAATGGAAAAAAAGGGATGATAAGGATGGGACGGTAAGGAAAAATACCACTATTTTTAGGCAAATCATATTAAGTCTAAGTGATAGCCACAATGTTCATTGATTTTTAGAAACAGTTATTTACATTGGATTAAATTAAAAATAATAATAATTTACCTTGAAAAGTGCAGGAATAAACCTTGGGGACGGTAAGACTACGAATAAAGCCACGATGCTTTAAATTGATATTTAAATTCTGCAGTAAAAATCCTGTCGAAGAATTTAAGACATTCTTTCTCTAGCATACTTCTGAGATGAGAAAAAAGTTGAAAAAAATTAAAAAATTCTGTGGCTGCATCTGAGGTGATTTTCTGTATAAGTTTAGCAATAGAGTTTGTAAGGAATCTAAAACCCAGGGACAGAGTTCAAAAAATAATATCAACCGTAAAAATGTGTGCAGGTTAATTTTTTGCTACATATTTATATAAAACAATAGTCCCAGTTTTATAAAAAAATTAAATCGAATTACTTTTATTGAAACAATTTTATCCAGACAGCTCCAAACTTAATAATCAGCATCAGGGACACGGGACAGTACTGGAGTTTTCCTGATATTTGGGCCCCCAACATCGTCCAAAACTTATTTATCTCGTTAATATTGTTATGCAGTCATGCAGTCATGCAATGGGATTTTACACAGTATATGAAAAAAAAAACACAAGAATATGTACTAAAATTAAAATTATTATTCAGTGACTTAAAAAGTCAAAAGACTGTAAGAATGCCCCTTATGCAATATAACACAGAATGAATACAATTTTAAAGAAAGTATGTTCAAATTTTGCGTTAAATGTTCACAAAATTACAAACATTAAGATAAAATTTTAGAATATGAAAAGTAAAAAAATGAAATTAGCGCGATAAAAGGGGTGCATAATATTTTTACCACAATTGTTTAACAGAAGTCTATACCTTTTTTCATCACAGAAGTTTTGTTATAAAATTTATAATTAAATGAGGCCATTTCAAGTTGTAAGAATGAAATTTTAAATAGGAATTTTTTGAACTGAAATACTGTAGCCAGATTTCTTTGAAATTTCTTGGAAGAAGTGTGCGACTCTTGGATAAATGAAATAAAATTATGTTAATTTAAAATCCCAAAATCTATAAAATCTTTGGTTTCATCGGTAAACTCACGCAAAATTTAATTTTTCATGTTGATTTTTGTCTTTTGTATTAATTTTAACTATCGAAATCAAAAGTGTGTAATTTTGATGCATATATATACATATGTGGGGCATTCTCACAATCTTTTGACTTTTGGGGGAAAAAATCTGACAAAATTAAACTTGCTAAAATAACATTTTAATCTGATAGACGAATGACTTAATGATTCAAAATAAAGAAAAATATGTCACAGCGAAAATTTTTTTATTTAACTGAGGTTTAAGTTAAACTTGCGAGTTTAATTTTCCTTACAATTTTACCCCTATATCTTTTTATTTTCTTCTAAATTTTTACGTATAATGAATTTGCATAGTACCCACAGGGCATTCAAATAAGAAATAATAACAATGTAGTACTTTTAATGCAGAATTTTTGTATAACATTGTCTTAAAGGGATGTTAAAGAAGGGACGGTAAGTTAAAAAAGAGGGATGGTATTGGAAAAAAGGGACGGTAAGGATAGAACGGTAAGGAAAATTACCACCTATTTTTAGGTGTTTAGACCACAGTGTTCATTGATTGTTAGAAACAGTTGTTAACATTGGATTTTTTTTTTTAAATTTACCTCGAAAAGTGCAGGAATAAACCTTAGGGACTGTGAGACTACCAATAAAACCACGATGCCTGAAATTAATATTTAAATGCTGATTTAAATTCTACAGTAAATTTCCTGCCAAAGAATTTTAGACATTATTTCTCTAGCATACCTCTGCATGAGAAAAAACTTGAAAAAAATTCTGTGGCTGCATCTGAAGTGATTTTCTATATAATTTTAGAAGAGGGATGGTAAAAAATCTAAAACTTAGGGACAGAGTTTAAAAAATAATAATAACCCTAAAAATGCGTGCAGGATAAATTTTAGTTACTTATTTATGTAAAACAATAGTTCCAGTTTCAGAAAAAAATTACATCGGATTATTTTTATTGAAACAATTTTATCCAGAGAGCTCCAAACTTAAAAATCAGCATCAGAGACATGGGTCGGTATAGGGGTTTTCCATGTGTTTGGACCCCCAACATCGTCCAAAACTTATTTATCTCGTTAATATTGTTGTGCAATCATGCAATGGGATGTTCCACAGTACATGAAATAAAAAAACACAAGAATATATACTAAAATTAAAATTATTATTCAGTGACTTAAAAGTCAAAAGACTGTGAGAATGCCCCTTATGCAATATAACACAGAATGAATACAATTTTAAAGAAAGTATGTTCAAAATTTGCATTAAATATTCACAAAATTATAAACATTAACATAAAATTTTAGAATATGAAAAGTAAAAAAACGAAATTAGCGCGATATAAGGGGTGCATATATTTTTACCACAATTGTATAATAAAATATTATATATATATAAATATATAATAAAATAAAATAATATATATATATATATAAATATATAAACTTTATTTAGTTAACGCACTTAATATAGCGGCGCTTAATGGGTTAACAGAAGTCTTTACCTTATTTCATAACAGAAGTTTTGTTATAAAATGTATAATTAAATGAGACAATTTCAAGCTGTAAGAATGAAATTTTAAATAGGAATTTTTTCTACTGAAATACTGTAGCCAGATTTCTTTGAAATTTCTTGGAAGAAGTGTGCGACTCTTGGATAAATAAAATATAATTATGTTAATTTAAAATCCCAAAATCTTAGGTTTCATCGGTAAACTCTCGCAATAATTATTTTTTCATGTTAATTTTTGTCTGTTGTATTAATATTAACTATCGAAATCAAAAGTGCGTAATTTTGATGCATATATATGCAGACGTGTGAAAATTATTAGAATAATTTTGAAATTTACATTAAAAACTTGTTATATTAAAGAAACATTTAAAAAATATCGATACATTTAATATTTAATGTGCATCCTCTTGTTTTTTTATTAATGAAATTATGGCATACTTTGTATGAGTTTTTGGTAATTAATTTGTAATTCGTTGTCATTATGCCAAATTTGGATGAGTCTTTCTATCAGACCAGTCTTGTTTGTAATGTTGTATTTCTTTAATTGTTTCTTTACAATGGCCCAAAAGTTCTGTACGGGGTTCATATCTGGACTGTTTCCAGGCGATGGAATTGTTGTCTTTAATGAAATTAAAGAAATGAAACATCACAAACAAGAATGTTCTGATAGAAAAACTCATCCAAATTTGGCATCATGACAATGAAATACAAATTAATTGCCAAAAACTCATACAAAGTATGTCAAGACGTATCCAATCTTTAATAAAAAAACAAGAGGATGCACACTAAATATTAAATGTATCAATATTTTAAAATGTATTATTTCTTTAATATAACAAGATTTTAATGTAAATTTCACAGTTATTCTAATAATTTTCACACGTCTGTATATATATATGTTATATAAAAATTTCACCCCCCTCCCCGCCCCTAAAAATCGCTGAACTGGCAGATCCGAGACCTACGTGTTCATTGGGGAAAAGCATGAGTTCAGATTACAATATTGTTACCAGGATGTCTGAAATTTTCTCTAATTCTATCAAAGCCAAATCAATAATTTATTTCTTAAAGGCGAAAAGGTGGGAATTTTTTTTTTAATTACAAATACAATATAAATGTTTTTCTAACATGGAGTAAACTCTGTTCTAAATAATCTCCCCTTATTTTACTAACAACTTATTATCTACTTTACTTACAGTATTATAGATATTGACAATATTAGGAATTGCCTAGGAGTTTCTGTAGGAAATTACATTCTTTCCACATCGCGATTCAACATTAGTTTAATCTCTATAACTTAAACTTCATTACTTAAAAGTTTTCCTTACAATCCATAAGTTAAGTAATGACTTCACAATGAAAAAATATAAATAAAAGGAAAAGCATGACTATAAGTAATAATAATAATAAATTTAAAATTTAAAAAATATGTACAAAAATTTCAACTGAGTATCACTCTGCTTCAGTTTTTTTTAACATTGTTCTGATACTATGCTACAATCCATTGGAATTCAAGTATAAATTGCAAATTGATCATTTTTGACAACAACAACAAAAAAAAAAAAAAAAAAAAAAAAAAAAAAAAAAAAACTTGTGATATATGCACTCTATGGTATTGCCCTGTTATGGTAATAGTGGTAACATACTATTACCAATTTTCTATAATTTCTCTATATAAGTAATTGTTCGAATTTCATTATGTTCAGACGTTATCATAATATGAAAAGGACAAATTTAATTTATTCTAATTAATTTAATCTATGAGTATACTCCTATACCTCATACATTGACTTCATTAATTCATAAAACTTATAAGTATCCATAATACCCAAAATATTCTTTCTTACCTCTCTTTTATTTCAATATTCAATACTAATATTATCGATAATTTCTATCACACAATAAATAAAAATAGTAAAAAAGGATTTTATAAACATTCGAAAAATAAAAGTAGCTCCGCTCAAAATATTAGTCTTGGTAGCTGATAAAAATTAATGAAGGGATTAAAAGTTTAGATTAAGTTTTTGAATAAGATTATTATTAAGATACGCGTTTTAATTTTATAGGAATTTAACTAGAAATAAATAACAGAGAGCGTTAAGAAATAGGGAAATAATGAATACGCCTTCAAGGTAGAATAATTTAAGTGAATGTTGCAAGTAAAATTTTTATATAACATATATATATATATATATATACTTCTTGATAAAAAATATGAACTTTTTATTAATTCTAAAATTTAAAATAATGATTTTCATTTCTAAAACGAACCCATCCCCTATATCGCCTAAATTTACTCAAGAACATGTCGTTAATTTTACAACACAATAGTAGAATTTAAGTTTATATTTGATTTTTCATGATTTCTACTTTTTTAAATATATTAATAAATGATAATGTCTTCATTTGAAAAAGAGATGATGATTTTTTGAGCCTTTACTCAAAATTATCGAAATCTTCTCTACTTGTAATAAAAACTACATGTGGACCTCGACAATTGTAGGATTTTTTATTTCGTACATGTTCGAACTGTATGTAAAACTCCGTAACACGAATATTTTCACTCTTAACCGTGACACCTTTCGAAATCACACACACATATATGCATCAAATATAAAGCTAATTATCATTATTGTTAATTAGCATCTATCTTCAAAAATCACTCTACGTTGTACCAGAAAATTATGGGCAAAAAGAGAATGCAGACAGAGTATCACTTCCTTCAAATTCGTCCTATTATGTGAGACTAAAGTTGCAATATGTCAGGCACTGCCATCTATCGGACGATGGCAAAAATGTAAAATAGGGCTAGAGGCACATTTTAAAATGATTGTTCTTTTGAATTGAATTGCGAGAAAATATTGGACTTTTCTCTCTGATTTTACCAATATGAATCTCTTAAAAATCCTTTTTTAAGTTGTAAAGAATAAGTTCGATGTCAACAGTGTTCTAAGAAAGTTTGATATTCATATTTTAAATTTTATGTTTTTAATTTTTATTTACTAAAGATGTTACTAATGTTAATTCCCATAAGTTAATACATTATATATTATTGGTATATTTTCTTTATATACGTATTTAAATTGGTATATGTTGTTTGTGGGAAATTTTATCTGTAAACTTATCGACAGCTAGATATTTTTTATCGTATTTTAATTAATAAAATTTTCAGATAAATATTCACGAATTTTTATTTCTGCACTTCATTTAATTTTATCTTAATATTTATTAGCAAAAAATTGTTTAAAATTAAAATCAACAACATGCTGTTTAAAACAAAACATTTTAAATACATTAAAATTATTAATTTGTCTATATCTATAAAAACTATATTTGTGCTAAAAAAATTAAAAAGTTTAATAATGTAAAAGCTATTACTATATAAACTATAATTTATACAAACTGTAATTATACAAACGATAGCTATTGAAATTGCAACTATACAAACTAGACAAATTGCATGTAAACTAGCAGCTTTACCGAACATTATACAGTGATAATGACTGATTAAAAAGAGCCATCTTAAGGCAATAATTTTCTTCTATTTTATCGTATATAGTAATGGTGTCTTTTAGTAATAGTGTCTTTTTTTTTTTTGGCAATTTTTTATAACAATCAAGCTATTTATTTGCTACATCATCATGAAACTGCATACACAGTAATCCCTTAAGGCTCCTGTCCCTGCTTGTGAAGACACATGCTAATCGTAATCCTATGGGGCGGGATTTTTCTAATATCTCGTTTGCATTTCGACATTTTTAAATATTTTTTTTTTTTTTTTTTTTTTTTGCATTGGATAGCCGAGGTCCGTCTCTACATCGCACCTTTTTTACTTTTTCTATTTTGGTTACCTCGGTTCTACCTCGGTTATCCAATGCAAAAAAAAAAAAAAAAAAAAAAAAAGTTATTTAAAAATGTCGAAATGCAAACTAGATATTAGAAAATTCCCTCCCCATAGGATTAGCATTAGCTCGTGAGTGTCTTCACAAGTATAGGTTCGCAGAAACCACCGCGAATATCAAAATCACGAATGTTGAGAGTATCTTCCCGTGCATATAAAAGGGAGTTGGATTTTAAGAGTTTTTTTAATGGAAAAAAGCAGTTGAAATGTAAAAATGTATTTATTAAACATTAAAAAGTACATGCTGTAAATAAATTTGAATAATTATAAACATATTGTACAAAGCTTCGTTGTTAGTCGATGAATGAAAAAAATTATTGATATACGATTGCTTAGAAGAAGGGATCTTTTGTTTATAAATTTCCGTATAAGGAAAAGATGCGGTCTGGATTTCTCTTTTAAATTTAAAACTCTTCACCAGTTAAGGATCGCATTCCATTGCTTTCTCAACAATTTGTTGTTGAAGTTTTAAAATTTCCCATAGAATTTTTGCAGAAAAATTTTTACTTGTAATACAATTTCCAATTTTAGAAAATTTGGGAATTTTTTTCAAATTTAGCATCAAGTCATGCTTCGGGTTACTCGGAATTACTGATCTATGTTTTACCTCAATATAAAGCTGAAGTTCTCGGAACTTATGTTACACAACACAATGCAGCTGTCCAGTGTCAAATAGTTTATGGAATTGGTAAAATAAAGCGAGTTTACTTTGTAAAAAATATTCCTCATAAAGCAAAATTTGCGAATAATCAAATTGAGCATTCGCGAATGTTGAAGTGTTTATTTTTTATTTCGTGAATAATCAAAACTCACGAATGTTAGGGTACTGTATTATTCTAGAAGTTTTAACTTTTGGCAGCATGGAAATAGCATTTTATTTATTTATTATAATTTTGCGAATCGCACTACTTCATATGGTTTCTAAATTAGAATATCTACGAATTGGTTATCTTTTACAGTGTATAACGATAACTATATAGTGTGTAACTGTATAACTGTACCATAATTTTTTAATGCAATTTTTCACCTTATGTAATTGGAGGTAAATATTAAAAATCTTGAAACTAAACGATTACTGAATGATACTATCATAGAACTTAATTATTGAACACACATATATATATATATATATATATATACGCCAGATTTCTTCGAAATGTCTAAAATATTATTTTACATGCATTTATGAGAAAATAAAAGAATTTTTCAAGTGTAAATTCTGATATTATCGAATATTTCAACATATTTCCTTAGAATTTTTGAAAAAAAAAATCAAAATTTTGATTTATTACATAGCATCACCTCAAACCAACAAGAATATAAAACAAAAGTGAAATATCTTTATAATAATTTATTTATACCTTGCTGTTAGTAACATTCAAATAACATAATTTCTAATTTGCATATAGCATTGTGATATATATGTATATGTATGTATTAGTAAAAATACAGTATTCAATGCTTTTTAAACTGATTAATCTAATATATGAAAATCAAAATTTGTCTGCCTGTAATTCTATACAAATCCACATTTTGGAAGCCAGAATTGTAAAATGTTACGTATATGTGTATTATAACACGGTCGAGACAACTAAAGTAATCCGGAATCGAAATAATTAATAGTTAATTTTAAATTAGTAAAAAAAAAAACCACCAATTTAACAGCAATTCCATATCAAATTTAAATATTTTTCGTTATAGCAGTTGCCAACAATTTAAAATCCACAATAAAATTCTTGCCACAACAATTACTTTTTGTATTGTAGATTTTCACGTGAAAAATGAAAATGAAATAAATAGTTTGGCGAATTTAACAAAAAGTGAATATTACGTCATAATATTTCTGTTGCAAGATTTCCACGTGAAAAGAGAAAATGAAATAAATATTTTTAAGAATTAAAAAAAGGGAATATTACGTCATAATGGAAATCTAATGGGCGTCAGCAGGTGAATATATAACGCCACATGAGTTTGAAAAAAGTATTGAAACATGATAAAAGCCAGATTATGGAAATATTGGCTTATTTTAACATTTTGAGGTTCTCTGAATTTGTTTTCGCCATTTTTAATTCTTATCCATGTATACACGTGTGCGTATGCGTTTATATTATAATTTCCACAGAAGTTAGGTCCCTAGAGCTCATTCTTAGTAAGGAAATGAAATAAAGATTTGAGATATTTTATTAAAAAAAAAAAAAAACATAGAATATTTGTACTTGCCATTTTGCTTTAACCGTGAAAAAATTATTTAAATAACAACATACTCGGAAACAACTTTTCATCAAAAGGATTTAATCATGGTCTCAATCAAAGTCACAGATTATATTTACTAAGTAAGTAGATAATCTGTCGTCCGGATTAAATGAAAAAAAAAATGTGCAAATTATGTAAAAAAAAACAAATATTATTAAAATTCCGGGCAACGCCGGTTACTCTAGCTAGTATAAATTAGGCATGATTCAGCACGAACTTTGAATGGTTGCACACAGGACGGCTTTTTTAAAACAAGTGGCGTAGATGTGTACTAGAAATTCGTCATCTCAGGTGTTAGCCAGGAGAGAGAGAGAGAGAGGCGGTTCGTTATTATTTTTCGTTTATTCAACTCATATTCCGAAATTTAATACATTTGACTTTAAATTTTAATCACCCAAAGAAAAAATAAAAGTTTGAGGGCTGTTAAAAAGTTAAACGCACATAGAAAAGCGTATATTATGTGTCGAATTTATTCTATCATTAAGACCCACATTATACACTGCAAATAGAAGCATCTTAAATTTAGACACATATGTGACTGAAAAAGAATTTTAGACACCTAAGTGTCTTAATCTGAAAATTCAGACATTATAGATGTCTTAATTTAAGATACATAAGTGTCTTACTATGACCATGGTGTAAATGAACTGAGAATAATGTCTAAAATATCCGCAAACGTCTTATTTTAAGACACTTCATTGCTTTAAACGTGTCTTAATTTAAGACGTTTTGATTCTTCCGACGCAATAACCACCAGGGGGCACTAGCACTCCCAGTTGCGCATGCGTTTTAGATGTCTTCGTTCGAAGTGGTATACGTTGTAATTCAAACAAAGTTTGTTTTTATGTACGCGTGTATTTTAATTCGTTTTTTGCGAAATGTGAAGTACTGTGATTTTAATTCGTATTAACTTGGATTATTTATTTATTGAATACATACATCTGACGCGAGTGCTCAACATCAAATGTCTCTTAGAAGCTGTCGTCGATACAAGGGCGGGATAGACACAGAACAGAAGTAGACGACGGTTGAAGATTACAACCGGAAATTCTACAAAGCGTGTGCAATGGGCTTAGTGTTAACTCGTATCAATTTATATCAATAACATTGTGTTATTCATCTTCGTCCTGTCGAAGCTGGCAAAAAAAAAAAGAAACTTTTGTCTGGCGGGTCCTGTTTATAGGATGAAACATCTCATTCTTTAAATATGGCTAGTCGGATGTATTATGGGATTACCTTTTAAACTGATGAAAGTCTTTCTCCCTCACTGTGGTTGTGGTAGTTTTTAAAATTTCAAATCGAGGAATATTTCTTACCTCTTGCAAACAACGATTGAAGTAAGTGTTATAATTTCTTTATAGTACTAAAATTATTGTCTTTTATGATTTTATTTATTGTACTAAAAAAACTTTTACATGAAATTTAATTAGTTTTGAATCTTTTTGCAAAAAAAACCCACTAATTCTAGAAGTATATATTTTTAAATTTATGACGTTGTCAATTATTACAAATTATGTATTATTTATTCTCATCTTTTTTCTCAAATTTAAAGTAATAACATCACTAAAAAACAGACATATTTAAAAGTTAAGTTCATTCTTTTGTTTTGTTTTGTTTTCAATATGGCAGTTCTTAGTTTCAATTTCAATGGCTAATGCTTATCTAATACTCGACTACAAGGAAATAGAAAAAAAAAAACTTTGAAAGATCTCCTAAAGTTTTCTTACTTCCTAGCTAGGGATTACAATCCCGGATTGAGATCCCGGGATCCCGCTTTAATTTTAACCCCGAAAATACCGGAATTTTTACTGGAAAATTCCGGGATTTTCGGGATTGCCTTTTTTTTTCCATTGAACAATATTCAGCTGAAATTAAAAAAATATATTTATAAACTTTCGCTTTCGGAAAAAAAAATCAATTGATTTTCATGAAATTTATATATAATTGAAAATAAATGTTTATCTCAAGTATTTCTTAGATATATTTCTAAAGCTATTAGATTTTTTAATGTGTGAAAACTTTTGATTTCAAAACATAGAAGTAAGCCAGTCAGGAAAAAGGAAATCATTTGTTTATTTAGATTTCGCTGCATGCGTGGATTCGAAGGTCATTTTCCAATTAGACTTTACTGATAAGCATCGCAAGTTTGTATCATAGTGATATCATGTGCAAACTCTTTTTTTTTTTTTTTTGGCTTTATTTTTCTTTAAAGATGTCTTGTTTAGTACCTCATAGGAATGATAACAATAAGCCCATGTGGCAATATAAATTTTTAAAAAATCTAATTTTTAAATGATAAGGATTTTTATTTTTTTTTCGGGGAGGAGAGGGGGGGATTTTGTATGAAATTTTCGTAAAGTTGATACCTTAAATCTTGCACTGATTATAATGAAAGTTTTGAACTTTTAGAGTAGGACAAGATTAAAAAACACAAAATATAAATAAACAAAATACCGAAGTAATTTTTTTTCTCAATATTAACCCTTTGCACTCGAGGACTCCGGAGCGGAGCCATTTAAAATTTGTCTTCAAACTCGAGGTCTCCGCTACGGAGGCAATGCAAACAATTTTGTGATACCATGCAATCTTGGCTTTTCTAGACAGGTATCACAAAATTATTTGCATTGTCTCCGTAGCGGAGCCCTCGAGTTTGAAGACAAATTTTAAATGGCTCCGCTCCGGAGCCCTCGAGTGCAAAGGGTAAAGTAGAATATTTATTTATTTATTCATAGTTAAATAGCTGTTGTGATTATCATCTGATATATATGTAAAATTGCCTATGTGGCAATATAAATTTTTAAAAAATCTATTTTTAAATTATATGAAGTAGAGTAGGACTAGATTATGAGAAATATATATATTTATCCATGTACTTTAAAAGCCCTCAATAGCCCTTGCCGCTGAATTTATGCGATAATCGGAGATGTCTGCTTTTGTGAGGTAAAAATATACAAATATGTATGCCATGCGGATTAAAAAAGTATTCGCTAAATAGATGTTTCAGAATAGCTATTCGGGAATGTCCATTAACCTCCATAACGGATACTCCCGAATACCGGACATCTCAATTAAGATAACAATAATGCAGGGTTTTTTTTGCAAAAGAACTTCTTGATTAAAGAATGGGCATACTGGGCCGTACCCCGCCCCCCTACGATTTTAGTGCCCACAAATTTGATGTGCAATATTTGTAAAGTTTATATTTTAAATCTGTTTCGAAATTCCACTGATTATAATCAATATTTTGAACTTTTAAAGTAAAATAAGATTAAAAATAAAACAAATTTAAAAAATCTAATATTTAGATAAATATTTTTTGTTTTAATCTTTTTCTACTCCTGAAGTTGAAAATATTGATTATAATCAGTAAAATGTCGTAAAAGATTTAAATTATCAGCTTAACAAAAATTGCGTACCAAAATTGGGAGCACCAGAAAAATCAGGTTGTAGAGGGGGGGGGGGGGGGGGCAGGACCCCAGCCAAATATTTTTCCAGGATTCAACGTGGTCAAACATGACTACGTATGATGCTTACAAAAAAAACGGATGCTATTAAGACGTTTGAAGTGTCTGAAATTCAGACACGAAAAGTGTCTGAAAAAATTCAGACATTTTAAAATGTCTGAAAACTGAACACTCCGTTTCAGACACTTAAGTGTTTGAATTTCAGACATTTTAATTTACAGTGTACGGGAATAATAAAACATTATTTAGGCATTTAATACAATTATTGCAAGAATAGGATGATATAGGTTAATATATAGTATACTACTGGTGCATTAAGGCAATATCAAAAGTAATAATAAAAATTTATTTAATACATTATTTTCAGTTAACAGCAAGCAGAATTTAAAAAAATATTTGTTGAATACAAAAACGTGTCTTTAAACGTATAGAAATACATAATATCACCTTATTTGAAAATATATTTTTCTTAGATTCAATATATGTACCGTATTTACTCGTGCATACCGCGCCCGCGTGTATAACGCGCAGCCCGTCCTTTACAAGAAAAAAGGGAAAATTTCTTTATCTTGTATATCACGCGCACCATAAATTACACATGCAAGTGTATGAATGACCAAATGAATTACAGTAAAGAAAGTTGAAACAAATGTTACTTCAGGCCTTGGAAAGAATACGGAAATCTTTTTGACTTCGGGTAAGATTTTGGGACGGGGGCTAAGAGTCAGTGACGTATCATGCTGCAGTGAGGTTACTCGCTTAACGAAATTCTTGAGGGCGTCTTCTGACAACGTGTTAGTAAGATGGAGAATCGATGTAGTTATACTGCGACATTTAAGTTGAAAATAGTTCAGTATGCAAAAGAGAATGGTAACCGTGCTTCAAGTTGGAAGATCGGCGTTGGTGCATCAAGAGCGCGAGAGTGGCGGAATATGGAAGAAAAACTAAAAAAACCACCATCCGAATTGCGTGTCAAGGAAATCATGCAAATATCCGCAAGTAGAGCAGCAGCTTTTAACTCATGTAACGGATTTGCTGCGTTCGGGGTACTCAGTCTCGACGGAAATGTTGATGTTCGAGTTCTGTAAAATAGCTAAATTAATATTCCATGAATATTCAAGGGTAGTTATAGTTGTATGCGACGCTTTATGATCCATAACAGTCTTTCTATCAGGGGAATAACAATGCTATTACAGAAGCTGCTGGAAGGATACGAAGTACAACGCACCAAGTTTTTCCAGTACGTTATAAGGCTACGAAAACAAAAGGGATATCAGATGTCGTAATTAGGCAATGAAAATCGAACTCCATTGTGGTTTGACATGCCCGAAGCGATAACCGCTCATCCCGTTGGAGATAGAAATGTTCAAGTGCGCACAACAGGAACAGACAAGCAACGATGCACCGTTATCCTGGCCATTATGGCTGACGGCCGCAAGTTGACACCATGTGTGTTTTTAAACCTAAAACTATCCTAAAATAATATTTTCCAGTCGGCATAAGTGTAAGATTACAGAAAGAAATGTGGATGACGGATGAGCTCAAAAAAGATTGGATTGACGTTGTGTGGGAAGGGCTAATTGTTTTACGTCAGCCATCGATGCTGGTCCTGGACAGCTTCAGTGGACACACGAAGCCTGTAATAAAAGCAAAGATTCCTCGCTGAAGTGATTTGGTTGTGACACTAGGTGGGATAGCGAAAGTGCTGCAACCCTTAGATGGTGTCATCAACCGACCATTTAATGTTGCAATACGGCATGACTATAATCGGTAGATGACAACAAGAGATCGCAACTTCACTCCAAGTGGGAGAAAGAAGTGTGAATCACACCTGACTGTATGTAGGTGGAAATGTGCAGCTTGGAATTCCATCTCAGCCAGTGTTGCCAGTGGGCTACTTTTTTAATTCAGATTTCTTGATTGGCACCACTTTTTTGAAACGGTAAATTTCACTTTGTTTTTGCCTTAATTAATTTGTAATTAAATGAGGCACATTTTACCTTTTAAAAAAAGTGGGGGAAATCAAGAATCTGATTTTTAAAAAAGTAGCCCACCTGGCAACACTGATCGCAGCCGATATGATAATAAAAAGCTTCAAAGTGACTGGAATTTCCAATCAGATGGATCGAACTGAAGCCGATATGATTTACGATGAGATTGACTTTGCCATTGATGACGAGGACAACAGCAGTAGCGGTAATGAGAATTTCTAATTAGCGTTTAAATACTGTTACTAGCGCTAGTCTATAAAAAAGTGCAAGGAGCGGAATAAAGAGGCAGCAATACTTCTATTAAGAAAGATTTTTCCAGTTATGATTTCTTCTTTGAATATTTTGTTTTCATATGCAAATCACGTGATTACATCAGGCAGTAAAAAAATATTCCATGTATAATGCACACCTAGGGTTTTTTCGCTAAATTAAAAAAAAAAAAAAATATGGTCGTTATACACGAGTAAATACGGTATATATATATATATATATATACATATTTCGATTGAAATAAAAGTTTTTATGGTTTATTCATACGATAAATCTTTTATTTCATATTAGTTTCGAATATTAAAATGTCTATATTTCTGAAAACATCTCAGACCTCCAATATACATTCTTTCAAGATCTCTAGTTATGAAATTATTTCCTTATCCTTATTTATGTATATATATATATAACAGGTGTCCTAAAAAGGACTGTCTGATTTTAAAATTCTTTTACACAGTGACAAATATTTCAAAAATTCTTGCAGTTGGGTTATGTATGATGTCAGGAGTTTTTTTAACCACGATTCTCGAATTTAGTTTGAATTACAAGCAATAGATGGCGCTGAAAGCAACAGGTGCTAAATTCAAGCGAGATTTTTTTGCCTTTCTCGTCTACCATGCCATAAAAGGCGATTAAAATGTATTGAGTGGGTCCCGAAGTACCAAAAATCTTGCTTGGATTTAGCGCATATTGCTCGCAGCGCTATCTATTGTTTGTAATTCGAACTGAATTGGAGAATCATAGTAAAATAATTCCTGATATCATACATATCGACATGTTTATCGTAAAATCATATTTAAACAAAAATTTTATTATTCGTAGAATTAAATTACAGTACTATTCTCTTATTTCAATTTCTGTCTCCGTGTATTGTTTCCTTTTGACTTCCAAGCGGATTATTTGAAGAAAATAAATCTTCAACAGGACACCAGCTTTCACCTCAGTGATATAAAATCTTACTTTTGAAATACATTTTTATGCATTTTTCTCCCAAGAACATTTATATCGTTACAAAATTATTCCTCATAAAATTATGCAAAGATAACAAAAAGCTGAAACGATATAGCTTGTCACAAAAAAATCAAGGTTGAATATATACTAGGTCTTTTTTTTATTATTCCGAAGGATTTACTGCGTTTCTCTCATTTGAGTTAAATAATTTTTAAAAGGAAATTTTCTAATTTCATGGTATACTAATACCATGCCTACCATTATTTGCCGCTTCTTGGGAGGTAAAAAAAAGTACAATACACCTGAATGTGCCTATAAATAAGAATATTAAAAAACTAAGAAAGATGAATTTTTTTAATAGATGTTTTAGATTTGTCTCTAAAAATGCTATTTTTTAGGCATATTACATTTTTTTAAAAATAATTAACAAAGTAGAATTTTATTTACATATTTTTGTTTACACGTGCAGTTAGTTAGAATGTGTGATTAATGTGGAGTTTTCATTACATTTCTTCTCGGGAACCTCGGAGGGTGCATCTAGCGTGGCTCATATGCAAGTGGAGAGAGCAAGACTTAACATTTGATTAGACGAGACGATTTTATACGAAAGGAAGGGCCAACTATCCTTAGCGAGCTTATTATTGCCATGTTTTTGCTCGTTAATTGTCATACTCGTATAATCCAACTCATCGAGATGAGTATTGCCAAATTCTGGAATACAGGTTCGCCATAGTTCGTACAAAAATGTCTGTCTAAGCGCAGTCTGTGCATATGTCAACACTCACCATAAAAAGCGTCTAGCGATCACACTTTTTCATTTTGATCCTGTGATCCTGCGGGATCAGCGTGCTCCGCGCATATCGTTCCGCGCAGGACGTAGCGATGTTTGTGTAAAATAATATTCTAAGCAAAATTCTTTTAGGAACATTATGGAACTTTATTTTATTTTGATTCAAATTAATTAAACTCTAAAATTATTTTAAAAGGACGAAAAAATTATTAAATTATAATTTAAAAAACAGAAATTATTAAATTCAAAATTTTGAAAAAAACAATTTAAACATTGTGAAAAAATATTAAATTTAAATTATTAAAGATAAAATTACTAGAAACATATAAAAAATTATTATATTCAGAATTTAAAGTGCCTTTAAATGATAAAAAAAAATTAAATTACTAAATCATTATAAAATTTATTATATTCAGAATTTAAAGTGCCTTTAAATGATAAAAAAAATAAATAAATTACTAAATCATTATAAAATTTAAAATTATGAAAAAAAGTAACAATTATTATTTATTCAAAATTAAAAGTTCTTTTAAAATGATGATAAAAATTAAAATTATTAAACTTAAAATTATGAAAAAATATTTAATTATTATTAAATTTAAAACATTCTTTACGATTTGCTTATCTTTACACCACTAGATGGCGATACTAAAGGCATTAAATTTGTTAAAACTACGATCACCATATCAAATATCTAGAAATTTCACAATAAAAAAATTGTTAATAGTGGTACAAATATTGAAAAATATAAATTTTCAATTTTTATCTTCAAGAAAATTTAGTTTTTTAAAGCAATCTTGACATTCTTTTTCATTCAACTTCGTAAGGAATCGCACCCATGCCATCTAATCTGAGGGTGAACGTCATACCACTACACCATAAAGTTTCTTAAAAAATTTGCTTAGAATATTATTTTACACAACATCGCTACGTCATGCGTGGAACGATATGCGCGGAGCAAGCTGATCCAGCAGGATCACAGGATCAAAATGAAAAAGTGTGATCGCTAGACGCTTCACTCACCATATAGAAGTTTCCTAAATACTGCGAATGACCAAGCAATTGCCTAGTGTTACGTGATGAAATGTATTTTTCAAGTGGCTAGCGAGACTCGTGTGATTACAGCAAGCCAGTATTGGACATTGCGACTTATAGACTGGAGGAGACGATTATTTTTTTATTGACATTTATTTGGATGGTTTCTTCTTGATAGATAAATTTCAATAACAGTAAAATAATATCCCCCTCCAGTCTATACTAACCATCCATTATAAGAGAAACCATACAGATTGTAACGCGCAAAAAAATCAATATGAAACGAAGCAGCATCATTTCGCTTACCAAAAATATGCTTGGACATAGTCAATGGCTATGAAAATAAAAATAAAATAAACATCCAAATATAAAATAAAAAATAACGTGCATAATATGAAAGAATACCCGGAAAACTGAATGATGGCGTTTCATAGACCATGCGAATTTAGAATAGTTTTATTTATTTATTTTGGAAATGATTCGGGGTGAGTCGAAATATGTCAACAGTCGAAATAGCCATATTTTCACTGGCTTTAAAGTTTTAAATTACACCTTTTAGCATTTGAATTAAAATAGGTACATTTTGTTTGGTGAAATATTTTATCTTGGACTTTAAAGCAGAATATTTCAACTGACTTGATTTATGAAACTTCGATTTTGCATTTCCCAGTAACTGAAAAGTAAAACAAGCATCACCTTAATCACATTACTTTAAAAGTATAACTTATTGTTTTTCGTTTGCTTGTTTTAGTGATGATTAAACTGGGTAATTTTGATATTAGTTGCAAAATAGCTCTCCGTTGAAATATCTGGAATTATAAAAACTTTATTGTAAAGTAAGTTTCAGCTGTAATTGCGTTGAGATTAACTAATTTTTTAATAATGTAAAATATTTTCTTCAGTTTTTATAGGTTATGATTGTATTGTAAAGCAAATCACAAAAATTTCCTAATATAACGTAAACTTTTTGAAAATTTAAAGTAATGATACGTGATTCTGTAAACGTTTCTCTATCTTCGAAAACTATTTTGAGAACTTATAATTAAGAAAACAATAGGTTTTTCAACTTCAGGAATCATTTTTCTAAAAAAAGAATCCCACTTTCTGCGAGCAAATCTTAGAAAAGACACTTTTGGCGCTATGGCTCGAGTTATTCAATGAGTATAAAAATTAAATTAAATAAACACCCAAGTAAAAAAAAAAAAAATAAATAACGTGCTTAATAAGAAATAATACGTGGAAAACTGAATGATGGCATTTCATAGATCGTGCAAATTGAGAATAGTTGTATTTATTTATTTTGGAAATGACTCGGGTGAGTTGAAACTTATGAACAGTCGAAATAAACGTATTTTCACTGGTTTTAAAGTTTTAATTTACACCTTTTAGCATTCGAAATTAGCATATTATTACAGGGTGTTAATTTGCTACATATTATTGGTATTTATGTTTTTATTTACTTGGTTATGTCCATGTAACGTCATTTTTCATTACAGCTTTATTCTTCTTTAATTGGACAAGGGACATTCAAACTCATATTTTTTATTTATTTTTTATTTATTTCACTTTAAATACTATTCAAGTTCATACTATATGCATTGTGATATATATTATCACACAAGAAATTAAAAAAATGGATGAAAATAAGGATTTTTTCTGAATATTTTAACCCGGTAGGACGCGCGCAGTGAAACGTAACATGAGAACGGGCATGGGGTGTCAGCACACCCCAAACATATTAAATGGTATAAATAAATAATAATAAAAAAAAAAACTTTAGAATTCTGTCTGTTAGTGAAATTCATGATAATTACACTCTTTGTCGTGAAAAAAGATAACTGAAATGTTAAATTATCGTTAATTAAAAAAAAAAAATAAACAATAAGTTAAAAGCACTCACCGACAGCAGACGAATATTTTCATGCGTGGGGTGTCAAAACACCCCGTGCCCGACCTGCCGCGTTAAGTATTATACAGTGTAACCTCTGTATAACGATTATCCGTGGGACCGCAGAAAAATAACTGCTTTTCAGAAGTGGGTGTTATTCAGAGTTTTTATTTAAAAAAAAATCAAAATTACATAAATTTGAATAGAAAATACACAGAGTCATTTTAAATAATACTCATTGTTTTAATGCATTAAAAAAACCCAGTGATTTGCAGTTTCTTTGCTTTTTTGCTGCAAATATCATTCTCCAAAGAAATAACAATATGAGTTGTATACAACTCTTCATCATTATAATTGAATGCGAAATTTTCGATTTCACGGAAGTTTTTTCACGGAAGTTTTTTCACGGAAGTTTTTTCAAGAATTTCGGTGTATGTGTTAATATTGAAAATTTTCGGTGATTATATAACCCGTTTCTTCTTCCTCTCTCCTATCTTTCACCATTTGCTGTATGGAATCAAATGTGGCATCAGTAAATTTCAAATCTTTGTCCAGACATACAAACTCGCTGGCATTTATGTTAGTTATTACTTGCCGTTCTAAGAATATCATCTACATTTTCCACATCATTATTAATGTCTTCATTTTTTGTTTGTTGATTTATCAAGTAATGTGCTTCACAAATTCACTGTTTGATCTGCCTCACATTTCGGTTTGCAAATAAATAAGAAATTGTACGAGGAGCTGTAAAAATTTTTTCTCGTGACTTTTTTGTGGTCGTTGTTCAGAATTCCTTATTTAGAGGTTCGTAATAATTTAGTTAATGCTATGGAACGTGTTTGGCCATGTGGCCAGTGTTCAACACATCAACATGAGGCCAGTGTTCGGAGGTTGTCGTTGTTTAGAGGTGACCATTCAAGGAGGTTTTCACTGTATAAAGTACTTTTCAAAAGTTCCTATGCGCATTCCATATCAATTAAAATCCCTAATACTTTTTATGCAAGTTTGGTTTATAGATGCAAATAAAAATGTGCATCGAATTTTGTATATGTGAATATAAACGTAAAAAAAACAATATTTTCCAAATTTTCTGAAATTTTCAGTATTTTTGCTTCATATTTCTGCAATTAAGAACCTTTAAATATTTCAATTATAGTTCGTTTTAGTTTTATTTGTATATATAAACTAATCTTGCATAAAAAAATACTGGAGATTTTAATTGGTATGGAATGCGCACGGTGTATTTTGAAAAGTTCTTCATAACACTTAAAATGTTCAGGAAAATTCCTTATTTTTATCTTTTTTTAGGGTTTCGTTCATCTGACGAAACCCTATTCGTCTCACTCCTCTGTCTGTCTGTCTGTCTGCCTGTCCCTCGCAGAGCCCGTTCTCAGAAACTATATATGTTGGAGACTTGAAATTTTGCATACTTATAGCTGAATACCTCACATCAAACGACAAATCATAAAATTTTGAAAAAGTCTTATATTTACCCCTCTGGGCTCTAATTTATGTATTTTAAGCTTTTTATTCTAACTGAGCCGCTAATTAAGAATGAGATGTGAAATTTTGTATACTTATAGCAGAACACTTGAGATCACACGTAAACTCATATAATTATTAAAAAGTTTTATATTAATTACTCCTCCGGGCTCTAACTTCTGTATTTTTAGCAATTTTTCTAACCTCCACACTTTTCATCCAGGGTGAACTTTTCTAACTTTTGCCGACACTCCTTTGACCACTCTTTCATACAATGCACCACCGCCGTACATATTTTAGTTCCAACTTTCCCGCTAGGGGGTGCCTACCTATCATGGGTGCTATGGGCCCGATATCCTCGACTTATATATATATGAATAGGTTGTAAAACGGAGTTTCATTAGGATAGAGGTTTGTGTAGAATAGAGTGAGCCCCCTGGTTGCGAAAAGAGGAACTAACAGATTTTGCAAAAGGATAAAGTGTTTTGAAAAGAATATTAAACGAAACCCTCTGTGCGATCTGTGATCACACTTACCCACTTGTTTTTATTTCTTGTGTGATAAATTCATACCATAATGCTTACAGTATGCCCTTTAACAGTAATTAATTTGAATCTTAAAAAAAAAGACTTTGAAGATTCCTTGTCCCATTAATTTATGGAATTCTTTTTTTTTTCTTGTTAATGGACTGTTTGGATAAAAGAAATATTTTAAAGCACAGCAATCTCTATGTCGGTGATATACAATCTTATACATCAAATAGATTTTTATACTGTTTCCTACCAAGAACATTTATTGTCAGAACATATTTCCTCAAGGAATTCTACAATGATAGCAAGAAGTCAAAGCGATTTCTTTTGTTTCAAAGAATAAAAGTGTTCTACCAGCCTTCTTTGTCCAATTTGTTTATATATATTTTTCTTATTTGTACTAAGTACATATACAAAAATCTATTATCCACATTCAGTGATAGAAATTATTTTGTGAAACCTCCAAACTGTTACATGAAATGTAACTGTGTGATTTTAACTGTGTGATGAAATTTAATCTTAATTAAATAGTCTTTTTTTTTTTAATCGAATAATAAAACTATCTAGTTAAATAATCCTACCATATAAACAAAACATTAGAGCAAATTATTTTTTCTCAAAGATTAAAAGTGCTTTCTTTAAACATACAATTCTGTGTTTATGTAGCGTCATATCTTGTGACTCATTTTTCACCCACTTCCCCTTGGCATAAAGCTTTAAAATTTGGAGTATATGTGTATTTCTGAAGGCAATACATGATATGCACATTGATTATTTTTAATTCGACCCTTATGAGAGGGGGGGGGGGCAACTGTGGAGAGGTCAAATTTAAATTTAAAAAATTCACCATATCTCAGAAATCAATGGAAATAAAATCTTGAAACTTAACAAGCCGCTAGTATGTGGCAATTGTGTTACTCTGTGTTTCAAATATTTCAATATTAACACATAAGGAGAGGGGGGGGATCCTGCCGCCTAGCATCCTTCGTTTTCAAAAGTCATCGCAAAAAAAAAAAAAAAAAATATCTTAAAGTTAATGGTTACTCAATTATAGTTTGAATTCCTATAGAGAAATCAGTATCATCTTCGACAATGAGTATTTATTAAAAAATATTGATGACAAGTTACCACAATAGTGCCAAAATTTGTCCGACTTAGCAAAATATCGGCAAATTTAGTTGTGCATTTAAAAAAATGTATTTTTTTGCACTTAAGAAAACTTTAAAAAAAGCAGGGTTTTTCTTTTCATTTAGATTATTTTTATTAGGTTAAAAATATTAAATATATATGGGGCATTTTTACAATTTTTTAACTTTCATGTCCCTGAATAATAATGTTTTATTTAATACACTTTATTGTTTTTTTTTTATTTCATATACTTGGAAACATTCCATTGTATGATTTCACAACAATATTAACGAAATAAAAAAGTTTTGGACGATGTTGGGTGTCCAAATACATGGAAAACTCATCTACCGTTCCGTGTCCCTGATGCTGATTTTGAAGTTTGGAGCTGTCTGGATAAAATTATTTCAATAAAAATAATTCAATTTAACTTTTTTCTGAAACTGGAACTATTGTTTTATATAAATATGTAGCTAAAAATTAACCTGCACACATTTTTAGGGTTGATATTATTATTTAAACTCTGTCCCTGGGTTTTGGATTTTTTACCACCTCTCTTCTAAAATTATACAGAAAATCACTTCAGATGCAGCGACAGAATTTTTTTTTAAGATTTTGCTCATGCAGAAGTATGCTAGAGAAAGAATATCTAAAAATCTTTGACAGGAAATTTACTGCAGAATATAAATCAGCATTTAAATATCAGTTTCAAGCACCGTGGCTTTATTGGTAGTCTTACCGCCCCCAAGGTTTATTCCTGCACTTTTCGAGTAAATAAATAAAAAAAAATAATAATCCATTGTTGACAACTGTTTCGAAAAATCAATGAACATTGTGGCTATCACTTAGTCTTAACATGATTTTCCTAAAAATAAGTGGTAATTTTCGTTACCGTTCCATCCTTACCGTCTCTTTTTTTTTTACCATTTCGTCCCTTTTTTTACCTTACCGTCCCTTCTTTAACACCCCTTTAAGACAATGTTACACAAAAATTCTGTATTAAAAGTACTACATTTGTATTATTTCTTATTTGAATGTCCTGTGGATACTATGCAAATTCATTATAAGTAAAAATTTAGAAGAAAATAAAAAGTTATAGGGGTAAAATTGTAAGGAAAATTAAACTCGCAATGTCAAAAACTGTTGTAAGTTTTCGTAAAAAACTCAAACAAATTTTACTTCACCCTTTCATAACATATAAATAAAAACATACAATTATTTTACTTAAATAGGTGTCACAAATAAAAATCAAAATATGTTGACATATTTCGGTTTAATAGTAAAAACCGTATTCATAACATACACATAATCAATAGAAAAATCCTATTTTTCTACTAAACCGAACCGTGATTTTTACTATTAAACCGATAAATGTCAACATATTTTGATTTTTATTTGTGACACCTATTTAAGTAAAATAAATGTATGTTTTTATTTATATTAAACTCGCAAGTTTAACCTAATTCATCTATCAGATTAAAATGTTATTTTAGCAAGTTTAATTTCGCCAGATTTTTTCCCTCAAAAGTCAAAAGATTGTGAGAATGCCCAATATACAGGGTGTTCGGTCTCAACGGTGTCCAATGGCTAATTCCTAATCCGTTAATCATAGACATGTAGTTCCAATTACTAAAATGTTTTAAATCAGGTAAAGAAATATTTTAAAAGCAATTTGGGTCAATAAAAATATTTCTTTAAAAATTACGAAATTTAAATTTTTATACGGTCCCCCGGTCGTATAAGTTATATTTAGTAAAATTTTCCTTTTACACTTACAAGTAATACAAAAAAAGTCCCGTTATTCTACGACTAAAACTGGCCGAGTAATAGCTGTTTAAAGTTGGAGCACATTTGTTGCTGCAAATTGGGGGTCATTCACAAATTTAGTGGAAATTATAATTTCGTGAGATATATTAAAAATTAGTTGAGAGTAAAATTAACATTGCAATATAAATTTGAAATCTTTAATCATTCTGACATATTAATGCAAAATATACAATTTGTTATAAATATTTACGAAGAAAGATAAAGCAGAATTTCTGTTAAATAAAATGATGCTAAATTAACAGCCTTAATTCTTTACAAAATGATACGTATGTCAAAACATTATTAGATTACACTAGCATGCAAAAGTTGGGTTATGTCATGTTTTTTAGATTTTGATAATTGATTCTTATCTATTCTGTACCGCTGGATCCGAAAATGACCTTCTTTTTTAAGCGTCACATTAGGATTTTTCGCAAATTGCAAATTTCAAAGTAAAAAAGTTCAAAGTAAAAATTGAATCTCTTCCCCCATCTCACCGGACCACTCAGCTGTTTAGCTGTAAGAATCCCAGGATAAGCAAAAACATTGAATAAATTATTGAATAAAATAAAATAAAATAAAGTTTGACATATGTTTTATAGTATGAGATTTTCGCTGTATTTTAACTTACACGTTTACGATTTGCAAAAATACTCTAACGTGATGGTTAAATATGAAGGTCATTTTCAGATTCATTGCTAAAAAGTACGTAAAAATCAATTATCAAAAGTTAAAAAACACAACCATCTCCGCTACTTTATAGTATCCGATTTTTGTTATTCTTTAACTTTGACCATTTATGATTTACGAAATATCCTGACATGATGGTTAAAAATTAAGGTAATTTTCGGGCTAAAAAATACATAAAAGTTAAAAAAAACAAGAATCGCAGTCTTGTATTATCTAATCTAAAACTTTTTCTTAAACTTCTTGTCGGTAATCTATCCGAAATTTTTTGTGTTATCCTGTAAAATAAATATAAATAGTAACCACCGAAAATCATAATAATATTAGATTGTTATCGGATTTGCTCCAGTATGTAAAATGTAATCTCGATCGGATATTTGAAAGTTAGTTAAAGTTCGAGTATTACATCTATATTGATTGTGAAGTGTCTTTTATTTATTTTGAACTTTAAAGAAATATATATTAGCCAGATTTACCGATACTTATTATTTTGCGAAATCCCAAACTTGAAAACTGAAATATAAAATACTAATTTTCACTAGATGATAAAATGTTATTCAATTTAAAATGATAAAACTTTCATAAATCAAGTAATAATATATATATTTTTAAAGAATGCGATAAATTTAACAAAATTTAAAGGTGATTTGTTTTGTCTCAAACAATAAATGTTTGAAGGTTCTATTCGCATAGATATAAATTGATTATAAAATATATCCTATTTAAGTTAAAACATTAAAAAAGTTACAATCCTGATATCGTGATAGTTATTATTTTGTAAAGCCTCCAACATATTAAATGAATTAAAAAAAAAACTAAATTAGCACAGGATGATGAATCTTTCATAAAAATTATTGAACAATGGAACAATGTAGATGGTGTTCTGGATTACCTATTTTCGGAGTAACTTAACATCCAATGTAAAGGTGGTTCACTAGGTGAGACATGGGGATCCATGAGAGAAAAATTTTTAAGTGTGGTTAATGAACATACAAAAATACTTTAATGACTAAGGTAGAAATGAGATAAGTAAAATACTCAAAAGTTTAACAATATATAAAAGTATAGAATATAAAATAAATATATATGAATTCCATTAGATCCACAAAAAGTAGGCGAAAGAGCAACCGAGGGAAAACCCCATCATAAAAAAGGACTCTTAAGAGAGATCATGCATTTAAATTAATAAATATAAAAATGATAAAAGAAAGCGGAATAACAGTATTTTTTTTTTATTATAATGATATATTTTTTTACTAATAAAATAATAAAAAATATTTTTTGGACGTAACTAATTTATTTTCTCCTGTGAAATCTAGTAACGAACCTTTATATATATATAAAAAAATATATAGAATTAATAACTAATTCCTTATTATGTCTATCGTAAAGCCTCTTTTAAATAGTTTAGTGATGACTCATGGAATTAAATTCTGTACTGATAGTATTATTTCGACTTCTGTGCCGTTCTGTTATTTCTTTTTTTCGTATCAAATGGACTACTGGCAGGAAAAAAAAATTCTTTTAAAGAACAGCAGTTTCTAAGTCGGTGATACAAAATCTTATTTATCAACTACATTTTTATACATTTTTCTTCTAACACTATTTATATTGTTACAACATATTTCATTTTCTGCAAAGATAACAAAAAGTCAAAGCGATTTATTTTATCAGAAGGGGAAAAAGAGGCTGAACTTTCAATTCTTCGATTGCTATTTTGAAACTATTTACAAAATATCCAGTGTTTTTATTAGAACATTACAAAAAGTTACTATAATATCTTTTTTTTTTATGTAAATGATCTAACATGTTAAGCGAAGTGTCAAAAGTTAAATTTCAGTGGATGATGAATCCTTTATCTAAATCCAACTAATAAATATTTTATTAATTAAAAAAAAAAGAAAGAATATTCCTAAACGCAACACATTTTTACACTTTTTTATCAGAACTTTAGATACGAACCTATTTTTTCTGCATTTATATATTTATATAAACGTTAAAACATACATATATTTACTTAAATGGTGAAACTTTACTTGAAAGGTGTTTACTTAAAAGATTTGAATTAATTACCGTATATGAACAGAATTTGCTGAAAGTGCGTTTTCAAGTATTTTACATGTTTTTCAACAGAACTAAATTTTGATCACTATGAGGTGTAAGTACAATATAAATTCATACACAGGGTTGAACTAAAGTATGTCACTTTGCCGCCTATGAATAGTAACTGTCGGAAGACGTTTTAATTTGTTTTATTCATACATCAGCTGATTTAAATTTGAGTTTTACTTTGTGGTATGCTTAAATATATATGGAGAATACACAGTGCTGCACAAAAGAGTTCACATACACTACTGCGTATTGGCAGTAAATGCTGAAAATGGGTTTTTAAGTCTGTTATAAATGTTCTACATTGTTTATTAGCCCCCGTTATACCCCCGTCTTTCCCCCAACAAATAAAATGTCGTCTCCAAAAAATAACATTCCGTTGTATAAGCTAGCCGTAAAACAAAGCAGATGTATCATTGTATTGTTAATACTCTATTGTATTTCTTTAAACTTCTAAGCATCGCACATTTCATTTTCAATTTTTATACCCTCGTATCGAGGGAAAAAAGTACTTTTTAATGCAATTTGTTTGAAAACTGCACCTCCATTTATTCATGAGATATTAATTTTTTTGTAGTTTTTAGCGTCATTTGTTTAATTTTGGCAACTCGAGTATACTCCATTTCGGTAGAAAAGGAAAAATAGTTGGAAAATAGCAATTATGTCTTTTGATGCCATTTTTTCATAAAAACTGAAAAAATAATGTACTTAAAATACGAGCTATTTTGAAGAAAATATAAAGGAATGATTTCTGCTAAAACATGGAGCTATTATAAACTAAATTTAATTTTAAGTATCTATATTAATATTACAAACAAATGAAGGCATATGAATCTTTAGATAGCCGATTTATTTTTGTCGAATTTCTTGAATGGCAATACCTCTTTCTTTCTTTTTTTTTTTTTTTTTTTGATTTGTGTATTATTCAGCGATAGTGACGTCCTATGTGTACTTTACTGTAGATGTTGTTTAATACTGGATCACAAATGAGGAATTCTTTAGCGGAAGCAGATGCCGTCATTTTATATAAAATAAAAGCGTGTGTTTTGAGTCTTAAAACTGAAATATGTTTTGTACTATATATATATATTTCATCGGGAGCGACACTAAATTCTGAAAAAGCAGATTTACTGTTTTCTAGTACTTTATCTACTTTCGTATGGTTTCATTTGTATATTTTTAAATATATTCTTTCATTTTATGCTATTTATTAAAGGTAAATCTAACAGAATTGGAAAATGTTTCATAATCTATGCTTGATGCATGGTTCTTTGTTCTTCGTAAATAAAAAAAATTGACTATTCGTCGAATTAAATTATGGCCTTCTTTTTTTATTTAAACTTTTGTTTCGCCCTGTTGTTTCACTTTCGTCTCAAGTGGACTGTTAGGGAAAAAAAAATCATTCAAAGTACAGCATTTTCTTTTCAGTGATATAAAATCTTATTTATCAAATAGATTTTTATAAAAAAAAAAATTTCCGAGAACATTTATCGTTTGAACATATTTCCTTACAGAATCTAATAAAGATAACAAAAATTAAAAGCGGTTTCTTTTGTTTTAAAAATAAAAGTTTCCTACAAATCTTCTATTTTCAAATAATTTGCAAAATTTAACTTATTTTTCGCAAGACATTAAACAAAATTAATATCCAGATTTTGTGAGACGCATTATTTTTAAAACTTGCAACCTGTTAAACGAAATATTTTAAACTGTATGATGAATTTTTGACAAAAATTTAAAAAAAAAATGATACCTATTTTATTACTCAAAAGATGAAAATTATTTTTCTGTACAAAACTCATATTTGCATTTTTTTTTTCTCACTAGAAATCTAACCTGCAACCTGTATTTTTTACGTAGGCATTTATGTAATAATTACTAAGTTGTGTTATCGTAACGCACTTTTAAAATAATAATTTTACTCTTCGTTGAATTAAATTATGGATATCATCTTTTATTTCAACTTTTGTCTGGGATTCTGTTATTTCATTTTAGTCTCAAGTGGACAATCCGGAGTAATAGTTTCTTTGTTGGTGATATAAAATCTTTTTTATCAAATAGTTTTTTTATGCACGTAAAATGGCACAGGATGATGAATATTTTACAAAAGTCAATAAAATGATACATTATACACCGGATGATGAATATTTTACAAAAATCATTAAAATGATATATACACTGCTGGTCATTAAAATTGCAACACCATGAAAGAAAAAAAATACAAAAAAGATATTTACTGTACGTAAACAGTATGACATCGAAACAAAATGATTAAATTTGTAAGCAGTTTGGGGGTTTACGGGGATCTAAAATTATTAGAAACAGCTGCATCCCCTGGCAGCTAAAACGGCCCTTACCCGGTTAGGCATAGAGTCGAACTTAGCTTGTATGACAGAAACAGGGCAACTCATTCCATGTTGCTTCATGTCTATGCCACACATCATCAACCGTATTATCTGGAGAGAAGTAGCGGGTCAGTCTTTCAGCAATCAATGACAAGATATTTTCAATGGGTGACAGATCTGGAGACCGTGCAGGCCAGTGCAGCAATCGAATACCCTGTGTATCGGGGAAGGTCAGAATATGATATGCTATCGATCTGCATGTCGTGTACACAATGCCTGCACAAACCATCACACCAGGTGCAGGTCCCCTATACCGATATCGAATGTAAGCAGGCGACGAGCGTTCATCTCGGAACCTCCAAATACGTATACGGTCATCAGAATACTGTACACCGAACAGGTACTCGTCTGAAAAGGCGACATTGTGCCATTCCTATATCCAGCTTTGTCGTTCGGCGCACCGGCGTCGCCGTCTCTCACTATGCTGCATTGTCAAAGAAAGACGCAGTAATGGTCGCCCTGCTGGCTGTCCACGCTGTCTCAAACGTTGCTGAACCGTACGAGCGGATACTTGGCAAGCTGCAAACATGCCCATTTCTTGACTAATGATTCGTGATGTTGTTGTATGGTTTTGCAGGAGGGCCGACCTCAGAATATTGTCTACCCTCTTGAGCGTTAGTCATGGGAGGGCGTTGAGTTCCTGCATGCCGTTCAGTGTGACCCTCAGCAATCAATTGATTAGATATTTGCATGACAGTGGTTCGATTTCGACCAGTGCGACGGACGATATCACGAAATGATAATCCACACTCTCGATAGGCAACGATCCTGCCTCTATCGATTTCCGAAACTTACTGGTAATCATTTCTTCATATTATTCGAGACATAACAGGATATTCTGAGCAAACGCCGACCTTACAAAGCGCTTTCAGAATGAGAAATCTACTACGCAGATTTTCATTTATATAGTGCTTCAGATGTCGTTTCCCCCCACCAGTTTAGTTTAATTGCGCTGAAATACTAATAATTTGCATATTACAACCTCTTTTTCCTTCCATGTGATTTTGACGTTCGTCATATCATTCCTTCCTGGTGTTGCTTTAATGGCCAGAAGTGTATTTTCTAATTCAAATGATAAAAAAAAAATTTCAGGACGAAACTCATATTTGCATAACTTTTCTCACTAGAAATATAGCAACCAACCAATATTTTTTACATACGCATTTACATAATAATTTGCTAAGTTGTGTCTATCGTAACCCGATTTTAAAATAAAAATTTTATCCTTCGTTGATTTAAGTTATTGATATCGTCTTTTATTTCAACTTTTGTCTGAGATTCTGTTGTTTCTTTTTAGTCTCAAGTGGACAATTTGAAGTAGTAGTTTCTCTGTCGGTGATGTAACATATTTTATCAAATAGCTTTTCTTATACATTTTTCTTCCAAGGTCATTTATCATTACAACATAATTCCTCAAAGATTTCTGTGAAGATAACGAAACGTCGAAGAGATTTATTCTATTTGAAAGAATAAAACGTTGGAGATGAAATTTTTCTGTTATTTTTAGAAGTACTCGAGTGTGAAACAATGTAACTAACAAAGTGTGAGATTCGAGATATTCAAGGTTCAAGCTTTCTTAAAAAAAAAAAAAAAAAAAAAAAAAAAAAAATCAATTGCTTTATCTAAAACAGAAGAATTGTTAATATTGGACAGTTCATACTAGATTTCTATTTTCCAATCATTCATAAAATTTCACTTATTTATATTAGGACATTAAAAATGTTTACATACAGATTTCGTGATACGCACTATTTTAAAATGCAACCCGCTAAAAGAAATAGGAAATATTAATTTACACTTGATGATGAATATATTACAAAAATTAATGTAATGATATATTTTAATATTAATCAAAGGATAAAAATAATTTTTCTGGACGAAACTCATATTTGCATATTTTTTCTCACTAGAAATCTTGCTGCCAACCTGCATTTTTTTACATATACGCATTTATATAATAATATGCTAAGTTTTATTTATCGTAACGTCATTAAAAAAAAAAAAACAATTTTACTCTTCGTTGAATTAAATTATGGATATCATCTTTTCCTTTCAATTTTGCTTTGGATTCTGTTTTCTCTTTTCAGTCTCGAGTGGACAATTTGAAGTAATGGTTTCTCTGTTGGTAATATAAAATCTTTTTTATCTAATAGCTTTATTACACATTTTTCTTCCAAGGACATTTATCGTTACAACATAATTTCGTGAAGATTTCTATAAAGATAACGAAAAGTCAAAGATATTTATTCTGTTTCAAAGAATAAAACGTTGAAGGTGAAATTTCTCTGTTATTTTTTGATGAATTCAAGTGTGAAACAATGTAACTAACAAAATGCGTGTTTAGAGATATTCATGTTTGAAGCTTTCTTAAACAACAACAACAACAACAACAACAACAACAAAAACTATTGTGATTGCTTCACTAGAAATCTAGCAACCAAGCTGCATTTTTAACTTATAGTTTATATATACTTTTTAACTTTTTATAAGCATTTATAAAATAATTTGCTAAGTTGTAATCGTAAGGTCATTAAAAAAAAAAAAACAATTTTACTTTTCATTGAATTAAACTATGGATATGGCATCTTTTACTTCAACATTTGTCTGGGTTTCTGTTGTTTCTTTTCAGTCTCAAGCGATAAATTTGGAGTAATAGTTTCGATGTCGGTGATATAAAATCTTTTTTATCAAATAGCTTTTTTTTTTATACATTTTTCTTGCAACAACTTTTATCGTTACAAATTAATTCCACAAAGATTTCTGTAAAGATAACGAAATCTCAAAAACATTTATTTTATTTCAAAGAATAAAACGTTGAAGCTAAAATGTCTCTGTTTTTTTAAGGTCTGAAGTAACAATGCAACTAACAAAATGCGAGTTTCGTGATATTCAAGTTACAAACTTTCTTTAAAGAGAAAAAAATATATCGTTCTCGCTTTACTAGAGATCTATCTTCTAACCTGTATTTTTTTATTTATGTAATAATTTTCTGGGTTGTGTGTATCGTAACGTCATTTTTAAATAACGATATTACTCTTCGTTGAATTGATTATGGGTATAGTCTTTTATTTCAACTTTTGTCTGGGATTCTGTTGTTTCATTTTTGTCTCAAGTGGTCAAGTTGGAGTAATAGTTTCTCTATCGATGATATAAAATCTTTTTTTATCAACTAGCTTTTTTTATGCATTTGTCTTCCAAGGACACTTATCGTTAAAACATAATTTCGTAAAGATTTCTATAAAGATAACGAAAAGTCAAAGAGATTTATTCTGTTTCAAAGAATAAAACGCTGAAGATGAAATTTCTCGGTTATTTTTTTGTAGGACTCGAGTCTGAAACCATGTAACTAACAAAATGCGTGTTTAGAGATATTCATGTTTGAAGCTTTCTTATAAAAAAAAAAAAAAAAAAAAAAAAAAAAAAAAAATTGTGTGATTGCTTTACTAGAAGTGTAGTTACCAAGCTGCAT
Source organism: Maratus speciosus (assembly GCA_963932465.1). Taxonomy (NCBI): domain Eukaryota; kingdom Metazoa; phylum Arthropoda; class Arachnida; order Araneae; family Salticidae; genus Maratus; species Maratus speciosus. The sequence continues at coordinate 205,325,238 of OZ010790.1, forward strand.
TTTTAACTTATACTTTTATATATACTTTTTAACTTTTTATAAGCCTTTATAAAATAATTTGCTAAGTTGTAATCGTAACGTAATAAATAAAAAAAATTACTCTTCTTTGAATTAAACTATGGATATCATCTTTTACTTCAACTTTTGCCTGGGTCTCGGCTTTTTTTTTTTTTTTTTTTTTTTTTTTTTTAAGGTCTCAAGTAACAATGTAACTACCAAAATGCGAGTTTCGAGATATTCAAGTTTCAAACTTTCTTTAAGGGGAAGGGGACGAGGGACCTTAAAAGTAATTTTTTTATTGTTTGTAAATTTCACTTTAATATTACTCAAAGGTAGATTATATGCATTATGTCATGCATTTATCACACACACACACACACACAAAAATGTGTTTTTTGAGAAAAAGTGGAATTTTACACGTTGTCTTAGAAATCTCCGAAATGCCCCCTGCGCGTTCCATATCAATGAAAATCCTCAATATTTTTATAAAAGTTTGGTTTATATATATAAATACAACTGTGCATCAAATTTTATATATTTGAATATAAAGGTAAAAAAAAAAATGAAAAATGAAAAATTTCAAAATTTCAAACTTTTTCAATTTTTTAAAAATAAATTTTACTTTAAATATTACTGACGGTTACATTATATGCATTATGGTATGCATTTATCAGAAAAAAAAAATAAATTTATTTTTGAGAAAAAAATGGCACTTTACGCGTCGTCGTAGAAATCTTCGAAATGCCTTCTGCGCATTCCATATCAATGAAAATCCCCAATATTTTTTATAAAAGTTTATTTATATATATAAATAAAACTGTGCATCGAATTTTATTTATTTTAATATAAAGGTATATAAAAAAAAATCAATTATTTTTTAATTATTTCGAAAAAAATTTAAAATTTTAATATTTATTTTTACTTTTATATTCAAATATATAAAATTCGATGGAGTTTTATTTATATATATAAACCAAACTTTTATAAAAAATATTGAGAATTTTCATTGATATGGAACGCGCAGGGGGCATTTCGCATATTTCTAAAAAGAGTAAAACTCCATTTTTTTCTCAAAAATATTTTTTTTTTTTTTTTTTTTGTGATAAATGCATGCCATAATGCATATAATGTACCCTTGAATAATATTTAAACTGATATTTTAAAAAAATGAAAAATTGATTTTCAAGGTTTTCAAGGTCCCTCGTCCCCTTAAAGTGAGAAAAAAAAACTATTGTTATCGCTTTACTGGAGATCTAGCTACTAACCTGTATTTTTTACATGCGTATTTGTATAATAATTTGCTGGGTTGTATGTATCGTAACGTCATTTTCAAATAACAATTTTACTCTTCCTTGAATTAATTAAGGATATGGTCTTTTACTTCAACTTTTGTCTGGGCTTCTGTTGTTTCATTTTTGTCTCAAGTGGACAATTTGGAGTAATAGTTTCTCTATCGATGATATAAAATATTTTTTTTTATCAAATAGATTTTTTTATGCATTTTTCATCCAAGGACATTTATCGTTACAACATAATTCCACAAAGATTTCTGTAAAGATAATGAAAAGTCAAAAGGTCTCAAGTAACAATGTAACTAACAAAATGCGAGTTTCGAGATATTCAAGTTTCAAACTTTCTTTAAAGAGAAAAAAAAATTATTGTTATCGCTTTACTAGAGATCTAGCTACTAACCCGTATTTTTTACATGCGTATTTGTGTAAAAATTTGCTGAGTTGTATGTATCGTAACATCATTTTTAAATATCGATTTTACTCTTCGTTGAATTAATTATGGATATAGTCTTTTACTTCAACATTTGTCTGGGCTTCTGTTGTTTCAAATTTGTCTCAAGCGGACAATTTGGAGTAATAGTTTCTCTATCGATGATATAAAATCTATTTTTATAAATAGCTTTTTTTTATGCATTTTTCTTCCAAGGACATTTATCGTTACAACATAATACCACAAAGATTTCTGTAAAGATAACGAAAGGTCAAAAATATTTATTTTATTTCAAAGAATAAAACGTTGAAGATAAAATGTCTCTCTTTTTTTTTTCTTTTTCTTTTTTTTTTAAAGTTTCAAGTAATAATGTAACTAACAAAATGCGAGTTTCTTGATATTCGAGTTTCAAACTTTCTTTAAAGAGAAAAAAAAATATTGTTATCGCTTTACTACAGATCTAGCTACTGACCTGTATTTTTTACATGCGTATTTGTGTAATAATTTGCTGGGTTGTATGTGTCGTAACGTCATTTTTAAATAACGATTTTACTCCTTGTTGAATTAATTTATGGATATAGTCTTTTACTTCAAATTTTGTCTGGGCTTCTGTTGTTTCATTTTTGTCTCAAGTGGACAAGTTTGAGTAATAGTTTCTCTATCGATGATATAAAATATTTTTTTATCAACTAGCTTTTTTTATGCATTTTTCTTCCAAGGACACTTATCGTTAAAACATAATTTCGTAAAGATTTCTATAAAGATAACGAAAAGTCAAAGAGATTTATTCTGTTTCAAAGAATAAACGTTGAAGATGAAATTTTTCGCGTGTTTTTTTTTTTTTTTTTTTTTTTTTTTTTTTTAATTGAAGGACTCGAGTGTGAAACAATGTAATTGTCAAAATGCGAGTTACAAGATATTCAAGTTTCAACCTTTCTAAATAGAAAAAAAAAACTATTGTGATTGCTTTATCTAAAACATATGATTTGCTAATATTAGACGGTACCTACTAGTTTTCTATTTTGAAATCATTTTTAAAACTTCGTTTTTTTATGTTAAAACATTAAAAAAGTTATTATACAGATTCCGTGATACATATTATTTTACTTGTTACTGCAACTTGTTAAATGAAATAGTAAACATTAATTTACACTGGGTGATGAATATTTTAGAAAAATTAATAAAATAATATATATTTTATTATTGAAATGATAAAAATTACTTTTCTGGACGAAACTCATGTTTAATTTTTTTTTCACTAGAAATCTAGCTACCAACCAGTGAATTTTATATACGTATTTATATTATAAATCATTATGTTGTGTCTATCGTAATGTCATTATTTAATAACAATTTGTCTTTTTGTTGAATTAAATTATGGATATCGTATTTTACTTCAACTTTTGCTGGGATTCTGTTGTTTATAAGGCTCAAGTAGACAATTTGGAGTAATAGTTTCTCTGTCGATGATATAAAATCTTTTTCGTTTATCAAATAGCTTTTTTATACATATAAAATGACACTGGAAGATGAATATTTTACAAAAATTAATAAAACGATATATTTTTTTATTAATCAAATGACAAAAATTAAGTAACTGGAAGAAACTCATATTTGCATATTTTTTCTCACTAGAATTCTAGCTACCAGCCTGTATTTTTTACACACGCACTTACATAATAATTTACTAAGTTGCGCCTATTGTAACGTCCTTTTTATAAAACAATTTTACTCTTTGTTAAATTAACCCTTTATGTACTGAATTAGGAATTCATGAATATTTTATCTTCTAAAGAACTTTTCGTGAATTGTTTAAACTACATTAGAAGATTTACATAATCATTTAATAAATTTTAGAAGGATTTTAGAAGGATTGAAGGATTCAGAAGAATTAATTAAATTTGAATTTATAGAGATTTTGTGCAATATTTATAACCCCACTCAAATATTTTATTTTAAATATTTTTCTTAGTATTTTGAAGAATTAGGAAATGTACAAGTATAATGTTCTTACAATAGAAATATAGAAATATTTCCGAATTGAAAAGTACCCCCCCCCCCCCCAATGCCAAGAAAGCGGAAAAGATGCAAAGGCAAATTAAATCATCCTTTAAAAAATAATTTTGTTTTGTGTAACCAATAACGCTTTTGGAACAAGATAAAGTAATGTATCTATAACTCATTCTAAACTGTATTACAACTAATCTATGTACTAAATGAATTTTATAACACGTTATTTTAATAGTATTTATAAGTACCGTCAGTAGATAAAGGGTTAAATTATGGATCTTGTCTTTTACTTCAACTTTTGTCTGGGATTCTGATGCTTTTTTTTCAGTCTCAAGTGGTCAATTTGGAGTAATAGTTACTCTGTTGGTGATATAAAATATTTTTATCAAATAGATTTTTTATACATTTTTCTTCCAAGATCATTTATCGTTACAACGTAATTCTTCAAAGATTTCTGTAAAGATAGCGAAAAATCAAATGGATTTATTCTGTTTCAAAGAATAAAACGTTGAAGGTGAAATTTCTCTGTTTTGTTGTTGTTGTTGTTTTATTGAAGGACTCGAGAGTGAAACAATGTAATTAACAAAATTTGAATTTCAAAATATTCAAGTTTCGAACATTCTAAAGAAACGAAAAAGGAACAAACAAACAAATAAAAAAACTATTTTGATTGCTTCATATAAAACTGATGATTTGTTAATACTGGACGTTCACTTAACTTTTGTGTAATATTTTTTGTTTGATATGTTTTATTTTGCTGCACTTGCATGTAAAAAAGTTTTTGTTATTAAATTCAATTTACAAAATTTATTTTTGATTATTGAATCACATATTAAGCAATAAATAGAACTTTTCATTTTGAAAGGTTTTCAGGATACAGTTAAACAGTTTTTCAAAAAAAAAAAAAAAAAAAAAAAAAAAAAAAAATCAATTACAATGTTTTGCATGCAATCTCTTCATTTCAAAATTAGTTTATACTAATAAGAAATTTCTCTTCTTTTTTTTAACATCTCTCTATTCTAAAAAAAAGTAACTACCGCTGTCACCGCCGCCGCCGCCGCCGGTTTTGAATTTTCTGTGACTGGAGGTCTTTCTTCGTTAATATTAAGAAAAATAATGCATACAAAAATATAAAAATCGGTGGTTTTATACAGAAATGTTTGATAAACACGCTGAAGCAGACAGTTTTCAAATCGAAGAATTATTTTAAGAGATATTTAATGCTAAAGTTGGACAAAATCGTTCCACTAAAAAAGTTTTATAGCAGCAAAAACTGTACATGGCAGTGTAATCATTTTTAGATCATTTTATGCGTTAGAATTTGTCGGAGTGCAGATTGCATTAATTTTTTTATTTTGACTCATTTTTTGAGGTTTTATTTCTATTTTAAATTCAAATTTTCAGCATTTCTAGAGATATTTTTTGCAGATTTTAGAAAGTGATATTAATTTAAACTGTTGCCAACTGTATAAACAGAGGAAGCAATAATGTTTGCTTCAAAAAAAAATATATTTATACGTGTAAATAAATTAAAAATTTATTTACACGTGACTATTATAAACAGAAAAAAACCATTTGGAATTAGAATTAAATAATTATGTGCAAAAAGCAGGAACTTATTAAAAATTAAGTCATAAAAACTATAATTACACGTGAATTTTAAGAGAGAAAGGAATTTGTAAAATAATAAATTTATTAACATGCGTTAGAAGTATTAAATAGGAGAAATTACGTCATATTTACGTCACATTACAGTTATTACATAAAATGAACGCAAAATAATATTGCAAAACGGTTTAAATTTAAAAATTGCGCTAGACATTTATTTGATATTTTGAGAGGATACTTTTCAACTGGTATTTTCACGTGAATATTTAATAGAGAAAGAATAGCTTGGTAAAAATTACGTCAGATTAAAAACGATTAATTTAAAATGTCTCATTTAAAAGAACTTTCTTTTCGCTTTGTTAAAAAATACCAGGATACAAAGACTCTACTTAATTCCTTTTATATTAGCTTATTTTGAAATGTTGTTACACGTGTCTACGTCATCAAGTTATTTTTATTTCGACGTTTTATTTGTATTTTTATTAATGTTGTACTAATTTATTTGTTCTTTCGTTATTTAAAATAAAAATTATGTCAATTTGTATAATTTGGCGAGTGGTTTGGCGATTTATATAATTTGGCGAAATGGGTCGACGGGATAATCAAGTAGTAACGCAGCGGATTTTGCGTTAAAATTCCCCAATCAAAGAGAAATGAATAGAAATTCGTTTATAGGGAGATCGCCACTGTTTTTTAAATTGTAATTCAATCTTTCGAAATATTTTTAAAGCCGATCAAATTAGCGTGCATTTAGAGTCTGCGGTTCCTGGACGGGGGTTGGCGAGCGTAGCTCGTAGGGGGCCGAGCCCCCTAGTAAATTAAAAAAAGTGGATTATTTTTTTTAGTAATTCTATTTCAGTTATTCTATTCCAAGTGGTAAATATTAATTTTTAATGAATAAAAAATAAAATCCGTCTTTAATAAATTAATATGAACGATTTCAGAATTAAAATTAACTGTTTTTGTTATTTATAAAGTATGAAATAATTGGTCCCCACATGTACTTACATGTATTTGTTTCGTGTTCGTGATTTGTTAAATATAGTTCAGCTGATTCTATCGTCACTCAGATTATCATCTTTACGCTAATGTGAAAAATTATAAAAATTAGCTCATACAGACTTCTCATTTTAAAAACAAGAATAAGCTGAAAATAACTGAAATAACTGATTCATTGTTATTTATAAAAAGGCTGGTGATGGACTTTTATGATATCAACTAATTCATTAAATTACTCACGGTTACTACTCATGGTATTAAAAATAAGTAAAATGTAGTGATTTCTGAGTTTTTTGTCATATTACAATAGGTTCGGATATGAATATATGTAAAATGCATGGCCGATTTTTTTTGCAGTCTCTGAGTGAAAACTACTGGATTAGTTTAGTTCATTTTTGTTGCAAGTAAAAGATTGTAGTCTACAGATGTGCGATATATAGTTTTGTGGCCTTGGATACAATTAATTAACGGTAATTCACAATTAATAAGCTGTAATTCGCAAAATTGCTTTCCATGTCTTTGTATTGTTGTATTTGAAATTTATTTAAACTAAGCCAGAGAAGTATTTTGTTTTGTCTTCTCTGAGACTTCGTTGACGAAAATAATATTCTCTGGCGTTTAGCATTGTTACACCTGTGATATTTAAAGTAGAATTGTACTATCAAAAGTGATGAAAATTATTTTTTTCACGCTGTTTCGTATTATATTTATGAAACAAGGGATCTAAAAAGTAGATTTGAAACTGTTACTAAATTCGTGTAATCCGTGGAAATTTTATAAGGATAATCCAGTGTGTGAAAATTTTTCAATAATTTTTTCAGCAAATTAAGCTATCAAGTTTTGACGGGTATCAGCTACTTTGTTTTAAATGTGAGAAACACACATACTTATATTTTTAATTAGCTGCTTAGAACCCGTTGTATTCCATTTGTATTTTAAATGATATTTCGTGGTTTTGGAAAATAATTGTCAATCATGGTTTTATTTTAAATTTTTTATGTTTTTATAGGATTTATACATTTTTTGATAACACATTGTCATATATTGACAAAACTTTAAACAATTTTTTTATATTACGGTGAACGAAATTTAAGAACAATCTTATAAACTGATTAACTCAAATTCTGTCCATCACTTACTTGCTCGAGACTGCTCTCATGTCAAACATATTGTCTAGTATTGCCCATTATCGTAAAGGGATGGAGCTAAAGGCGTTATGCAAGCTTTCTATGTAAGCCAATATAATATATTTAAAAGTTGTAACTTATCTTAAATATATTCTAAATTCACTATCCCATTCAATTAAATTTATTTCCTTTTAATTTATTATTTTCCATTTACAATGCGCATCATACTTTTATTCTTTTTTTCTATATTTTCCTATTCATAATTCGTCTTGGACGCATGCCAATATTTTTTCCAGCCTGAAATCATTCGATTTGAGATTATTCTTTTTCTTGATCATAAAAATTTTGCGAAAGACGTTTTTGATGTATTTACGCACTTTCTGGAGACTGTATGTTTTTTTCTGCATCCACCTGGGCTCTGCTATGGGTTAAAATCTCTGCGCATTGCGGATTTTTGTATTCCTACTCTCTAACCAATAAATTACCTTGCTCTGGGTCAGAGCAGAACATTTTTATCGCATCTATTGTCTCAAAAACCACGGCTCCAGTTGTACTGGAATGTCAATGCCGTAGTTTAAAAAATTATTATACATTTTGATTCTTCGCTAATTTGTTTGATTGCATGATTTTACTTATCTTATTAGGTGATCCTTTCGGATATATTCAGTGTTTTTAGATAGACAGTATCTTGAGAGGAAGTCTCCCATAAAACTATTGCTCCCTTTTATTTGTTAAATAAAGATTTGTTTTGCAGTTAATTAATTTCTTAGAGAAATTCTACAGTTTTTTGAGCCATTGTTTTGAACAAAACATCTGAAACACGCCAACTGCCTACATTTTGTTAGTTCATGCCCGGAGTTATGTTATTAGCTGATCTAAGTCACTCATCTCACCCGTAATACTTTCTCAACTGCACCGATTTCATCAAACACACACATACATTCTATATATATGTGTGTGTGTGGTGACAGGAAATGGGCTTTGTACCGCTAAGCTTGGCAGATTATTTTAGCGAGGCTCCGGATAATAAACCTCAAGTACCGAACAATAGATTTTGATGATCTAAGTAATTTTTATTGTAAGAACGAGAGTAAAAGCAGTAGAGATCCAGACGGAGACAGACGGAGACAGACGGACTCAGAGATGCTGCGAACTCTTTCAGGCCAGCTAGACGAGCTATGCTTTAGTAAAGGTTTATAGGCAGACAGCCTAGTGTAAGCGAAAAATCTCATCGATATCAAAAGAAAACGAGAAAAGCCAACAGACGATTGGTTGTGTTGTATAAAATTACTTTCAAACTGTAAATACCTCCATATTTATCCAAAAATATTAAAATTTGTACGATTTCGTTAAAGATCTGCCTGTACTTATTACTACCACACAAAGCACCGACCAAGTATCTGCTACAAAATGGCGGCTATGACCGGGATCTACATAAATTTTCGAAAAAATTCTGAATGGGAAATTGTGATGTGCTGAGGTGGAGGAAGAAATAAAGAATTGATAGAAAAAAGTCTTCTCACTAACGGGAGAAAAAGAGAAATTCGATTACGGTGTTTCATTTTTTTTTCTTTCTCAGTTTCGTGCGCTGAGAGATTCATTCATCATTTAGAGAAAGTGTTTGTGCGTCTAAATTCAAGTGGGGTGTACTGTTCGGGAAACTCTGTCTCTAATGAATCACCAGTGAAAATGCATCGTGAATTCTCAGCGCCTGATTAAGTTCTTTAATTAAAGAAAGGAATAAAATATTTTCCAGTCTCTGTAGAAAAGAATATACATGCTGACCTACTGATCCATTTCTATCGCTGGTTTGGTAAGAGAGAATGGTTTTTTTTATCCTGCAGAAGGTGGTTTAAAAAAATAGGCAAATAGGCAAGTTCTTGCACTTGCATAAAGTAAGAACGTCTGCTGTGAATTTTTTTGCAGACTGAAAAGTGAAAAATTGATTAAAATGACGTGTGAGCTTCTTTTCTTTTTCTTCGTTCTTCATTTCGTATGCTGATACATATAGAAAGGTGTTATTTTTTTGCTTTCTAATAAAGCTACTTTTTTTTTTTTTGCTTTATAATAAAGCTACATATTTTTTTTTTCTTTTAGAATTGAGTGAAAGAAAAAGAGAGAAAAGAGTGCTTTTCTTTACATAGAATTTCGAGAGAGAAAAGTGGTATAACGATATATTTTTTTTATTTTGTTATTTTTTATGTAAAAAGAAAGACATATATATTCTGTTTAGAATATTTAGATGGAAGTAAGTGTGTTTATATAATTGTTCCTTATTATTATTGTATATATATTTTATTCATCGGGAGCATATACATTTAATATTGATTTATTTATTAAGATATTACTGAATAAATTATGTAACGATCTTAAACACTAAAATAATGAAAGAATAAATAATTTAGTTTTAAAGTGCATACATTTAGCAATGAATATTATGAAAAATATAGCACAAGTAGAAAGTTTTAAATTTAGAGTTAAATTAAATTTAACCCATAGCAAATATGTAAAAAGAAGTTAATGTCTAAATTAAACTATTCTTACATTAATAAAATAGGAGAAAACTAGATGAAAAAGTCCTTCCGGCCAGTGCCGGGAGGAAGAGGTAGCTTTCATAATCCTTATTTAAAAAAAGCCAACTTATATCATGCAAACACACGAAGCTCAATTTAGTGGAAACCGAATATAGGAGATTCAATACTAATTTTTATCAATATAATGAATGAGAATTTCGCAAAATTAGTCAGCTTTATCCAAGCTGCTTTTCTTTAAAGCAACTTATATTTGGCTGCCAAATTCGGCAATTTCTTAAAGTGCCTGTCATTTTAAGACAACATGGTGGATGAGGCTAAGCAGTGAACTTGGTCGAGACCTTAGTAATTGCTGTGCACATGCTCACTCACATCGGAATCGGTTAATATATAGGAGTGCTGTCGCATGCAAAAAATCAAATTTTTCAAAATGTCACACACAATAGAAATTGAAACTGCTATATCTGAGCCATTTTTTAAGGTAAAGACAAACAAAAAATGCTCCTGAATCCTTATATCAAGATCAAATACTTAAGAAAGAAACCTTTTTCAATTTCTAATTTTTTTGCACCTCACTTTAAATATATATATTTTTTTTAATTTAATGGCCGCCATTTTGAAACAAGATGGCTGATGAATCTGGCCAGCGAACTTGGTCGAGGTGTTGATGTATACTATCCACATGCCTTCTTACATCGAAATAGGCGAATACGTGTGTTATCGCGTGACAAATACAAGATCGTTTTAAAATGTTAGCCATGCTAGAAATTCAAAGTGCTATAAATCAACCATTTTTTAAGATATCAACAAAACAACAAATTTTCAGAAACAAAAACTGCTCCGGAATTTTTGTATCAAGGCCAAACACATAAAAAAAATCTTTTTTCATTTTCCAATTTTTTAATACCTCATTTTGAATTTTAAATTTAATTTTTTTTAAATGGCAACCCTTTTGAAACAAGATGGCGAATGAAGCTGGCCAACGAACTCGGTCGAGACATTGGTATGTACTATGTACAGACCAAGTTACATCCAAATAGGTTCATAAATACGCCTGTTATCGCGTGACAAAAATCAGGTCGTTTTAAAATGTCAGCCACAAGAGAAATTCAAAATGCTATTACTCAGCCATTTTTTTTTAGATATAGACGAACGAAGAACTGTTCCGGAATCTTTGTATTAAGGTCAAACACATACAAAAAAAAATCTTTTTCATTTTCCAATTTTTTGGTATCTCATTTAATTTTTTTTATTTTTTAATTTTTTTAAATGGCCGCCATTTTAAAACAAGATGGCGGATGAAGCTGGCCAACGAACTCGGTCGAGATATTTGTATGTACTATGTACACACCAAGGTACATCCAAGTCGGTTCATAAATACGCCTGTTATTACGTGAGAAAAGTCAGGACGTTTCAAAATGTCAGCCACGCTAGAAATTTAAAATGCTATAACTCAGCCATTTCTTAAGATATAGACGAAACAAAAACTGCTCCCGAATCTTTTTATCAAGGTCAAACATATAAGAAGAAAGTATTTTTTCAATTTTCAATTTTTGGTACCACATTTCAAATTTAAGTTTTTCTTAAAAATTTAAATGGCCGCCATTTTTAAACAAGATGGCGGGTGAAGCTGGCCAACGAACCCGGTCGAGACATTGGTATGTACTATGTATAAACGAAGTTACATCCAAATCGGTTCATAAATACGCCTTTTATCGCGTGACAAAATTCAGGACGTTTCAAAATGTCAGCCACGCTAGAAATTCAAAATGCTATAACTCAGCCATTTTTTAAGATATAGACGAAACAAAAACTGCTCCGAAATCTTTGTATAAAGGTAAAATACATAAGAAAAAAATATTTTTCCATTTTCAATTTTTTGGTACCACATTTCAAATTTTAAATTTTTAAAAATTTTTTAAATGGCCGCCATTTTGAAACAAAATGGCGGATGAAGCTGGCCAACGATCTCGGTCGAGAGATTGGTATGTACTATGTACACACCGAATTACATCCAAATCGGTTCATAAATACGCCTTTTATCGCGTGACAAAATTCAGGACGTTTCAAAATGTCAGCCACGCTAGAAATTCAAAATGCTATAACTCAGCCATTTTTTAAGATATAGACGAAACAAAAACTGCTCCGGAATCTTTGTATAAAGGTCAAATACATAAGAAAAAAATATTTTTCCATTTTTAATTTTTTGGTACCACATTTCAAGTTTTAAATTTTTTTTTAATTTTAAATGGCCGCCATTTTGAGACAAAACGGCGGATGAAGCTGGCCAACGAACTCGGTCGAGACATTGGTATGTACTATGTACACACCGAATTACATCGAAATCGGTTCATAATTACGGGAGTTACAGTGTTACATAGGTCAGATATATATATATATATATATATATATATATATATATATATATATATCAATTTTGAACGGAGGGTGGTTTCGGGGTCTGGGGGTCATGATCGATGAAAATATACCAAAATTTTTTGAAATCGCTTTCCTCCGAACGGCTGCAATAGGTAGCTTTTTTGTAAAGAAAGCTACCTAAAAGACCTCGAAGGGTTGAGGAAAATACGAAATATGGATTGAGTTTTCCAAAAACAATATTATTATTTTTTAAACAAATAGTAAATTGTAATTTAAATTAAAAATTGAATATTAGTACATTTATAACAAAATTTTTGGAGGGACAGGAAGGGAAATTGTGGCCTTTGGAATCACAAAATGTGTTTGATGTTTCATTAATTTTGATGGTTTAACAAATTATTGATTTTGGCAGGAAAAGCTATCAGGGTATTTGGAGTTACAAAGGATTTTTGTTTATTTATTACATTTTTAACAAATTATTTATCTTGACAGGAATAGCTATTGTGGCATTTAGAGTTACAAAGTGTTTTTGATTTTTTACATTTGCAGGAACTTGAGTTACAATTGCCTTTACAATTGTAATATTGAAATCCTTTACAACTTAGGTTGGAATTTTTTACGAGGAGAGGTTTATTTCATTCACTGGAACTTCATCAACTAAATTAAAGCTTTCTTGAAGACAGCAATATCTTTCATTGTGTACAGTTGATTTAACAGACCATGTTTTGTACTGAGTTCATGAAAGTTTTCCTTTTCCTTAGAATCAACAGCTATAATATTTTGGCTATCAGACTCGCCCGTATCTATTTCTGATATTCTTATTCGAATGGGTTTCTCCTACATTTGCACTTGGAAACTTTAACTTCGAAAGCGGTAACTTTTTTCTGTTTGCTTATTTAATGACTGTTTAGAAGAACGTCGAGCTTCGGGAATATTTTTCGAAGTCGCATTAAGTGATAAAGAAGAGTCTTCCTTTTTTTCTTGAAAATCTTGCATTTCAAAATAAATGATTTTTTCTTTATCTTTGCTATATCAAAATTTTGTTTTTTTTTCCCTTCACTTTGGCGAACGTTCTTATTACCAATTTTGACTGAACCTAGAACAGTTACAGAAATCTTCGTTCAAATCCAGTTCGACGTCCATTATCGTCAATCATTGCGTCTATATCCTCCTCCTCAGTTGAGATTGCTGTCTGAAATTGGATAACGTTACTAGACTGCTTTCTTATACAACAACATCTTTGTTACTAGTAATTCTTGTACAGAGGGGTAAACAATTATTAAACATACATTCGCTTCATAGCCAAATAAAGTTGCATATGGACTGCGATCTATTTCAGAGTAATTTTCTCTATTTTTCAAAAATTGAATGAATTTTATTCCTTTTCTTCTCTTAGTTGCATTGTCAGTTTCAAGTCAAGTGTATAACGTTTTTCAGTGTCTTGGTTTGCTCTTTCAACTGAGCCTTGCGATTGACTCTGTCTTAGTCTTCCAAGAAAAAGTTTGAGTAAATTCTACATTCCACAAACTTCTTCAATAATTTTAATTGCAAATTTTCGCCCATTGTTACTTTTCAAGATGCACGGTGCACCAAATATTGTGAATACATCTATTAGCTGATAAGCAACTTCCTCGGCTCGTCTTGCTTTTAACGTTCTTCATTGAATATATTACGAACTTACAACAAAAACAACACTAAATTGAAACTATTGAAACTACTTACCATGTAAAACATTCGAAACTGAAAAAAAAACAAATATTAGTGGTCGTCCCGAAAGATCGACCACCTGCAACTAAAATAAACTATCAATTTAAATCGTCGAGTTGTTGCCAATAGCTAAAAACAAACTTGCGCGCTCACAAAATACGATTGCATAATAGTGAGGCGATGACAATGAGTAAATATACGCATACGTAATGAAAATCTCAACTTTTTCATTATTCCTAACAGTAATTTTTTTCTGATAAAAATAGGCTCACAAATATCATTTGGCATATTTCAACTATTATGCAAGCGAAGCCACGGGTTTTGCTTGCATGATATAAAGTGGTATAGAGAAAAGTCTGTGTTGCATTTTTCAATTTTTTAGAGATACGTAGGGAAAAAAAAACCCCTCAGGCATGTTGTCCCTCCTGACAAAATGCAACATTTACAGATTTACAAGCGTAATGTCTTCCTCCCATTTTCCCTCCAATTTCTAAAAATACGTGCTATGGCTTCGAATGACATATTTCACATGCCACGTTTTAAAACTATATCGAATTTGCGTCGGTTTTCTATTGAAGGTAAATACTATCGACTATATAATAAAATTGAACTTTCGCTACCAACTCAATGACGAAAACATTGTAGATAAACATTAAATTACATTGTGAGATCTGTTCTGTACTGCACTCATGTTCAAAATTAAGATAAATTTCAGATTCGGTCGACTGTCTCCAAAATTACTGGACAGATTTTAATGAAATTAGGTATGTACATAGGCTGATATATTGCAACAAAAATAACCATTCAATAATTAAGATACGCAAGCATGGTCGTGAGTAAGAATCATCAGCCTCAGAATGTATAAATCAGACCTTACGATATTGAAACAAAAAAATGTGTTAATAGGGTGTATGATCCAGTCTTTAAGTTAAAACGCTCTTACAACGTGAACCTTGTAACAGTTAGTCTCACACTTCCAGTAATACAGTTTTCAGGACCTGAGTAGTCCTGGGGGTTGGAATGCGAGTTATAATTTTTCTTTCCAGAGCGTACCAGGCATGCTCTATATGGTTTATTTCTGGAGATCTGGATGTAAAAACCAACAAGAGAATATCCTCACTTTCGAGAAATTCGTCGACCAGATGAGCTTTATCTGATAGTGCGTTGTACTGCAGTAAAATGAAATCAGAACCAATTGCATATCTGAAAAGGCGAACATAAGGTAATAAGATATCATCCCTACACATCACATCAGTTATAGAACTTCTGCCAAACACAGGGAGAGGGTATGCGCCCATCGAACACGATGCGTACCCAGACTATCAAATCTCTGCTCCCATAGTGGTATTTTTCTCGGAAGTTAGAAGGCAGGTCGTGGATCCCTTGTTTTCTCCAGATAACAGTATATAGAAACTTTCGAGAAATTCGTCGACCAGATGAGCTCTATCTCATCGCGCGTTGTACTACAGTAAAATGAAATCAGAACCAATTGCATATCTGAAAAGGCGAAAATAGGGTAATAAGATATCATCCCTACACATCACATCAATTATAGAACTTCTGCCAAACACTGGGAGGGGTATGCGCCCATCCAACACGATGCCTACCCAGACTATCAAATCTCTGCTGCCATAGTGGTATTTTTCTCGGAAGTTTGAAGGCAGGTCGTGGATCCCTTGTTTTCTCCAGATGACAGTATATAGAGAATTTGAATTTTTGCTGAACCGAGACTTATCAGTTGTAGGATGGTCCCCAAATGATACTTTGTCCAATTACCATGCTAAACGGGTTCTCCTGTGTTCAGAAGTGAGCGGGACACAAGAAGCATGTCTTATTGCAAACAGCCCTCTGTCATGTAGCCTTCAGCAAACACTAAAACTTGAAATTCGACTGCCTGTAGCCGAATAAAGATCATGATAGAGCTTAGAATCTGTTGCACTCTTGTTACCCATCGCTACCCCTCGCACTTGAGATTGCCCCGTTTCCTGAAGAATCTCAGTCCACAGAAACGCAAATAGTCACAACGTCACAGATACGCAATTACCGATAGCGTTATTTCACAGAAAAAAATTTAAATTGGATGATTTTAATAATTGTTATCTTCTATTGTATATTTTCCAATCTCGAAGCGCGAGGATATTCGTGGCATAAGTGAAAACGGAAAAATTAGATCAGTAAATTTCTATAGTAATATAAGAAAAACACTTTTTTTAAATTAACGATTTTTAGAGTTTCTATGTTGGCGTGCAATAATATGTGATACAGTAGGAAAGTGTTTCAGATTTTACGCTTCATACAATCAAATTTCGCGTTTAAATTAAAATCATATACACTAATTCTTGAGAAAAAGAAGAGTATAATAACAAATTTTTATTCAGCGTTAAAATTTTAAATACTTATTAATTGGCTAAATATTATACCTTACATTTCACAAGGCGCGTTTTGCTTCTTAAATTAAATTTTTAATCGGACATTTTTACATATATATGCGTTAACAAGTCATTTTTTAATTAACAAGCGCTAATTATTATAAATTTAGAGAAATTTTAAAGTGCTTTGCTCAACTTGTTCTTTCAAATACAAAGTCCAATAATTTAATAATAGAAAATTGGAATCTGAGATTTTTTTTTTTTTTTTTTTTGCAAGTAATTTGATTTCCAAAGATAACATATCAAAATTTTTATATCAAATAAATTTCATCGTAGTTAGATTGAGTGATAAGATTAAATAAAGACATTTTTCTGATTAGTCATTGATTAGAATCATTATTCCGATATTTAGCTCCGTAAAAGTTTATCTTGGGATTCCCATACTTGATTGAAAAGAAAACAATGTTTTACTTTATTTTCTAACTGATTTCTGTACATGGGACTTTCTCACAACCTTTTGACTTTTCAGGAATAAAAATCTGTTGAAATTAAACTTACTAAAATAACATTTTAAACTTATAGACGAATGCCTTAATGATTAAAGATAAAGAAAAAATGGTCAGCAGAGAATTTTTTTTTTTTTATTATTTAGCTGAGGTTTTAATTAAACTTCCGAGTTGAATTTTACTTACCATTTTACCGGTATAACTTTCTATTTTCTTCTCAATATTTACTTATAATGAATTTGCATAGTACCCACAGGATATTCAAATAAGAAATAATAACATTGTAGTGGTTTTAGTACAAAGTTTTGGTATAACATTGTTTTAAAGGGGTGTTAAAGAAGGGACGGTAAGGAAAAAAGTGGACGGTATACGAAATAAGGGACGGTAAGGAAAAAAAATGGTCAGGATGGGACCGTAAGGAAAATTTCTACCCGTTTTTAGGCAAATCATGTTAAGACTAAGTGACAGCCACAATGTTCATTGATTTTTAGAAACAGTTTTTTACATTGGATTAAATTAAAAAAATAACTTGCCCCGAAAAGTTCAGGAATAAACCTTGGGGACGGCAAGGCTACGAATAAAGCCACGATGCTGGAAATTGATATTTAAATGCTGATTTAAATTCTGCAGTCAATTTCATGTAAAAAAATTTCAGCCATTCTTTCTTTAGCATACTTCTGCACAAGAAAAATGCTGAAAAAAATTCTGTGGGCTGCATCTGAAGTGATTTTCTGTATAATTTTTGCAAGAAGGATGGTAAGGAATCTAAAACACAGGCACAGAGTTTAAAAAAATAACAACCGTAAAAATGTGTGCAGGTTAATTTTTTGCAACATATTTATATAAAACAACAGTCTCAGTTTTGGAAAAAAAAATACATCGAATTACTTTTATTGAAACAGTTTTATACAGACAGCTCCAAACTTAAAACTCAGCATCAGGGCACGGGGCGGTATAGGGGTTTCGTGGCATATTTGGACTCCCAACATCGTCCAAAACTTATTTATCTAGTTAATATTGTTATGCAGGGATGCAATGGGATATTTTCCAGTATAAGAAATAAAAAAAATCACCAAATATATGCACTAAAATAAAAAAATCCCTGCCGGCCCAGCTTACAGGCGGAGGTAGATTTCGAAGTTAAGTATACTAATTTCAACAACAAAAACTAAATCATGTTTAGAGATAAACCCCAGTTAAACAGTTTTATCTGAACGATTTTGACGAGATTTTATTTCATTTTTATATAATAGCTGTTTTTATTAGAATCAAGTTAAGGCGGTATTAAAAAAAAGTAATTTTCCATGCTCAACAACTCGAAATTTTCTGGCACATTTTGAGATTCTTTTTCAATAGAAAAAATATGAAACTTGCTGACGTGATTTTTGAAGAGATTTATCAGCGGCCTCTGTTTTTATTTTTCGTTCAATTAATTAAAACTTGATTTATAAACAATTATTTTCTCAGTAGGACAATATTTTTCATTTCAAACTCAAACGTTTCGGGAAATTCTGTTCAAAATACCCACTTTGACATCTTTTTTTAAAAATATATTCTGCCTCTATCAAAAAATAGATCATTACGGTACATTATATAGTTTCTGAATAAAAGAATCTACCAACTGCATGCGTTTGAGAGCAAAAACGAATTAAAAAATTAGTAAGAAAATAAGCAGTTTGGATTTGAATACACCCTTAGTAAGATGTTTTTTATTCTTCAACCGCTGTGTATTTTTAATTTGTTTTTTTTTCTGTAAGAATTGGTCCTATCAAAATCTTCTCTATATAGATGTTGTAGACAATATTAAGAAGATATATGATAAATTCATGGGGATTTTATATCTTGTGAATTTATGGATTTTTTCTTCTTCAACCCCCCCCCCCCCGTTTTTGTTTTCATTTGTATTTTTTTTTTTTGGGTATGAGTTGGTCGTATCAAAAACTTGTGAATATAAAAGTTGTAGATAATATTAAGCAGATTTATAATAAAACTAGCGATGACCATTGCGAAACCTCACGCCTCGCCACTGTGCGAGCTTAAAACACTCTTCATCTGAAACGCTGCTGTCGATCCATTTTTCACCTTTCTCTCATTCGCTCTCCTCACCGAGATCGTAATTTCAGACAACGCCCCCCCCCCCACCTTTTTTTTCAAAAATGAGCCAGTTAAAATTTCTCAAAAGAAAGTCGTTTAATTATATTGGGGATTCTTGTTGCTAGGGCAAAGGGCCTGAAGGGCACAAACGATTTTTGGGAATATGGCACCCAGTTTCATTAAAGTACACTAGGGGGCTCAGCCCTCTGCTCGCTAACACTCGCCAACCCCCATGAATTGCTGCGCAGTTCATATTGGGATCGCTATGCGATCGCAGCTCGCTTCGCTCGCTCGCCACTATTTATGTCAACTCTAGCCAGAATGAGTGCTATCATAAATCATTACAACGTATTAAATTTACAAATATTTTTAAGGCTTAAAAAAGTAATGGAAGACTTTGTTGAAAATGTAAATAAAAATGTACCTTGGAAACAAAATTAATTTAAAACCTTAGTGAAAACACAATAAAAAATATTTTTAGTTTTGCCGCTATGCGATCCGAGCAAGCAACGTATGGAATTTACAAATATTTTAATTCATAAAAAAGTAACTGAAAATTTTGTTGAAAAAATAAATAAAAATGCATTTATCAAAAGTTTGACGCTGATTGATCATCATCGAGAAAGCTAAGTGAACAGAAAATTGACGCCGTTTAAATTTAAATGGCATGTCAGTTGGGATCCTTCTCCTTTCATTTTTCCTGTAGTATTGAAAATCACGGCCTAAATTAATTTAAAACTACAATAAGACGCTATAAAAGACGCTACGTATCATGCTATCGAACTGTAAGCAAAACGTTTTCGCCTGTGTCTAAATACAACCTTGGATCAAAAAGCTGATTCGCTGAATTCCTCACGTCACTGTAAAACGGACCTATAGCAATTGTCATTCATGTATTGCTCAAACCGTTTGCGTTAAAAGAGTGATCCTGTCTGAATTTTTATTTGCTGGGACATGTGACCGTAACTTAACCACTTAGGATCGTCACTTTGGCTGTTGCCAAATAGCAAGTTACAAATACAGCCCTTTTTTAGCGCTACGCAAGAGAAATATATAGAGAGATTAATTGGATTTTACATCTTGAGAATTAACGAAGTTATTAATTTTTATCTCCCGAAAACCCTATTTTTGCGCCCCTTGAGCCCATTTTTAATTTCATCAAAAATCTGTGATACATAAATTTTTGGTACTATTTTTAGAAGTACTAAAAACTTTAAACTGATTTGATATGTACAAAAATTAAGAACTTATGGGTTTTTTTCGGTTTTCACAAAACCCCTACCTATTTCCATCCCCTTTGTGCGATTTCGCCCATTAACGAACTTGACGATATTTTATGCCCCTTGATTTTATGTATTAGTTTGGAAGAGATTCGTACAGAATTGTGAAAGTTATCGTGTCCAGAAGAAAGTGTTATATATATATATATATATATATATATAAAGATTTTTACTGAAGGTATACCTAAAATTATTATTCAGGGACAGAAAGATATAGAAAAGTCAAAAGATTCTGAGAATGCCTCATATATTTATTTTAAATTGCTTAAAATGAATTTTCAATGACCGTTAGTGGTCTGGAATTTTTGTCGTGTTTGTCTTTTAAAGTGTATTTTGCAATATATTCTAATGAAATCTCCATGGAAATAAATAATCACAGTCTTATATTTCCAGAGAGTAAAACTTAATCAAATTTCATATTCTACACAATTTTTATGGTATGTTTATTAATTAATTCTTATAAAGTTGCGAAAGGCGTATTTCTGCATAATGCTTGACAATGCGTTTGCTTAGTGTATGGAGGTTCCATATTGCATTTACTTCTTATACATTCAATCCTTTCTCACAAAATATTTTTGACACTGTTAATATTGTGTTTATCTCATAACTCATAAAATTACTCTACATTTTAAAAATACAAATGAATTTTACCTACTTAAAATACAATGACACTTCCTTAATATATTTATGAGTATTTTCAACTTACATCTTTGCAGTTTCTATTTAAAAACACTGTCAGAGTATTTTGTTGTTTTTAAAATTTCCCTTCTATGCAACGGTGTTTGAAAATAATTTTACATGACACTACACGACACTTTATAATTTTTAAGCATGATCAATGTACAAGGGACAATAAAATAACGTGTTAGTTCTGAATCTTTCAGATGTTAAATTATTGGGCGAAATGTAACACCATTTAAAGTACTTCTACAGTGAAACGTGTAGTTTCAAAATATAATGAAACGTTTAATAAAATTTCTTCGGACATTCAAAATTTTTTGCGAACATCATTCATGTCCCCCCCGGGGGAAAATTTGAGAGAGGGGCTCGAGAGGTGCATAGTATGAATAAGTGGTCACAGCCCTTTCCAATAATATGTCACATGTGGGGGTCGGCAAAAGTTAGAAAAATGCGCCCATTTGATTCCACTATCGCACCTCCTGGAATACACCCTCCCTTCTCTTTTTCAAATACCCTTTGCAGAAATCCGTTACTGTGCACGGTGACTATATAGAAAAGGACTAATACAGTGTAGCAATTTCATAAATTTTACTCAATTATTTCTATATAAGGGCAAAAACTTATTGACAACGCCTCGTATTTTATGGTAATAAGTGCAATTGTACTTTGTAAGTGATTACCTATCACACTCAGACCTTGAACATACGTTTTGAAATACCATACTTTACAAACTTTTAACAATATCCCCTTTTCTTGAATGCGCATTGGAAATATTTTCAGTAATCACACGATACTGTTAACGTTATTCAATATAGACATCTTTCTATACATTGTAATTTATTCTTATATCATATAAGTTACAGATTTGTTCCGTTTCGACAGGTTCCACTGTTATTGTTAAGCGGTACTAAAGTAGGAAAATTATTTAATTGATATTAATGTAATGATATAATATTTTGCTAATCAACCTCAAAGCCAAAATATTTAAATGTAATATAAAGATTTATTTTAACTTAGAAGAAAAGTCTATAAAGAGAAACACACAAAAAAATTTAATAATTAAAAATAACACATAGATCATGCTTCTTACAAATGCATCATGCTTATTAGAAATGCATTTATGTGTAAATCTACTTAATGTAATTAAATTAGACACAAAATTTATTGTAGTATATGCGTCTAAGAAATAAATATATTCTTTTCGCTTTTAAAATAACTTATGTAATTTTTGAGTAAGGAAGAATTAAATAAATATAATATTTACAGCATGACTTATAACGCTTGAAAAATGCATTTATATTCTGAGAACAAACATTATTGTGGAAGTGCCACGAAAAATACAAATAAGCAAAATGAGAGCAATTTTCAACGCTTAAATTATAAATCACGAGTATAGAGGCATTCAAGTTCAGCTGTAAATGTCGAAGAAAAATAATACATTCTACTTTAGACATCGCAATGAAATATGTTTGAAACCTGAGCTATGTATAACTAAATTTATTTTTGATTTTTGGAGTAGTTCCAGGTGCGTAATATTTTTAACTTAAAACGTGTTGTCAGATGTTATTTACGTTAAGGGTATTAAAACTTCATAAGAAAACAACGGTGGAAGTAAAAGCAATTCTATTCTTATATTGCATTTGCTTAGATAGGAATATTCTATTTTTCAGAAGAGCTTGCGAAAAAAATGTGATATGAAAGAATGTTTTGTATATATTGCCAAAGGAATATGATGAAATTTTAACGTAGCAAATGATTTTGGAAATAACATCAACTACAGAAATAAAATCGGGTGTGACTACGAATAAATGTAATTAAATTTTAACTTAGAAAATGATTTGGAAATTTAAAAAAAACCAACTACAAAAATAAAATCGGCGTGACTCTACTCGATTATCCGAACACTGATGTATGTGAAAAATGTAAAAAAAAGGAGTTAGTATCAATTTATGATAATATGGAATCAGCTGAAACAGAAAGCTGGACCTGTCACTTTGAAACTGGTGACGATACCTCAGCACAACTAATTGCCATTTACAATTCGTCAAATTTCCTTGGCGATTTTATTTACGGAATCAGTAGCAAAGTGCTTTGAAAAAGGTTTAAATAATGATTGAATAAGGTACCTGTACCCAATATGGACACCCTAAGGAAAATTGATTTTTTTCACCCCCGTGCACACGTCCTAGGACTCCAATATATGACCACTATCCCTGGATTGTGTACTATCATTATTAAAATTAGCGACCTTGTAATTATTCTGGTATAATTTTAATGATAAAAACAAAAAATGTTTGCAAGTGTCCATATAAGGAACCGCCTAGGAAAATTGATTTTTTTCGCCACCGTGTACACGTCCTAGGACTCCAAAAATATATGACCACTATCACTGGACTGTTTACTATCATTATTAAAATTAGCGACCTTGTAATTATTCTGGTTTAAATTTAATGATAAAACAAAAAATGTTTACAAGTGTCCATATAAGGAACCGCCTATCCCTAAAATGAACATGCATGTCCATATTAGGGACAGGTGACTCCTTATTGACCTACTACACGGGGTGTATGGAAGAGCCACTCTTCCAAGGGATTTTAGAGGAGAGGGGATAAAAGAAATATATCTTAAAGTATTGCGGGGGAGGGGGGCACAGTAAATATCTTCAGAACATGCACTTTAGAAGGGGGGGAGGGGTAATTTTCGGATGTGGCTCTTCGAAGACCCATGCAAAGCACCTCAGTTACTACAAAATATTATGAGATGATATAGTTGGTTTTTCTTAGCTTTATTTACATCTGTTATTACCCAGTCCTCACAGGATGGACAAATAAAAAATTCTTCATAATGGGCGGTAAGTCCCACACAGTCCTCATGGACATATGTGCCACATGTGATGCATAGCCGTATGTCTGCAACAGCATCAATACTGCATAAGAAGCAGCTCTCCTTTTTTGAGGAAGTCAACCGCTGGTACCTGCGATTTCGCCAACAGATACCCTACTGAAGGGCGGCTTCTTTTGATTTTTCTGCAAGGACTTTTTGGAAGATTTTTTTTTTGGAGGAGGTTTCTTGGAGGATTGTTCGGATGCTAAATAAAATAACATTAAACTGATATTTTACAAAATTTGTGAATCTGAAGATTTACTTGCTGTATTTCCAATGTGGACATAAGGTGTCCATATTGGGAATCGGGCATAGTTTTACTAGATCTTCTAGTAAATAAACAAAGAAAACATTTTCAAGCAATATATGCAATAGCAATCGAAAATATGTTTTATCAGCTTTCTAAAACACTCCACTTTACAATATTTAAAGTAATTTTACCATATCTAATCAGAATTTAAACTTACCTGTAATTACGATCAGCACACCACGAAACAATAAGTTTCCTTTCAAATGACGAACAGCGCGCTTTTTTGCACTTTCCAGGCTTAATTTTTCTTTTCAACTGCTTTTCTTCACGGACATGTAGCATCATCTCTTGATCAAAATTGTTACCTTTAAAGATATTAGGGGTGTCCATATTGAGAGCACTGTCCATATTGAGTACAAGTACCTTACTTAATAAACTGGCCGATGTTTACGAAAATTTATACAGTTCTTGTAACAGTGGTCTATGATATATTCAACAAACGTTAACTCAATCGGGAGTATTGTTTGGGTGTAAGTGTGTTCTATCACACACATACACATAGAAATCTTAATTTCAATACTTTCGTTACAATATGTGTTTTGAAAATAACAAGATGGCTGGTTGGTTGTTTGCCTAGGGTTTAATGGCAAAAAATCACAATAGGGACATACTGCGCCAAAATACGAAATGAAAGAAAATAAATACTTGCCTAAAAAAGGTAATACTAAAGGTAATAATAGGTAGGCACAGTCATCCAAGCTTAGTTAGAGACGCTATTTGGATGTGGTATTCCATCCAGATGTAGTCATACAAATGAAGAGAATGAATACCGATAATTGTTAAAAATATAGGTAACTGCAGGATGACCAGATGTAACAGAACGGTCTAATTTGACTTAGATAATGAAAACACAAAAACACTTTCAGAAATAAATACTTTATTTATTAACAAGAATGTATTAGAGAAATAAAAAATCGTTTTTGCTCAAAGTGTCCTGCTTTTGCTTTGATACTCAGGCGCAAACGTTAAGGGAAATTTTCAGAAACTGATCGCAACTCGGGCAGAGTGTTTACCTTGCATAGTCCCCGAATCATTGAACGCTACAGATCTTCCAAAATTTTGTGAGGCTTTGCAAAAGCCCTTGCCTCTAAAATCGACCACAAACTTTAATCCAAGATCTTGAGGTCACATGAGTATGGAGGCCATTCTTTAGCAAAGATAAAATCTGGAAATTTGGCTCGACACCAGTCCTGTGTGGATTTTCTCCATGAGAAGACGCGGAATCTTGCTGAAATGTCCAAACTGCGTTTCCAATGTGTTTTTTATCCCAGGGAAGTACCACATCATCGAGAATCTCTTTTCGGTATAAATGTTTATTGATTTTGACTCCAGAATCGATGAAAATTAAAGGGGTTTCACATGTTGCAAAATTTCCTACACACAGCATGATAGATTTAGGATTTAGATGATATTGAACAATAAAAGACTTACCAGGAGAAGTTGTTAACCAAATCTGGACATTCTGACGATTGTACGATTATTCCACCGATAACAGATTTTCGTGAGAAAAAAGTATCCGCTCCCAGTGTGGAGTTGCAGTTGACTATAACAGCTTCCTGCGTATTTCGAGACGTAGTCGTTTGTAGTCATAGACGTAAGTCGTAAGTCTTAAGTCTGTAGCTATGTCGTTTCGAGTCGTAGTCGTAAAATGACGTCATTCGCATCCGCTTAAGAATTCCACATTTCATATCCACTCTTAAACAACTTCAGTAAAGTATACATACCACATCACTATCACGAAATATTGCACAAATGCAGCTAAAAGATGCCGACATTCAAGAAAATCGACAAACAAAAAAGAAAAAAAAGGCTATCGAATGATTTATAGATATTTATCATTAAATATAGTTTATAATAGCTCCATTGTTTTAACAGAAATCATTCGTTTATATTTTTTTATTCAAAATAGCACGTATTTTAATTATATTTTCTTTCGGTTGTTATGAGAAAATAGCAAGAAAAATATATAATTACTACTTTAGAACTATTTTTTTCCTTTACTTTCTACAGAAATGGTGTACTTTCGTTCCCAATATTAAGCAAATGGCTCTAAAAATTATAAAAAAATTAATATTTCAAAAATAAATGGAGATACAGTTTTCAAACAAAATACATTTAAAAGAACTTTTTTTTCCAAATACGACGGTATAAAAATTGAAAAAGTGCGACGCTTAGAAGTTTAAAAAATTGCTATAGAGTATTTAATCGTACTGCTTCGTTTCATGGCTGGCATCTGTAAGGTAACATTATTTTTTGGAATACACAAAATAAGCTGGGAGAAAGAAGTAGCATACCGTACCGGGGGCTAAAAAAGAACGAAATCAACACATTTCTGGTAGGGAATTTTTCAAAAATGCGTACGAGTTTTATTGTTACAAATTTTTTTTATAAATTAAAAACAATCTTAACCAATCCCAATTCCTTTAATAATATAATATTTTGTATTTTGTGTATATATAACAATAATTAAACTTTAATACATAACTAATTAATGCGGACATTAATTATCAACTATTAATTAATAATATTATTAAAACTAAATAATATTAACACATAACTAAATATTTTATACGTAGTTTATGATCTAATACACATTTTCTAGATATATTTTCCGGTTCAAACCTCAATTTCTGCCACTTTTTTATATTTTTTCTTGCTCACAAAAAGCGTTAACTGGGGAAGCAATATGTAGGTTTAAAGTAAAAAAAAAAAAAAAAAAAAATAGAAATTGCGTTTTCAACGAAAATTGGCAGATTTAAGAAAGCGTCAAGTTGCATTCTGTAAGAAACTTTGCAAAATTCAATTTTTCAACTCCTCTCAGTATAATTTGCTGTTAAGTGTTAACCAATAACCCAATGTTTTACGTTAAACTTCATCATCATTTCGAAGGAAAACGTCATAACTTGAAAAATTAGGCTCCTATTTTTTTTAAATATGAATGTCAACATAAGGTACGCTACAAAAAAAACTATCACACAAATTTAATATACCAATAATGAAAAAGTATGGCAAACGTTTGACAATATAATTTGCATTGATGGTAATTATAACGAATAGAGTATTGCATTAAAAGTTTCAAAATAATAATTTTGCTCTTGATACAATGCACAGTTATTTAGATACGTATACGTAATCCCTTTCTCTGTATTTGGTAGCAATGCACCTAGAAATCATTAAGGGTTCCGATATCCTTTGAACTAACAAAATACATGGAAACGTGACCTGTAAGAATTGCAGTCACTCTGTAACTAATTGATTTTTAATTATAAAATTTAATGATGAAGTTATGTTAAGAATGATTTATTTTATCAATTAAAGTTGTTAAAAGAGGTATGCACATACATAAAAAATTTTAATTTATTTTTAAAGATAGTACAATTTTTACGAAAGAATTATTCTTGCATGCATTGCACGCATGAATTCATCCATGTGTATGGATAAAACAAACAAAGATTTTATTAATGAGTACATAGATAATGCGTTTTAAATATGACCTAGAATGAAAAAAAAAATAAAACTTGTAGATCCAGAGAAAAAAAATTAAGAAATTCGAAAAATCGAGAAAATATACAAACATCATACAAAAGTATTCGTGAATTTTAAATATTTGAGAAACATAATAATAGGTCAGTTTTTGCTTCTGTACGTTCAATACATTCAGCGAAAATTTCGTGAAATTCTAGGCAAGCATTTGTTAGAAATCGTGCACGCAGTGAGCAAAATCGCTGTTTTGAGAAAATTGACTTTAAAGAAAAAAAAATCATTCTGGCCAGTGCCGGGAGGAAGAGGTAGCTTTCATATTCCTTATTTTTTAAAAGCCAGCTTATACTATTCAAACACACGGAGATCAAATTAGTGGAACCCGATTATAGAAGATTAAATACTAATTTTTGTCAATACTGAATATGAATGAGAATTTCGCGAAATTAGTCAGCGTTATCAAAGCTAGTTTTATTTAAAGTGATTTATATTTGGTCGCCAAATTGGGTGATATCTTGAAGTGCCCGCCATTTTAAAACAACATAATGGCTGCAACAAAGCTAACCAATGAACTTGGTCGAGACTTTAGTAAATCCTGTACACATGCTCACTCACATCCAAATCGATTGATATATACGAGTGCTGTTGCAGGCAAATAATCAGATTTTTCAAAATGCCACCCACATTAGAAATTCAAACTGCTATATCTCAGCCATTTTTTTAGACAAAGACAAAACAAAAAATGCTCCGAAGTCTTTGTATCAAGCTCAAACACATAAGAATTTTTTTTTTTCAATTTCTAATTTTTTTATACCTCATTTTAAATTTAAATTGTTTTTAATTTTTAAATGGCCGCCATTTTGAAACAAAATGGCGGATGATTTAGCAAAAGAACTCGGCCGAGAGATTTCTATGTACTATGCGCATGTCTTGTCAGATCCTAATCGGTTCATAAATACGCGTGTTATCGCGTGACAAAAATCAGATCGATTCAAAATGTCAGCAATGCTAGAATTTAAAAGTGCCATAATTCAGCCATTTTTTAAGATATAGACGAAACAAAAACTGCTCCGAAATCTTTGTATCAAGGTCAAACACATAAGAAAATTTTTTTTTCAATTTCTACACTTTTTGTACCTCATTTTAAATTTTGATTTTTTTTTATTTTTAAATGGCCGCCATTTTGAAACAAGATGACGGATGAAGTTGGCCAACGTACTCGGTCGAGACATTGGTATGTACTATGTGCACACCAAGTTATATCAAAATCCGTTCATAAATACGGGTGTTATCACATGACAAAAATCAGATCGTTTCAAAATGTCAGCCACACTAGAATTTCAAAGTGCTATAACTGAACCGTTTTTTAAGATATAGACGGAACAAAAAATGCCCCGGAATCTTTGAATCAAGCTCAAACACACAAGAAAAAAAATCTTTATCAATTTCTAATTTTTTGTACCTCATTTTAAATTTTAAATTTAAAAAAAAAATTTAAATGGCCGCCAATTTGAAACAAGATGGCGGATGAAGCTGGCCAAAAAACTCGATCAAGACATTGCTATGTACTATGCACATGCCTTGTCACATCCAAATCGGTATAGAATTACGCGTATTATCGCGTGACAAACATCAGATCGTTTCAAAATGTCAGCCATGCTAGAAATTGAAAGCGCTATAACTCAGCCATTTTTTAAGATATAGACGAAACAAAAAATGGTCCGGAATCTTTGTATCAAGCTCAAACACATAAGAAAAAATTCTTTTTCAATTTCTAAATTTTGTGCTATATTTTAAATTTTTTAAATAGCCGTCATTTTGAAACAAGATGGCGTATGAAGCTGGCCTACGAACTCGGTCGAGACATTGGTATGTACTTTGTACACACCAAGGTACGTTCACATCAGTTCATGAATACGCCTGTTATCAAGTGAAAAAATCAGGACATTTCAAAATGTCAGCCACGCTAGAAATTCAAAGTGCCATAACTCAGCCTTTTTTTAAGATATAGACGAAATAAAAACTGCTCCAGAATCTTTGTATCAAGGTCAAACACATAAGAAAAAAATATTTTTCAATTTTCAATTTTTTGGTACCACATTTCAAATTAAAATTTTTTTAAAACAATTTAAATGGCCGCCATTTTTAAACAAAATGGCGGATGAAGCTGGCCAACGAACTCGGTCCAGACATTGGTATGTACTATGTACACACCGAGTTTCATCCAAATCGGTTCATAAATACGAGAGTTACAGTGTGACAAAGATCAGATACATACATACACACATATATATATATATTGAAATCGCTTTCCTCCGAACGGCTGCAATAGGTAGCTTTTTGTAATGAAAGCTACCTAATAACCCTTTGATCATATAGCAAAAGCTCAAAGGGTTCCAGACGTAACTTCTCTTCTAATGCGAATTTTTGCATGGAGTTTGTTTTTAAATGATCCTAAAGAATCATATTTAATTATAAGCTATTAAAAAAAAAATAGATTTTTGGACGCTTTAAAAAGTTCCTGACACCTTTAACTTCTAACACAAGGTATGTTTAGGTTAAGGGGCGCCGTCATAAAAAGAAATATAGTAAGATGGGCTCCGCGACTCAGTATGTTGAAAACGCCTGACCTAGCGACGGATTTTTTAAAAAAAATGTGATTTCAATTTTTTTACTACAAATTCAATTTTTTTATGTTTAATAGCGCAGACTATTAGCATTTTTCTTATATTATCAGTTTTTATTTTAAATTTAATTAATTTTCAAGTAGTTTTCTACTACCGTTAAATTCGATTTTTAATATTACCTAATGTCGCTGACATATCATCTGGATGTGCAGTTGCATAGCAACACAATCTCCAGTTGCGCAATCTTTTAGCATTTCTATTATGATATCTGCTCTATTGATTTTTTCCTTATATCATTAGTTTTTAATTTAAATTCCATTAATTTTCAAGTAGTTTTATAGAACAGTTAAACTTTATTTTTTAATAGTGCCTAAAATAGCTTACATATCTCCTGTATGTAAAGTTGCACAGCAAAAATCAAGTCCGTAAAAGAGCTTCAGTTGTCCAAACTATCTTTATTATGATACGAAGTGCGAATGTATTAAGATTTAGCTGGTAAATATATTTATACTAATCGGATTTCTTACCAGTACTACAGATTGTCCTTATACATTAACAGTGAAAGAAAATTTTCCCTCAATGGGCCTGCCTTACAAATCTAACCGTGAGCAGTTGGCTAGTTAAATAAATTAGCTTTAAATTAAAACTTTTTTATATTTAATTGCGTAATATTTTAGTTTTTTCATATTTTTCAGTTTTTAGTTCGAATTTAATTAATTTTCAAGTAGTTTTATAGTACAGTTAAATTTTATAATGTGAGGTAAAAATGAAGGTAAAAAATATATCAAAAACATACACATAATTAAAGTAATTGCCTTCAATAAATGCTCCAACTATCTCAATGCTAAAATTAACATAATAAATATTAGATGTAAATTTACAACTGGGCGAAAAATGTCCAGTCCAGGATTCGATCCAGGGATCTCCTGGCTGAAGTCGCCAGTCTCTACCATCTGAGCTATCCCGGACGAATCTGGTGGAACTTTTTCACACAGCTAACCTTAATTATTATAGCATCTGGTCTGAAACCTGATTCAGCTCAACAGAATAAATCTCAGGTAATGGAACTCCAGAAATCGCTGGCTACGAAATTACACTAGATTAATTTTAACACAATTATTCTAATTGGTAAATGAATCATATAAGATCTAAATTTACAACTGGGCGAAAAATGTCCTGTCCAGGATTCGAACCAACGAAAAAAGTTCCACCAGATTCGTTCGGGATATCTCAGATGTAGAGCACTGGCGGCTTCAGCCAGGAGATCCCTGGTTCGAATCCTGGACCGGACATTTTTTGCCCAGTTGTAAATTTACATCTAATATGATTCATTTACCAATTAGAATAATATTGTTAAAATTAATCTAGTGTAACATATTAAAGTTAACGTAAACATAAAATAGTCAGTCTTGCTATTGTTAGAGTCCTTTTAAATTTATACGATTCTTTTTTTTATACAGAATAACAGTACTGAATTCAAAGCATGTAACGAAAAACAGGGCTACTTTCCTTTACAGGAAAAACATGGCTAGCAGTGCAATAGTCACCGTAATTGTTTAGCTATGTTTTCACACATTTTTTAACAGTGCAGTAAGAAACATTAAAAAGCCAGTTAATATAGCCCAGAGTAAGGTATCCGCTAACATTAAAATGGCCGTGTTGGTGAAATTTTTTGAAATTTGTTTTATTGTTTTATTTGAAAGAAAATTTTTTTATGATTCCAAATCTGTTTTAATTTTATTCTTACGATTGTTAGAACAGACATTATGGCCAATTTAATAAACAGGAAGTAATGAGTCAACTAGTAATAATAAAGGAGAGGAACAACCTACAGTAATGCATCCTATCACTTCCTTTTCCAGGAAAATACTCGGCTAACAGTGCAATAGTCACCATAATTTTAAAGCTATTTATTTCACATGTTTTTTAATGGTGCAGTAAGAAACATTAAAAAACCAGTTAATATAGTCGAGAGTCCTGTTTTAAGGCATCCGCTAACATTAAAATCGCCGCTTTGGTGAAAAGTTTCGAAATTTGTTTTATTATTTTATTTGAAAGAGCAATCTTTTATGATTCCAAATCTGTTTAAATTTTGTTCCTACGATTTTTAGAACAGGCATTATGGCTCATTTAATAAACAGAAAGTGATGAGTCAACTAGTTATGATACAAGACACGAACAACCTACAGTAATGTATACTATCAATTCCTTTTCAAGGAAAAAAACTCGGCTAACAGTGCAATAGTTACCATAATTTCCGAGCTATTTACCTCACACATTTTTTAATGGTGAAATAAGAAACATTAAACAGTCAGTCAAAATAGCCAAGAGTCCTGATTTAAGGCATTCACTAACATTAAAATGGCAGCTTTGATGAAAGTTTTCGAAATTTGTTTTATTTGAAAGAAAAATCTTTTAGGATACGAAATATATCTAAATTGTATTCTTACGATTGCTAGAACAGACGTTATGGAGAATTTAATAAACAGGAAGTAATGAACCAACTACCGGAAGTGGACATAGGATCACCAGGAGAATGTAAACAATATCGCTATTAAAGATTTCTTTTACGTTTTTAAAATAAAGACACTAATAAACCTTAATTGGCACATCTACATTAACTTTATAGATAAGAAACAATATCGATAAGGAATCTTTAAATACGATTTCTGGAAAATTAATTTTTTCGTTATTTCCATGTTCGATAAACTGCATTACATATATTTTTTAAATATATAGTGAACTTTCTCAGAATGCTTACCATATTACTCACTGTGTTCTGAGCTAGAATCTAAGCTCTTGGTGATAACTTAATTATTTTATAGGAATTCAAATAAAAATAAAATGATAATTTTATTATAAAAAAAGTTTCTTTTCTGATATATTTTGAAACACTTCAGTTAATTTTGAAGATATTGTTAAACTCCTATTTCAGTGCACAGGTACGTGTAACCATGAAATTTTGCCACCCCAAAAACGCCTAATTGTTTAAAATGTTATGAAAATATTGTTAGGTTTTATGTTTGTTCATCATTCTACTTTGCAATTGAACTAAAATATATTTGTTTATTCATTATTGTATCTTTTTTTTTGAAAGAAAGCTCTTCGAAAGTAGGCAGATACCTTAAGCATACTAAATATTCGTATATAAATCTCTAAAATAACTTATTTCCTAATTACCTACATTTACCTGTAGATAAATTATCAAAGTTTAGAGCATTTTTATAAAGTATAACTAAATATAATATAAACTCTTTGGAGTTACCCACGTTTCCGAGAAGTGTTTGTTTGAAGAAAAACTTTTGCGTATACACAACTCGTGTAAACTGTGAAAGCTATGAACAAAAGAAATCTTCAGATTAGGCCGGTTAATAAGGATTATACTGTATCTGTAAAATTATTTGAATATGCATAGTGTTATTCAAGAATCACCTAATGTTAATAAGGTTATGGATAATAGCTTGATAGGTGCTGATTTTAGCCCTAAGTGTCGTGGCAGAATGTTGACGTTATTTCATGGTGCTTGTTTGATCACACTCTCACAGACATGCTCAATGAAGTTAAGGTTTGATAAATATAGGAGCAATCCATACGAATAATGCCCCTTCCCTCAAGAAAGTTGCCTTTCGGGTTTCTGAATACCACCCATAAAACGTAGATTAGGTCGCAGCTGCATGGGTAAGTTTAATTAGAGGTTTAACGACCTCATCCTTATGCCATTGTGTGATCACAGTTTCCGCATATAGTAAGAATCTTCTTTTTCGTTCAGACCAACATACTCATCTTGGACGCACGAAATTGAAATTTTTTCACTGATGTGTAGATAATCAGTACAGAAACAAATTTTCTTTGATTCTTCATTTGAAGAGCCGGTGGCGCGCTAACATCCCTCCGCTATATGCATAATTGCTCATTTAAATGATCGCGGAAACTTTGTTACTACTGATTGTTGGGAAGAAAAAGCCCACTGCAAGTTTTCGTATACATATACTGAAAAAAAGAAGGAAAAAAAAAAAGATCACAATTTAAATGAAATTACTAACATACGTTTATTCTGAAATTAAAAAGAAATCAAAAGGAAATTATCCGTGATAATTATACATTATAAAAGCAGAATTAAGAAAATAAAAATTGAAATAATTAATGACAATCTACTCCTTAACCTCTGTCTCTCTCTCTCTATCTCTGTAATCCTGCCAACAAACGTCTTTCTAACACTACCAACTTACCTCTTTCTAGACATACCAATCTTTATCACTTATTTGGAACACTCTGCATATGAAAAAAGTAATGAAATACATAGTTTTCTAGGCATATTTAGTAGCTAGTGTTTTAAAAAACCAATAATGTTACGAATATGTGAAATATTTTTTATTATATATATATATATATTGCTCACTTTGCAAATAGATAAAATGACAGAAAATCTTATAAACATTACATTAACTTACCTCTAATCTATATTTCATAACCTCTAAATTTCTATCCCCTGTAACATTTAATATTCAAAAGAAGAAGTGAACAGCTTGTTCTATGAAAAGGCAAGTATTTGCCGCGGAAATCTTGCTTGAACAGTTTCTCTTATTTGAAATTTCTATAGCATATTCTTCAAAAGATTTCCGAAAGAAGGCGAGTGAAAAGATGACACATTTCAATATCTTTTGAAAGATGAAGTTCCGTTACATTTTATACTCTTTTCATAAACATCTATTTTGAATAGTTTACTTACGAAATTGAGTAAAAGAGATTATAGGTTTGAAATACGGCAACGTTGTATACATTATTTGAATATAATATTAGATAGTATTTTATTATATAACATTTTCATAATAAGCTTTTATATAAAGGTGTATCAGTGTTGGATTAATAAATTTTAAAAGATGGTTGAGTAGACGAACACAAACAATTTTTGTGCATAAAACAATCTACGAAACCCATTTATTCAGTCAAAAATTACTGGTTGTCAAGTATTAATCTGACTCGCATTTTCGTCATAACTTTAGCTATTCTAAATATATTTTAAAATTTTAAGTATGTTCTATATGCGATGTCACTATTAAAAGTGCTAGATATGCACGTTTGTTAACAATAATTGTAAAAGTGCGCTGTGCACATAGACAAAACGAAAATAAAATCTTTCAAAATTGCGTTATCTTAACTCTAAACTCTTTTTCATAACATCTAAATTTTATCCCCTATAACATTTAATATTCAAAAGAAAAAGAGAACAGTTTGTTTCATGAAAAGGCAAGTGTTTGCCGCAGAAATCTTGCTTGAACAGTTTCTCTCATTTGAAATTTCATAGAATATTCTTCAAAAGATATCCGAAAAAAGGCGAGTGAAAAGATGACACATTTCAATATTTTTTGAATACTGAAGTTCTGTTGCATTTTATACACTTTTCATAAACATCTATTTTGAAAAGTTTACTTGCAAAATTGAGTAAAAGCGAATAGGTTTGAAATACAGTAACGTTGTAAACATTTGAATATAATATTAGTTGGTATTTTATTATATACCATCTTCAAAATATTCCTATACCCAGGGTATATCAGTATTGTGTTAAAAAACTTAAATAAGAAAGATGATAAAATAGATTAATGCAAACAATTTTTGTATAGAAAATCTTGGACGAAACTTATTAATTCAATCAAAAATACTGCCTCAGCCGACATGCATTTTTGCCATAACTTTAACAATCCTAAATATGCTATAACATTTTAAATATGTTCAATATTCGATGTCACAATGAAAAGTACTAGATGTGTAAAGATTTTAGATCAGTTACACAGTATGTACACATGGGTGACAAAATAATACTAATACCCATAAAAAAGTCATAGTCCATTTCAAAGAAGTATAACGCGGATGTCACTTTGCACTTAATCCTGCCACCTAATGGTTATGAAAGGTAAGGTATGAGTCGCTCAACATCGATCATAGGTGTTGCATACGCTTACCATACGCTTTGGAAAACTCAATAATGACTGACCTGTCAGAGTTCGAAAAAGGAATGATTGTTGACATGCGGTGCGCTGGTTGCTCTGTGACGGAAACAGCCAATTATTTGGGGCCTTGAATGAGTACTGTGTCAGCCATCATGACAGCGTACACGAAATGCGGTAAAATGTCGCCTGCGAAGTACAACAGCGGAACGAAAGGAAAGTCTTCTGAGAGGGATAAAAGAGAGTTCGCCCGCATAATGGTCCGAAAGCGCAGGCAATCTTTATCCCAGATAACGTATGTCAGAGATAAATAGTCATGTCTAGAATCCCATTCCAGCAAGAACTGTCCAAAGGGAACTTCATGCTTCGAACATTTATGGAAGAGTTGCAATTCGTAAGTCATTGGTGACATCACGCCATGCTTTTCACCGACGCCAATGGTGTAACATACACAAAATCTGGACTCATCAACAGTGGAAACAAGTCACTTGGTCTGATGAATCCATCTTCACCATATTTCTGACAAGTGGACGCGTTTACGTATGGAGAAAGACCGCAGAAGCATGTTCTCCTGACTGTCTCTTGCCGACTGTGAAGCATGGAGGTGGTTTCCTTACGGTATGGGGTGCAATATCTTGGCGTGACCTTGGGCCACATGTTACTCAGCATGGGAAGGGTACAGCTGCTCACTATGACGATATTCTGGGGGATCAAGTGCATCCTTTTGTCCA
The DNA here is from genome assembly GCA_963932465.1 of Maratus speciosus. Lineage (NCBI taxonomy): Eukaryota > Metazoa > Arthropoda > Arachnida > Araneae > Salticidae > Maratus > Maratus speciosus. The sequence continues at coordinate 205,362,227 of OZ010790.1, forward strand.
GACTTTATATCCAGGAGAATACCCACTTTATCAAGACGACAATTCTCCTATCCACACTGCTAAAATCGTCCAAAAATGGTTTGAAGAGCACGGAGAGGAAGTAGGACGTCTTACTTAACCTGCTCAGTCTTCCGACTTGAACAGTATTGAACATTTGTGAGGCTATTTGGAGTCAAAACTCCGTGCTCGATTTCCTCCAGCATATATGCTTTTGGAATTAGAAACTGCTCTCCAGAAAGAATGGCTTCATAATCCTATAAATGTTGTTCGTGACCTCTATGAATCCATCTTACGTCACACACAATCAGTAATTAAGCAAAAGGTGGTCCAATCCTCTATCAATAAAGCTCTTATTTCATAGGTGTTCGTATTATTTTGTCACCCATCTGTACAGTCAACTACATTTAGAATTATGGACAACCCTTTTTTATTGAATAAATGGATTGGGACACTGTTTAATGATGCAGAAATTGCTTGTTGTAGTTCGTTCTGAAACCTCCATATGTTTGCGTCTGGGGTGCACAATATTCAAAATATAAATTGCTTCTGAGCTATCTGACATGTGATATGAATATTAGTCATTGCAAAAACTAAAGATGTATGCCTTTTAACATATTTTCTTTCTTTACATGATAGTTATATTAAATAATTGTGTGTAATTAATGGAAATCGATAATTTTTGCTTTCAGATGAGCGTATATTGGTTTTATGTATTTTATTTTGTAAGAATATATTCGTTTCATTACTTAAAATGTGTATTTTTAATTTCACACACACACACACACACACACAAGAGAACGTAAAAAAGTACAACAATAATTACTTTTAGAAATATAAGGTATTTTTACCACTAATTACGAGATTCGTCTTATCTAATGTATATCAAAGGAAGTTCATGTTCTGTGTAAAACGAATTTAAAATTGTATAAAAATAATTTAAAATATTATTTTAAGGATCAAATGCATTTTACAATAAATATAAAATTCAGTAAGGTAGACAGATTCAACAAAGTTTCTATATTTCTTATAAAAACGTTTTACATCTAGTCTTCAGCTATACAGTGCGTCCCAAAAACATTTACCTAAACATTTACCCAAAAACATTACATACTCTTTAAAATGGAGCGAAAAAATATAAAAACAAAATTACATCCCTTTTTTATGACATAATAAGAATATTTCCATATTGAAAGGCATACAATTTAACACTGGATTATTCCTAATAATTTTTTTAACCTGTTTTTTATTTATTTATTAAAATTTCATTAGAATTGGCGATGGACAGTTAATAAGTTTTCATAATTTCAACCCTCTCGCTGCGTAATTGTTTTATCAAAATAGTTACAAAAATTGCGTATTTATAGAATTTTTACTCTTTTGCCACCGAATTTTCAAAACAAAAATTTTTATCTAAGTTAATCGAGAAAATCTCCGATTAAATAAGTCAAAATTTACAATAAAAAATATGTGGTGGAAATAACCAAGAAGGGTTAATTGGGAGAAAAAAATACATCCTTGATAAAATCTCGGGTTGCGCAGCGAGAGGGTTAATCCTTTCTTTTTAATCTAAAAAATACTTTTTAATACTTTTTCTGGAAGAAACCCGTTTGTTCCAGGATAAGTCCATTTATTCCAAGAATACAAGCAACATGGTACACATTGTTTAAAATCCATTATACGTCTCCATATGTAATGCCGATTACGGAATCTTACACAATCTGAAAAATTACCTTCCTTTTGAGTGCATAATCGGGTAAAAGAAAAATGAAATCAGATTAAAAGATTTTTGTCCCTATTGCCCATAACAAAGATTTATTATGAAAACTTTTATGTTAAATTGGTTAAAATTGAAAAATCAGTTAGACGTTCATATTTTTTGCAAGGGCAAATGCTAATTCTTGGGAAGATATATTCATTAGTTACACATTACGATTCTTTTGTTAAAGTATGCTTCCAAACATCTAATTTCCATTAATTTACCTTTAGATATAAATTAATTAGTATGAAATATATGTAATGGCTTGAATTTATAAAGTTACAATTAACCTGAAAGAAACAATTAAAATTACAGTAGTATTCTGTCGCGCCTTTCAACGAAACCACGCATTATGAATCATTAAGCTAACGACACAGATATCTAAAATTATTAACATTAACTTTTAATATATTGCCGAATTATCTTAATCTAATTTAAGTCGACATTATATAAGGAAATAAAGAAATAGTTTTTAGCATGATTATAAAAATTTGTTTACAATAAACATAAAAATTTGTTTGCAATAAACATATGTATAGATAAATATATTCCTTATTTCACATCGCTACTACCTATCTTCATTTCCTGTTCATTTGATCCGAATATTTAGAAATATTATTAATTTCTTAAATGTAATTAATTTAAATATTTGTTTTTAATTATTTTTTAACACATTAATTCCACTTTTCAAGAATTGCTTTTAATGGAACTTTTCTTGAAATGTGCGCGTTTCGTGCCAAACCTCCTTTCGCTCGTGGAACAACCATTCTCAAGTGAGGTGTGTTCCCTACATAATTATTTGTTTGTGAAATATGTTTTAATCAGTGCTTCAATTAAACAGTATTAATATTCTAGCGCATAATAACCAAGAACTCATTCAGTATTTCCACAGCAACCAACCAGATTTTAGCAAAAAGTACCAAAAAATGGCAGCACAAAAAATGTATTGCTCCATTCTGCTTTTAACAGGACAGCTATGAAAAGAAAGAAATTATGCGAACTCTACATTTCTGCTTTATTTTAAACTTTTCATGTACTTTTGAAGTCCCCAGTAGCACCAATTCGTGTGCTGGTTACAACCAAGCAACATCGCACGAATTAGATGTTGCAAAACTTTTGTTATAAAAGCTGTCCTCCCTTGGCACTATATAGCTCTTTATAATTATGTAAAATAATCTCTTCTTTTATATTTTTTTGCAGTGTGTCAACAATTAATCAGGAATACCTTTGCAAATAAAGATTAAGTGTGTTAAAACCTATCTTATCAGTGACGAAAACATATCTCCTAAAACAACATAGATCTATTTTCAAATAAAAATGATTTAAATATTTCAGCTGCTCAAATGATGATGAAAGAAAAATTATTCGTCAACGTAACAGAAAAGCTAAGAGAATTCCTTTTATATTTGTTATTTTTTTTAACAAATTAAGTATAGTGCATCACTGGGTATTTGGCGTAAGCAGTTAAACTCCGAACTCATCCCCTTCAGTTTTATCAATAACATTACATTAATATTTACCATTCTCAAGAAATTTATTATCCCATCGCCTAACTTACAGATTTAATTTCTGAGATTACTGCCAAAAAGATAGGTACCTCACCCTAGTACTTCAAAATCAAAGTACAATGGAATTTTATAAAAATATCACGGGTTTCTGGGGAATTAGTGACCAGTCCTTTACACACTTCCTTTCACGGTAAAAATAAAATGGACTAAAAAACGGAGATTCGACTGGCAATCAAGACGCCAGTACTATTTCCGTATTTTAACGAAAAATTTCCCCCATAAATTCCAGAAAAAAGGAAAATTTTCTGTAGTTTATGAGGAAAATTTTCCGTTAAGTAGAGATTTCTGAAATTTATGGGGGAAATTCCGCTAAAATACGGAAAATAGTACTGGCGTCTCGATTGCTAGTAGAATCTCCGTTTTTTTTTTTCAGTGTTATTATGTTCAATAAATGATCATAAAGTGAAAAATACGATATTTTTATAACACATTTTATCAATTTTTGAGTTTAAGACTGAGCCAGAGACCTTAATCTTCTCAGCTAAAAAACAACCATTTCCTAACTAAACAGGTCTGCACGCAACATGTCTCTAGCATATACAGGGTGCTCATAAAGAAACTTTGCCGATACATGGAACTCTAACGGCTGTTCCGTTTAACCGATCGAGATAAGATTTCAAATATAGTTATTCAGAGGTATGAGCTCGGGATTCTGTGAATGGCATCAAATTGGCGCTCACGGTTACGTTTATAGGTACAGAAACTCGAAATTTTCGAATGGCAACGTCCATTTTTTTTTTCATCGCAAAATGCTGAGCGCATGCGAAAACCATAAATAGCGCTCGAAAGGTACGTGTATCGCAATAAATGAACGCGTTATGCACGCACAAAAAACAGCTCAGCGAACGGCTAAAAACAACACAATCGGGGCGCACAGAGGAAATTTGTATATGACAGAGGCAAAACACCAGTCACAGAACGCAGTTCGACAGATAATCAGCGTAGAAAACGGATTCTTGCCTCTGTCATATGCAAATTTCCTTCGTGCGCCTCTATCGTGTTGTTTTTGGCCGTTCGCTGGGCTGTTTTTTGTGCGTGCATAACGCGTCCGTTTATTGCGATACACGTACCATTCCAGCGCTATTTAGGGTTTTGGAATTCGCTGAGCATTTTGCGACGAAAAAAAATGGGCATTGTCATTCGAAAATTTCGAGTTTCTGTACCTATAACCGTAACCGTGAGCGCCAATTTGTTGCCGTTCTCAGAATCCCGGGCTCATAATTCTGAATAACTATATTTGAAATCTCATCTCGATCGGTTAAACGGAACGGTCGCTAGAGATCCGTATATCGGCAAAGTTTTTTTTATGACCACCCTGTATATAAAAAAAATGGCTCTCGAAGGGGTGTTTTCTATATACATTAGCTTAATTCGGGAGCTCCAAAATTAACCTCTTGTACAGGGTGGTTATAATTAAACTTCCCCTATAAACAGCATCCTACAGCGCAAAAGGATGAACGGAATGCAACGAAATTTGGTATATAGACTATACACGAGATGCAGTTCCAAAATGTCCACCAGAGGGCGCATTTTTCGGTAAAAAAACATTAAATTTGGTACAATAAACGGCTAAAACAGAATCCAGAAACAATATTAACATTTATTGACATTTCTGGATTCTGTTTTGGCTGTTCATTGTGTTAAATTTAATGTTTCTTCTGGAAAAAGTGCCCTATGGTGGGCATTTTGGAACTAAATTTTTTTTTCGAAACTCCGTGAGCGCATCTCGTGTACAGTCTATATACAAAATTTCGTTGCATTCCGTTCAACCGTTTGCGCTGTAGGATGCTGTTTATAGGGGAAGTTTAATTATAACCACCCTGTACATTTTAGAACAATCCATAAGCAGGTTCTCACGATATCATGCGCTCATTGAGTTAGTATAAAAAAAAGAGCCACTTTACTTTCAACAATATATAAGTTTTGTAAAAGACTAGTTATTTTCTAATAAAAGTCAAAATTTCATGTTTATTTATAAAATGTTATGAAAATATACTAATTCAATGTTTGAATATTTTTGTTGATATTCGACGACTCTAAAAGGTGCAAGTCCCCTTAAAGAAAAAAATATTAATATCCCGTACGATTGTTTATAACTTCCATGCAAGGATATCATCAATTACGTATATTGTGAATTAAATCATCTTTCTAAGAGGAGATTTTACCAATTATTTTTTAGTGTTATAATAAAACTCATTATCCGAGTTGGTGCCGGCAGTGGTGTTCGGCAGCGCAGTATTGAAATCCCCTCCTACTTGCAAAACATCGTGTGATATTGAAGAGTATGCAAGCAAGTTTAATTATCAAGTTCCTTAATTTAGCAGTTCATTTTCACTAAATACTGACAGTTGAAAGCGGGGACCATTTTATACGAACTATCAGCGTTAGGTGAAAGTGGCCTAAATTGATCCTAGCGGGCAAAATGATCCACATATGATTTCGTCCAGACAGGTTGCAGTATCTACCGGGTAACACATAAACTAATTGTGCCAAATGATAAAAAAAAAGCAATGGCGGTATTCAAGCGATCGCAGTATTACGCCTTTGCATAGTGTTCTCTGAAAAATTGGGTTTTACAATATGCGTTTTAAGGTAAGCACTAACTTTCATATTTATTTAGATATATAGTCTTTCAGATACAGAAATATTAATTGGTTTACGCAATGGATTATGTTTTTATATATGAATTACACTTACTTGCTAAATTTGTTATGTTTATTTGCGTCATCCAGTATAGGACATAAAATGGGCGGCCATGTTGCCGCGTAAAAGTTTTCTATCATTGTGGCAACAGTTTCCAATTCTGCATGTGCTCCTCTGTGATTGGTGTTTGCCTTAGAGCTAGCGCCACCTGTCGCACTCTTTTTAAGCTGCCCTCTTTCCATTTTCTGTTCATTTGTGATCTTGTCACGTTACGGAAACGTGTTTACAGTAGCTGATGATGGGCTGTTATTATTTTTTCCAGCAGGAAATACGCCCAGTGAATTGCTTTGATTTTATGGTTATTAATGTAAAGTTTTATTATTTTAATTGTGATGTATCGTCAGTTTTTTGTTGATGATTCAACTGAAGGATCATTTTGCCGTTCGGTGAGGGTAAAATTATCCTTTAGACACGTTTTTCAAAAACCTATTTTTTTCATTACTCTATTTGGGTTTAAAATATTATTAAAACATGTTTATAACGCAAAATATAGTGTAAAACATACTTGGAAAGGGCAAAAGCTTTATTTAAACAGTTATGTTATTTTACATAAGTTTTCCGCTTAGTGAGATCATTTTAGGCCACTTTCCCTTAGATACTTTATAAAAGAACTCTTACAAGATACTCCCAAGATTAAAACACTGTCCCAATTATGTTTGAATTTGTTCAGTATATCGAACGTTATCATGAAGACATGATATACTACAAATATATATAAACGAAGTGATTGCAATAGCTCGATTTATGAAGAAAACAGCCTAACATTTCACTTCGAACTGTAAAAATGAATGGAATGGTTCAGTGCAAATGTCTTTATATGTTACATCATCAATATTTAGTTCGTAACAAAATACTGTCTTACTTTGTTAATTCTGCAAACACGGACAAAAAAAACTCCACAAGAACAATATATTTTAGTTTTTATTAAGCTTATAACAGGGTTATACTTGTACTTGTTTTATTTTATTTAGGGGATAGGGGGCACATGTGAACATTTTTTACATTTTTGACTATTTCTCACAATTGTTATGAGCTATCGAAACAAAAATTGATTTATATGATTATATACACTTTGTTCTTTTGGTGAAACTTTTGGATTCATTTATCAATAATTTTTAACTTATATCTTCATTCTAAAAATTGTCTAAATTTGTTCACATGTGCCCCGGTTGAGGGGTAGTTGGGAACATACCTACGGCACATGTGAACACATGCATAAATAAGACAAAATTAATTTTTTGTGAATAAAAACTGTGATAAATACTAATTAGATGCCCTCTTTCTAGTTGTGTGAATAAATCAGTAAATGTTTCAACATAGATACAAAAAATTATTCGTAAAATTACACACTGATATACCTACTCATTTTGAGTCAAGCATAGCAAATCTGTGTTACTTCTAAATAATCTGTTGAATAGTTCCTATATTGTGTTTTAACGTTTTTCTAAATGTTATGTAATGTGTATAACAAAATTGTGCATCATGGTTTTATAAATTGGTATAATAAATTGGTGATTATCACAGTACTACTTAGCAACTTTTTGGCCAACTAAATTTTACTTTTATAAAATAAAATATCTTACAAGTACTTTAATATGGGCTAAGAAAAAGTAAATACATTTAAAACTGGAAATCATCAAAGAATAACAAATAAACACATTGAATTTTACAGAAAGTCACCACTTTTAATTTTATCTAACTTCCAGTAAATTAAAACTATCGAAGCAATCCTAAAAACATTGAATTTATAGCTCAATGTTTGTCAAGGGTAATTAAATTTTTCATTGAAAAAAATTGCATTCACAGACTTACAAAATACACTTTTGAACTGTTCACATCTGCCACCATAAGTTCTGCTCACAAGTGCCCCATCTTCTAACTTAATTCTAACTTATAAAAAAAAGATATTTTTAATTGAAATAAGGGAACAAAACTTTTTGCAGACTTACTTAATTAATGCCACTATAGAATGCAATATTCTACTTTAAAAAATGTCTTGAATGCATTTTTACTTCAATTACTTTAGAAGACTTTTTTACTTAACACCTTCTAAAATAAACAATTTACAACAACCAGAAATCAAACTGGCTCATTGTTCTGAAAATTCAGCCAAATGATTGTACCAATACTGTCATCCATTGGTAATTTTTTGAAATTTTTTATGTCAGATTAACTGAGAGAAATATGTACTGTTCACATGTTTACATCTGTCTCCTTATCCCCTATATTTAGTTTTAATTATGAATGTATTTATGCTTAAAATATAGGGAAAAATGGAATTTAAAATCAATAAATATAACATGAAATAAAAAATACATACAAAATTTTACTGGTGTTTAAGTGTTACAAAATATTTCACATTAGAGATTTTACTAGTAAAAAGTCCTTCCGGCCAGTGCCGGGAGGAAGAGGTAGCTTTCATATTCCTTATTTTAAAAAAGCCAACTTATATTATTCAAACACACGAAGCTCAATTAAGTGGAAACCGAATGTAGGAGATTCAATTTTAATTTTTATCAATACTAAATCATTATGAATGAGAATTTCGCGAAATTAGTCAGCTTTATCCAAGCTGCTTTTATTTAAAGTAACTTATATTTGGCTGCTAAATGCGGCGAGTTCTTAAAGTGCCTGCCATTTTAAGACAACATGGTGGATGAGGCTAACCAGTGAACTTGATCGAGACCTTAGTAATTGCTGTGCACATGCTCACTCGCATCGGAATCGGTTGATATATACGAGTGCTGCAGGCAAAAAATCAGATTTTTCAAAATGTCACCCACTTTAAAAATTGAAACTGCTATATCTGGACCATTTTTTAAGGTAAAGACAAACAAAAAATGCTCCTGAATCTTTATATCAAGGTCAAATACTTAAGAAAGAAACCTTTTTGAATTTCTAATTTTTTTGCACCTCACTTTAAATATATATATTTTTTAATTTAATGGCCGCCATTTTGAAACAAGATGGCTGATGAAGCTGGCCAGCGAACTTGGTCGAGATATTGATGTATACTATCCACATGCCTTCTTCCATCGAAATAGGCGAATACGTGTGGTATCGCGTGACAAATACAAAATCGTTTCAATGTGTTAGCCATGATAGAATTCAAAGTGCTATAATTTATCCACTTTTTAAGATATAAACAAAAGAACAAATTTTCAGAAACAAAAACTGCTCCAAAATCTTTGTATCAAGGCCAAACACACACAAAAAAAAATCTTTTTCATTTTCCAATTTTTTAATACCTCATTTTAAATTTTAAATTACATTTAAAAAAATGGCAACCCTTTTGAAACAAGATGGCGAATGAAGCTGGCCAACGAACTCGGTCGAGACATTGGTATGTACTATGTACAGACCAAGTTACATTCAAATCGGTTCATAAATACGCCTGTCATCGCGTGACAAAAATCAGGTCGTTTTAAAATGTCAGCCACAATAGAAATTCAAAATGTTATAACTCAGCCATTTTTTTAGATATAGATGAAACAAAACCTGTTCCGGAATCTTTGTATTAAGGTCAAACACATAAAAAAAAAATCTTTTTCATTTTCTAATTTTTTGGTATCTCATTTTAAATTTAATTTTTTTTTAATTTTTTTAAATGGCCGCCATTTTTAAACAAGATGGCGGATGAAGCTGGCCAACGAACTCGTTTGAGTTATTTGTATGTACTATGTACGCACCAAGGTACATCCAAATCGGTTCATAAATACGTCTGTTATCACGTGGCAAAAATCAGGGCGTTTCAAAATGTCAGCCACGCTGGAAATTCAAAATGCTATAACTCAACCATTTTTTTAAGATATAGACGAAACAAAAACTGCTCCCGAATCTTTTTATCAAGGTCAAACACATAAGAAAAAAATATTTTTTCAATTTTCAATTTTTTGGTTCCACATTTCATATTTAAATTTTTCTTAAAATTTTAAATTGCCGCCATTTTTAAACAAAATGGCGGATGAAGCTGGCCAACGAGCTCGGCCGAGACATTGGTCTGTACTATGTATAAACGAAGTTACATCCAAATCGGTTCATAAATACGCCTTTTATCGCGTGACAAAATTCAGGACGTTTCAAAATGTCAGCTTCGCTAGAAATTCAAAATGCTATAACTCAGCCATTTTTTAAGATATAGACGAAACAGAAACTGCTACGGAGTCTTTGTATAAAGGTCAAATACATAAGAAACAAATATTTTTCCATTTTCAATTTTTTGGTACCACATTTCAAATTTTAAATTTTTTAAAAAAATTTAAATGGCCGCCATTTTGAAACAAAATGACGGATGAAGCTGGCCAACGAACTCGATCGAGACATTGGTATGTACTATGGACACACCGAATTACACCCAAATCGGTTCATAAATACGAGAGTTACAGTGTGACATAGGTCATATATATATATATTGATATATATATATATATATATATCAATTTTGAACGGAGGGTGGTTTCGTGGTCTGGGGGTCATGATCGATGAAAATATACCAAAATTTTTTGAAATCGCTTTCCTCCGAACGGCTGCAATAGGTAGCTTTTTGTAAAGAAAGCTACCTAAAACCCACGAATCAAACAAGAATTTACATAATGCACAAAATATAACACATTCAATGTCTTAGATAGTAAAGCTTTACAAAATATCAGAAAATTTAGATTCAAATATTTTAAACCACATCAATATTTATACATAAATATATCGTAATATAAATAAGTTATATTAAAATTTTACATTTTAAAGCTATTTTGAGTACCAAACTACAAATCTAACGTAAGTTCGACTTATAATAAATGTAATTTTATGCTTTTGCGCTGTTGTTTATGTTATTATCATAAATTTCATGTTTAAAAACAAATCGATTTAGGATAAGTAAGAGATAAAACCTCGGCATTTCTTGAGCAACAAAACATACTGCTCGCTTTACAGAACATAGACAAAAAGTTGTACTTTATTAAATACTTTATTTATTTATTTATTTATTTTTTTTTTTTACATTTAATATATATTTTATGTTTGCTCAATAACAAATCAAAGTATATTTGTATATGAAAAATATCAATTTAGTATTCAAATAAAGTATTGGAATTTATTAAAAAGCGCTACTTTCCTGCTAGCCGCTTGGCAGCGATTATTAGTCAATGATTTCACTATTTATAGTTTTTTTATTATGATTATTTTAGTGGTTAAGCGTGTATTTCGATTACAAAACTATTAAGCTTCTAGTATAATTGCGTAATTAAATTACATGTCTAGTAAACTTGTGTTGTAATTGTGTTATTTATTTGTTTGTTTATTTATTGATGAAGCTGGGATATCTTAATCTAGCGTTTTATTTAGTTATTTTTTTATGCATGAATTCGCAGCTTAGTTATGGAATATTACCCAGAAATAAATGTTGAACAATTTAAATTGTTTTAAGTACAATTGCCTTGGGTGCGACAGATTAGCTAGATATGTTTATAAAATTACTTGCTCGAAGTATATTTCAAACAACCATAAAAATTCAGTAAATTGAGGTACAGATTTAAACAAATTGAATTTTAAAGTGCTTTTTTTTGTTCTGTTTAACAGTGTAAAAATTACTTTTATGATTTTTAGAAGTTCAAAAAAAATTACAGTAGAAGCGAAATATATTGGACAGGTCGTGGCCATCGTCAACATGACGACAGCATTTATAAAAATTATGTTCTTGCTTTAAGCTATAGATAAAGAGTTCCTCTTTAATTTTTAGACAAAAAACAACTAAGCTTCAGAAAGAAGAAGGCGTTTTATTTTTCATTTAAGTGTGGTACTTTTCTTCTGTTGGTACTACTTGATTATTCCGTCGACCAAAAAAATTTCGCCAAACTGTAAGATCAAATGCCAATAATAGGTGATCCTAAATGTCACATTCACTTGACATTAAACGTGTTACACGTACTTGTTACGTCATCGAATTTAAAAGAGTTTTCTAATTCAAATTTTTCTTTGTATTTTTATTAATGTTTTACTAATTTATTTGTTCTTTTGTTATTTAAAATTACTGTAAATTTTCAATTTTTTGGCTTTAAGCCTATATCTAATGTTTACATACATTTTATAGTTACATCCGTCTACATTTTTTGACTAAATAAAGAGCATTAGGTTCCTTATAAATTTCCACTACCATTAATGTTTATTGTGTCCCTTAATAAATTCGATTTAAAATACTTACATTTTATTCACAAATACAATATCTTAAAAATATCTGCTTGTTTATGGTTTAATTTAATAATTCTGCATTTAAATACGCAAACTACTAGTACTCGCAAACTACTAGTACTAGTAAATAAATCAAATCTTATATTTGGTATGTCGCTATGCCATAAGTGAACGTCATAATTAAACTAACTTTATTCTTTAGTGATTTTTTTTAAATTTAAATTCATTAATTTTCCTATCTTAAAATTTTTGAATGGCAACATTCTTCCGTTTGCATAATTTTGCGAATTGTTTGGCGATTTGTATGATTGGATGAAATTGGTCAACGGGATAATCAAGTAGTACCCTTCTGTTTTGTTTTTGTCAAATTTTGTTTTATTTATTGAATCCAATTACGCGTAAGATAAAGAAAAAGGCAACTTTTAAAATAAAATACAATACTGTGAAATGTTAATTTACTCAGAGTTTTTTTTTATGTTAAAACTCTACAAATTATTCCAAACAAGATATTTTAGCTTATAGAACAACGAATCTACCAAGAAATTCAAATTTAAAAGTTGCCCAATTATAGGCCATTCAAGCTCTCAAATAATTGAAACAGACAGTACAGCTTTATCAAATACCAGAAAAATCCAATTCAAATATACAAAAAACTCTTAAAATTTCTAGTTAAAATAATCTTAACTTAAACTAATCTCAAAGAAAAAAAAAAACCAACCTGTTTTGAATACCACATTACAGATGTAACTGCGATTTATAATAAACGAAATTTAATGTTTCATTGCCGTTGTCCATGTGTTACACCTTAATTTTCATGGAACAAATGAGCTTTATCAAATACCTGAAAATTATAATTCAAATATACAAAAAACTCTTAATATTTCTAGTTAAAATATTCTTAACTTGAATTTATCCCCCCCCTCCCCCCCAAAAATGTGCTGTTTTGAGAACCACATTACAAATGTAACTGCGATTTATAATAAATGACATTTAATGCTTCATTGCCATTATCCATGTGTTACACCGTAAATTTTCATGGAGCAAATAAACTAGATAAAGGACATGAAAATTTATTACTGATTAAGCTGATCGCTAGCAGCTACAATTATTCTACTGTATATTGTTATACATTTTATATTCCTATACTTAATTTTATTTTTGAATGCAATTGTGTATAAAGTATTGAATAAAGCAATAATATAAGTCATGAACATTAAAGGGAAATGTAAAAATGATGGATGGTTTTATTTATTTAATATTTATCTAGATATTATGACAGTATCAACAGATAAATTCACTGTAAAATCACGTGATTCATCACTTAAAGAGAAATGAGACGATTTATTTTTGTAGACAACTTTTACAATCTTCGAAGCTTAAAAAATTAGGAGAAAAAAGTCCTAAAAACATTTATCATTTTTATTTATCAAAAATAAAACTATTTTGTCATTTAATACCATGCTAAAATCTAACAAAGAGTTACAATAATAAAGTTTCATGCCTTGGTGAGATTGTGCTGGTGTTACATCATTAATGTTTAGCTGAAAACAAAATGTTTTATGATATTGTAGTGTCAGTGTTATTTAAATCTTTAAACAGTGAACAATTATGCTGCAAAAATAACAAGAAATCTTATTATGTATTAACTTGATCACAGAGCGTCACTTTTATTCTGTTTACTTATATTATTACTTCCTTCTATCTTCAGTAGAAGAAAGTATTGCAATCGATTTTTTTTTTTATTTCCTGTTTTCGTCGTATTTACACGTTTTCTGTGTCATATATCCCAAAAATCATGTTTATACAAAATGTCTGTCTGTCCGTCTGTTCACGTGTCCGTGTTTCGCCATTGCACCATCGAGAAGTGCATAAAGTTATGCATAGAATTGAACCAAATTTTTTGTGTATGCATTTGGCTGTGGCAAGCAGGTTTTCCACCAATGTAGAGATATTCTGCTGAAAGGGGGCGCTCTAATAGCAATTTTTGTGCCATTTTCATTATTGTACCATCTAAAAGTGTATAAAGTTATGTATAGAATCGAAGCAAATTTTTTGTGTATGTTTTTGGCTAAGGCCAGTAGGTCCTCCCTGAATTTGAACAAAAATTGCCGGAAGGGGGCGCTGTAATATGTCTGTCTGTGCCATTATCATTATTGTACCATCAATTAGTGCAAGAAGTTATGCATAGAATTGAACCGAATTTTTTGTGTAGTTATTTGGTTGTGGCTAGCAGTTTCTCCTTGAATTTGAAAATATTTTGCCGGAAGGTGTTGCTGTAACAGCGATTTAAGAGCCATCTTCTTTATTTTACCATTGAAAGCGTATGGAATTATGAATAGAATTGAATAAAATTTTCTGTGTATTGTTTGGCTATGGCAAGCAGATCCACCTTGAATTTGGATATATTCCGCGGGGAACAGACGCTGCGATTTTTGTATAATTTCTCGTTTTTTCGTATTTCTCTTGTCCATCGGCGGCTCGTACAACGACGAGAACTCGCGTCCTGGTACTATTCGAAAAAAGCTGATTTACAACAGAATAACGAAAAACTATTGACTTTAATATTTATCATGATCGTGATGAACTCCTTTTTACTACGCTTCATTGACTCAAGCAGAAATTTAAGATGAATATAAAGTATGTATAGTATCTATCTATCTATATATATATATATAATACACTATCGTACGTGGTACAGAAATCGCGATTATTTGTTAATTGTTTAATGGCAGCGCCCGAATGAAACGCATCTCATTGGTTATTGAACAGCACTTAATGCATCTCCATACCGATAAAGGAGGTTACCATAGGAGGCAAACTATTCTTTCACCAAATTCCGCCGAGTTTGTCGCCAACATGACTATATATCGCCAAATTTGGCGACCAAAATTAGTCGCCAAAAGTGATGCCAACTTGGCGATATCTCAAATATTTCGCCAAATTCACATAGACTTCCATTGTAAACCAATAGGGTTTACTTGCTTACAGAAAATCAACAAATTGAGATATTTTAATGCAACAAAAACTAATATTAGCTTTTGGGATTATATTAATTCTATTTAAGGGAGTTGAATAAATTAAATTATGAATGAAACAAACATGATATAATGCTTAGCATGCTTTCCCAAACATAAAATTTAAGGAGTATTTTAAGAAGAAAGTTTTGGGAGTGGCACATCCTACTAGTTTTCGTTTGATTTCTTGACTATAATTATGCATGTAATGAAAAGAAAATAAATAATTAATAATGAGAACTATTACATAAAATAAAATTACATGTTCAATATGTTATAAAATTCATCAATAAGTATGGAGAAAATAAATGATTAATAATGTGAACTTTTGTATAAAATAAAATTATATGTCCAATATGTTTGTAAAATTTTGCGGCTGTCCAAACCCGCCCACCTCCGACTGAGACGAACATTAAGCTCGAAGCTGCAACGGTCGTCCTATGGTTTCAGAGCCCCTAACTCAACCTCAGTTGGTTTTCGATGTCTTTAATTTGACGAAGTTTCTTTTAAATTAGTCCGGATTTTTTTTTTTTTTTCGTTTCAAATTGGTGCAGACCATATATTAAATTTAGTACAGAGTAAAAAAGTTTTGGAACTGTTCTTCATGTAACCGAAATATTTACAGTAATTCAATTAAACTTAGTAACTCTGCACACTGTGCCTTTATCACTGTAAATTGAAATGTCTGAAATTTAGACACATAAGTGTCTTAAACGGAATGTTCAATTTTCAACCATTTTAAAATATTTTAATTTTAAGAAACCTGTATGTGTCTGAATTTATGACATTCTAAAACTCTGATTCGCATCCATGTTTGACCCACCTCTTGTTTGTCGGTAATAGGCATGCATTTTTTTGTGAGCACTATGCATATTAAAAAAATCATCCGTTAGAATACGGAAACTGTACCGCCAATTGAGACTTAAGTACTATTTACGTATTTTAATGGAAACCTTCTTCCGTAAATTACAGAAAAAAATTCCATTTTTTTTAAAAATTTTTTAATTTAAAAATTTCCATTTTCAAGGATAGAAACCACATAACAAACAACCGCTTTCCAAAGTGTTAGAGACACAATTTATTTATTTAATTCAAATTACTCTAAACATATAACACTTTACCATTACAGAATTCGAACCAGTGACCTGCTATTTACTAAAAAAGCGCCTTGACCACTCACCCACCATTTCACAGGTTCAGGCTTCAAATATTGTTACTTATTTATGAAGCACAAAGAATGTATTTTGGTAATTGTAGATTTTTTTCCCCATCTAGTTACAATTCTGAATGTTTTACACATTTTCTTTCCAGAATTTTGAATATTTGGCTTTTCATGCGTTACAGGGCCAGAACAAAGCTCTCTTTTTTCGAGCAAAGAACATAAATAATATTGTTTTATACAGAGAACATATTATTTTTGAAATAGTGAAATAATTAAAATGTTTTAACAGTGCATTGTATATACAGAGTGCAATATGTTATCTATCGCCTACCTTTAATTTTTCAACCGTTGATCGTAGACATATAGTTCCAATTACAAAAACGTTTCAAATGAGGTTAATATTCATGCTATGGCATTATTTAAAGTAAAAAATCAATTTTATAACAATTACGAAATCTAACTTTTATACGGTCCCTAGTCCCTATAGTTATATTTAGTAAAGATGTACACATTTTTGAAATTGGAACTCTTTAATTTACCCCATGTACTATATATTCTGAACCAAATTTCTCAGTTATAAAAATTGTGTGTAATTTTTGTGCAAAATTATTGATATTTAGATGATCAAAAATAATAATATAATGTTAAATGAAAGATAATAAAAATTAATGATCCTAGATGCGCCACTCCCAATACTTAAAGCCATATGATTATCTATTCCCAAATCCAAAGAGGGGTTTTTATGCCAATTTTATGTCAATAGTTTTAATTCAATTTTATTCGGAACCGCAGGAATTGGTAGGTTATGTTATTCAGAAACTAAGTGATCGAAATCAGTTTTCCATTTTGATAAATAACTTACATATCGTGTTGTGATCAATCAACAGCAGTTTAAATTAAATAAATAAATCATGTCTAATATACGCGACATTTCAAAGTGATGATTGAAATATGCGGGTTTGTCCTTGAAAGATTATATTTTATCTTTTAAATGCAAATTTTTAAATACCAAAATATGCAAAAAAATCGAGATTTTTCTAGAATTTACGGAAGAAAATTGCCTTTCAAATTCATAAATAGTACTGGAGTCTCAATTGGCAGTATAATTTCCATAATTTAATGGATATATATATATATATATATATAAATATTACTGTGTATAGCGCTTACGGAAAAAAGTGAAAAAATAGCTACCTATTGCCGACAAATGAGAGTTGGGTCAAACATGGATGCGATTCAGATGTTTGAAATAATTTATATTCAGATGCATACAGGTGTCTTAAAAATTAAGACACTTTAAAAAGTCTGAAAATTGAACACTCTGCTTTAAGACACTTGTGTGTCTTAATTTCAGACATTTCAGCTTACAGCGTTTTTATCATTATCATATTCAGACTCTTAAGTGTCTGAATTCCTTTTTCAGTCACAGGTGTATCTGATTTTAAAGCGCCTCTATTTGCAGTGTCCTTAATGGATATTTGGAGGAAGAGACAATTAAAATGTTCTTAACAAATTAATTTCTGAAATTTTCAGAAGCCATTCGGTTTAAAAGCGGAAAGAAGGCTTAAAACCAAAAGAACGAAGTAACCTTTCTTTTTTCCAAAAATAATTTCCTGAAATTGATAAAATATATTATTTTCTAAATTTTTCCGATTGAAAATGGTTTTAGGAGATAGTTTAAATGGTTCCAGAAGCATGATACAAAATTTTTTTTATTCAAAACTATAGTAAAATTTAACGCTCAGATTTAATAGTAAAACTTCATGCCTGAGCGAAATTGTCTAGGTATTACATCATTAATGTTCATTTCATAACAAAATGCTTTATGATATTGTAGAATCAGAGTAAATTAAATCGTTAAATACTGAACAGTTACCTCCTAAAAACAAGGTATCTTATTATGCATTAACTCGATAATAGAGATACACTTTTATTCTGTTTATTTATGCTATTCTTTTATTATTGAATGTAGTTAAATTGTAGGATAATATAACTATGGAACTACGTATGGAGAAAATAAATAACTGATAATGATAAATTTTACTTAAAATTAAATTATACAAATTTTTTATTTATGTTTAATCTTAACAAAAATGTGAAAAAACACCAATTAAAATTTGTAGTTCTCATGATTCTGCAATCATTGCCATTTGCTTAAAGAATATTTGGTGGAAAAGCCAATCAAAAGTTTCACAAATCTATTAATTTCAAAATTTTTCAGAAGCGTCTTTGCTAAAATATTCTCGCAGAAAGTCGCATTCTTAAAAAAAAAAAAAAAAAAAAAAAAAAAGGGATTCCTGAAATTGAAACTACAATTGTTTAATTATAAGTTCTCCCAATAGTTTTCGAATATAGAGAAAGGTTTACAGAATCACGTATCATTACTTTAAATTTCTAAAATGTTTACGTTACATTAGGATATTTTTGTCATTTTTTTTTTTTACAATGCAAGCACAACCTATGAAAACTGAAGAAAATATTTTACATTATTAAAGAATTAGTTAATCTCAAAGAAATTACAGTTAAAACTTACTTTATAATAACGTTTCTATAACTGCCAGATATTCCAATGGAGAGCTATTTTCCAGACAAGATCAAATTTACCAAGTTTAATCATCATTAGAACAAACAAACAAAAAAATTATACTTTTAATGTTTGATGTTTATTTTACTTTTCCGTTACTGAGAAATGCAAAATAGAAGTTTCATAAATCATGTCAGTTGAAATATTTTGCTTTAAAGTCTAAGATAAGATATTTCACCAAACAAAATGTACCTTTTATAAAAAAAAAACAAAAAAAAAACAGCGAATTCAATTTTTACGACACATAACTATTCTTAACGTAGCGCTTTCATTCGTTTTACTATCTGTAAATATTGAATATATTGTGTATAGTAAAAATGAAGATATATGCATTGGACTTGTTTTATTTGCACAAAAGGAAATCAATTCTACTGTAAGATTGTTTTATGTATAATAAGGTTCTTTTAGAAAGAGATCTACGTTCATTCCTTTTATTTATTTATTTATTTTTTTTGTTGTTGTTGTTACATTAGTTATGATAGATGGAAATATGAAGCAAAGTAAAATATTTCTTTTGATTCAAGTACTATTTAGTGTATAGTCGTGGAAAAAAAGTAAACAGCCCCTACTACTTTTGCAACAAATTATCATAGAAGAAATTTACAGCTTCCAAACGATTGGAAATAAAGTTTACTTTTAAATGATGTATATTTATTGGGCAATCTACATATCAAAACGAACACAAAAATTGTCTTTTTAATAACAATATCCGAGTTTGACACCGTAACTAACTTCTACACCATTCAATGAGCCTAAATCCAAATTTTCACGAAGCTCGTACGATTAGTTTTCGAGATTTTAATTATTTTAAAATGAGCATATTTTCGGGGCTTATCCAAAGTTCGGTTCTCTATTGTTGAAATGCTACAGAATGATTATGTCACTTATATTATTGTATTATTTCTTGCAAATATGACCATTCTACTCATTTAATATGTCTCAACTATCGCCAGCCCAAATATTTTAATAAAAAGAGTAAACTATATTTTTTCAAACTATGCTTTTCTACACATCATACACCCTTAAACTGTCATTTTCAATTTTTTAAGTGATAATTCGAAAACTACTTGAATGAAAAATTTGTGATTGGGAATTCGAATAAAGAAAGACATAATAAACACAAATCTATCAAAAAAATGTAGGTTACAATTCATATATTTTTCGAATATTAATTTCATAATTCATAAATTGTAATTTTTAAAATTTCAAATACAATGTATTTATATTTGGCTTTTTTAGTATTATAACCGCACACAAAATTATAACATTAGTGTCAGGCTCTGACAAACATCTGCTATTAGAACTAGGGTCCTATATCATTTTTGTCTTAATATATTATATATTGTATGGCCTGTGTACTGGAATTTCAAAGTAACATTCTTCCCTGATCTGAAACTGGATTGAGCTGGTGAAAATATACAGATGGAATGAAGGGGAAAAAGATGGTTGGAGAGGGGTGGAGCTTGGAATGCGAGCCTGGTAGAAACCCTGGGGCGTTACGTTGAGTAAAAGCAGAGGGTGCGGAAAGCAGTCGTTTTTGTCACGGAGCGTGGCAGTTGGAGCCTACAGCGCGAAGTGCAAGGTGAGTTCCTGTGAATAGCTCTTGGATAGAGCGTATGATTGAGTGAGGCTCGCAGAGCTTAGGCTTAGAGCCCATGTGTTGGGAGATTGAGATTGAGCTCTGGAAAAGCTAATTTAACGCGTGTAGAGTGAGAGTGATCTAATGTAGTTTTAACAGTACACAGCCAGCTTTACTGTATTTAATTTAACGTTGAACCGGATCCCCTACATCCGAATTTTAAGTGTAAAAAGAGTTTTGTATTGTGTAAATGGTGTGTAAATAAACTGTTAATTTAGTTAATTGAAAGCGTTGGTTTTCATTTAAACAATCCTCTCAGTGCGTGACCGATATCACGTAATCATATCGGTGGTGGTAGCATATAAATAGCACGGAATTTCTTCAAAGTTGTGTGGACTAAGAGGAAACTCCGACAAATTGATGGAAGCGACGGGATAGAATCGTCTCAGACCAGTGACCAGCGAGCCGTGTTGTAGTGTGTTGATGCCGGAGCACCCAGTGGAATTCTTGCGTGGAAATGCCGGATCGTCGAGCGGAATTTTAGAGAGATAAAAACCAAGCGTCGAGCAGAAATACAGAGAGTGTGTGCCCTATCCTCATTACAGCGAACCGAAATAAAGTGTTGTGTCTTATCGTCGTTACAGCGAACCGAACTGAAGTGTTGTGTCCTATCGTCGTTACGGCGAACCAAAATAGTGTTTGTGCCCTATCCTCGCTAAAGTGAATCAAATTACAGTGTATTACAGCCTGAGTGTTGAATATCATCAAAGTGACTTTAAAGTGTGAAATATTGAATTCATCGTGAAACTACGTGTGAGTAGCGGAGTACACCAGCAGATAAAGTATAAGGTAAGGTGTTTTGATCATTTCTGTCTGCTGACATTCTTGAACCAAATGTATTTGTTGTTGTATAATTGATAGTAATTTAAGATAAATTGTCTAGATAATTTATGTGCAATCAAATAATTGTGTTCAGATAGGTAGGAGATATTAATAGCCATATTTACTATTGTTTTAAGAAAAGGTCATAATAACTTATACTAATATTGATTTTCTATTTTTTTTTTTTTTTTTTTTTTGCTAATAATTGTAGTGAACAAAATTAATGCATTGTGTTAATAATAGTAGGAAGGAATAATTGAATTCACTTAAATTTAAATTATTATTAAAGCAATATTTAAATGGAGCAATACTGTTTTAAGTTTGAAGAGTTGATAACAAACGAGTAAAGAACATTTGCTTAGAATTTTAATTGGCTAGAAGTAAATTTCGGAAAAAAAGGCTCACAGGGAAAAAAAAGTGAAGGTTTTGATTGTATTTGCTTTAAGTGTGAGGACCAGTATTGAACTTGGAAATATTTTATTGAGGATAATTGTAGAAATTTATATGTGTATGTTATACAATTTTTCTTTATGTGGATGTTTCTATTGGCATCAATACTTTTAGACAATGTCAAGATCAAGACTTTGGGGAATACTGTTCCACTGCTCAAGAATTGCAATCTCCAAGTCACGGACAGTAAAAGGAGGTCTCGGTCTCGCTGCAGTGCGTCGTGTGAGTATGTCCCAAACATGCTCGATCGGATTTAGATCAAGAGAGCCTGCTGGTCATTCCATACGCTGTATTGTTTTAGCTTCAAGCATGTTTTCAACAAGACGAACTGTATGAAGTCTGGCATTATCATGCATTGAAAAAAAGAAATTAATAATTACTGCAACACAAAATACGACATGAAGTCTTAGTATCACGTCTGTATTGCTTCGGACTGTCAAAGTGCCATTCCGTATGATATGCAGGCGCGTACCTCCACCAAAGCTGATTCCACCCAATAGCATCAACCCACCTCGTCTGTAATGTGATCTTTCACGAAAGACTGTGGGATTACTTTCAGTGCCTCTTTCTCTCCATGCCAAAACACATCAGATCTCACATCCAGACTAAATAGGGACTCGTCTGTAAACAGAATTTAACTCCAAAAACGTTGCCTCCAAACTCGATGTTCAGTTCCCCACCTCCTTTAGGCCGCACAGTGGCTTGAGGTCAACGGAATACAGACCATTGGCTTACGTGCATAGAGACCACCTTGATGAAGCATATTTCGGACTGTTTGGCTAGATATCCTTCGTCCGGTGGCCAAGAACAACTGTGTTTGCAGCTAAGTACCATTGCCCGTTCCGTCTCGACGAACTGTTAACAGGATATATCGGTCATCAGTTTCTGTTTTAGCACATTGTCGACCTTCCACTTGTCGATGACTACCATTCCATGTGTTTTGGAATCGATTCCACAGTCTTTCATGGACACTTCTTGCGACTCCAACAGAGTCCACTACACTTCGTTGTGTTTCCCAAAACTCAATTGTCCCGATAACACGCCAAGCGATGGATTGCGGTAAATCATGTTGTTGTGACATTTTCAAGCCACCTTTTCTCAAAACACAAGCTAAGCAATTGAATTTTACAACTGAGGCAGTGTAACAGATGTTTTCGCAAAATCCCGATTTCTGCACGTATCTCCTTTTTCTAGTTTTTGACGTCATAAATTTTAATTTACATGTGAAATTTCATTTATCTCTTTTCTACAGCACTTTAAATTATGGATGTTTGATTTAACGTTACTTATCTGTGTAAATATTTGCATAATTTCGTTAAAACCATGTGCTCCCATAATTCTTTTGAGCAGTGTAGTTTGAAACGGATATTTAAAATATATTGTCAAAATTCCATGTTGTCATTGAAAAATACAAAGTTTGGTCTGGTTTTGATTTGAAGATGGCCCCTAAGGAAAATTATATACATCATTTAAAAGTAGACTTTATTCCCAATTGTTTGGTAACAATAATTTTCTTCTGTTATAATTAGTTGAATTGTTAATAGAGGGTGTTTACTTTTTTCCACGACTGTACATAAGACTTATAAGTGGTCGTACTTGTCCTTAAATTTCAAGACCAGGAAATACTTCGGTATCAGGACTTTCTTATAGAAAATCTCTTCTTAAAAAAGGTGAAATTTCACGCATTTAACATAGATTTATTTTTTATAAAAAGTACTAATATGTGTCTGAAAAATTTCCTGAAGCGTGCCATCCATGCTATAGGCTAAAATAATCCTTTTGGTAGTTATTAAGCAGTTCGGGTATTGAAAATGTATCTGATAGAGTCAAGTTTCCGCACTGTTATTATATTTGTTATGAAAAGGTTGTTTCCAAAATAATTAAGATCCTCAGACTTAAAACAATATTGATACGATAATTTCGTTACTACCTTTTCTATACTCATATTAATTTCTTACTAATTAATGTGTGTCTCTGTGAGTCGAAGGCCTCTCCAAACCTTTTGTCTCTATCTTTTATTACACTCATGACCAAAATTGAGTTCTCAAACATAAAATCTTTGAAAACAAATGAACTATTCCCTGTGTTGCTACGAAATTTGCCACAGAGGAAGTCATATAGCAACATAACAATACGGAAAAGATTTTAATTGTGAATTAAGAAACTGGGTACATCAAAAAGTGTTATATCATGAATCTGCGATAAAGCATTTATCTCGGTAAAGGTCTGTCTAATATGGAGTGTGACCATCGTGGATTACTATAGAATCATCACAACGAACTCTCATACCGTTTATGAGGACGTCAATAAATGTTTGTGGCAAGCAACAAAGCCCATTCTTCCAAAAGCACGGCTTTTAACTCCTGGCGGCTCCTGGGAGGAAGATTTCGCTGTGCAATGGCTCTTTCTAGACTATCCCAAACATGTTCAATAGTATTGAAGTTCGGCGACCTAGAGGGCCAATTCATATGGCGAATATCCTCTTCTTCAAGAAAATCATCAACAATGTGAGATCCGTGTGTGGCTTCGCATTACCTTCCATAAACATGAAGTCCGGGTCTGCAGCACCCCGGAACAACCTCAAATAGGCTTCAAGGTCTTCATTAGAGATGTGTGTTGACAGTACTCGCATCGAAGACCTGCAGTGGTATACGACTGCCCAACATTATGCCGCCCAGACAAATATTCCTATGCCACCAAATCTGTCTATTTCTTTTACGTAGAAGGGATGATAACAAGCTCCATGTTCTCCCCAGATAAAGATTAGACGAGAATCACTGTGCGTGGTGAATCTCGACTGCTCTCTGAAAAGACCACACCCCCATTCTTGTTGTGCCCAAGACATCAGAATAGAATTAGACAGACAGAATTGAATTTGAGTTACGTTTTTGCTTTTAGGTAGGTTTCGGATTTTCAGATCTAGTTTTACTTTGGAGCGCATTAGCATATATTTCTTCGCGTTTTTGAGGGGATACATTTTGCAGCCTCTGAATGAGGCTTCCAAAATCCCCAGAAATATAATATACACACACACTGAACGGTGGATGTGCCATTGCCTTCGGCGTCAAAGTGAGCGGCCATAAACCTGGCTATAGCTATATTCGGTTATCTCCGTTAACACTAAATATCCCAACTGCCGATCATTTGACCTGTACCGAATGTAAATATTTCAAATTTAAACGAGACATTTCTTCCGGAAAAAAAAATAAAACAGAAAACAGGGAAATACCTCAAGTCTCTACTTCTATCTTTATTTTGGATATGTTTATTATTTGTATTTATTTACAATTATCTTTATTTTCCTTATGTTTTTCTATCTATATTTTGTTGTATTCCACATATTGTACTATGATTACAATTTTTTTTCAAGGTCTTTCAAACCTCTTTTAAGATGTTTTATACTTATACTCACTTGCAGGGATGACCGAGCTTAGCTCGGTCAAAGTTAGCCTTGTGTTCAATTCGATATTTTATTCTCACGGTATCATTCTTGCTGTTTAGATAGAATTGGCATGATCCTGAGATATTTGACACAAAATGACCAACTAACCGAAATTTTTCGAACATGCGAACAAACCATGTTCTTCTCGAACCCGATAGAATACAAAATTTAGTCAAAATCATTAAAGTCGTTAAATAAATAAAATTAGCTTGATCAACGGTAACCCAAAAGGGACCCACCAATCCAAATTTATAGAACATGGGTCATTGCATGTCCATTTAACCACTTTTTTTAATGGTTTGTATCCCGATCGACAGGGATTTGGGTGAAACTTTGTGTACGTACTAATTCTGTCTTGATATGAATCCATCAGAAAATTTTCCTTGCTAGACCTCAGAATTTGTGAGATTTAGGAGGGGGGGGGGATTAAATTGTTGGATTTTTCTCAAATCGCACAATTCTGAGTCTGTATTTTTAGATTGCAGTTCGATTTTCAAAAAATTGTTTCTCTTTGTCTAAAACCCGAATTATCTTAAAAATATCACTTTAAGTGCATCTAAAGATG
Source organism: Maratus speciosus (assembly GCA_963932465.1). Classification (NCBI taxonomy): domain Eukaryota; kingdom Metazoa; phylum Arthropoda; class Arachnida; order Araneae; family Salticidae; genus Maratus; species Maratus speciosus. The sequence goes on from OZ010790.1 coordinate 205,388,115, forward strand.
TTTATTTTAATAAAAAAAAATTTAAAGCATTAATTTTAAATATTTAGGGCGAAAAAAGTTATTCAAAGTTGAAAATTATTGTTATTTTTCCAATTTTTTTTGAATTTATGAAGGCTTTTACACACAAAGGCAAATAAAATTTCCAATTTCTTTTTGTTTAAAGTAACAGTTTACACTTTGTGCTTTCTAATTATGAAATAAAAATGATGTCTTTATCATGACTTATGCAAAAATGTTTCATTGTTTTGGGAAACTGCATCAATCGAGGAAAAAAAATCTCTGCCTAATTTTAGCTGGGATACCTAAATAACTGTTGTGGTTCCTATGACTCGTTTAATATACAGTGTGTCCAAGGAATAAGACCCTGATTTATAAATTAAATATCTCAAAAACAAAGATCAATAGAATTATGAGGTAAAGGGTTTGTTTATTAGCTAAGCTGTAAAAATGTTATACAGAAGTTTCAAAATTTAGTTACAAAAACCGATAACAGATGGCGCTGTAATAGCAATGACTATAAATTGCGTTTCGAAGTCCAGAGCACTAGTATCTCATTCCAAGATAGCTCGCTATGGAAGGACGAAAAGTGGGAACTCCGCTTCTTACAATGAGAGGGCCAACCTTGGTAATCACAGATTTTGATTATTTTAATACATGTTGTAGGGTAGAGGCCCCTTAGTCTCAGGTTGAACGGATTTTATACAACGCTCGTTAGTTCTTGAGAAACCGCGGGTCTAATATTAGTACACAACTTAAATATTTACTTTGTAACTAAACGGATAGGTTGGTCGCAGCTCAGTTGATACTGATCTGCGGGCCCGGGTTCGGTACCCGAACGCGCTACATTTGTTTTTCTCATTTTATGATTTATAAATATACTTGTAATTATAATTTAATAATTTAAATTAAGAAATTTAATATCAAACATTAATTATGTTAACAAATTTAAATTCATCATTTTATATTTTTAAACTATTATTTCTCATCCTTTAAAAAGATTTAAAAAGAAATTGGATTTATTATTGAATGATAAAAATTCCAAAATCGTTAAAAAATCTCTTGTGGCGCGATGTAGTTATGATAAAATAAAACATATTCAATTAAAATAAAAATAATAGTAGAAAGAAGATAAAGGGGAAAGCAAAATAATTGAAAGCGCAAGCATAAGTATTACAAATTTTAATATCTTTAATATGCAAAAAATCGGTTGTGATTTAAATAGCTATCATAGCATTGACTTGCTTTGTTAAAGCAATGCGTAAATGATGTATGTTTAAATTCACGAATTGACACAATTGCTCAATATCTTTGCATCTGTAAAGAATATATCAAATACATTTTAAAAGTGATTTTAACAAAATGAACAATTTTATGATGCTTTATACAACTATTTAGTTAAAAGTAGAAAATTAAATAGGTTAAAATAATAATTGATATACAATATTATAAATTTTAATTGTCAATGAGATTATTAAGTTATATTTACATGTATATTTATAAAACAAAAAAGGTGAAAAACAAATGTAGCGTATTCAGGAATTGAACAAGGCCCCTCGGATCAGCCAGCAGACGCCGCACCAACTGAGCTGCGACCATCCCATTATTTTTGTTACAAAGTAAGTATTTAAGTTGTGTACTACTATTAGACACACCCTATAACGGCTTTACCGTTATATATTCATTATTCGTCCTTTCCCCTCAAAAAATCAACTTTTAACTTTACTGGTTTATTATAAATTGTCATTATTCTTCCCCCCCCCCCCCCTTCAAATAAAATATTTAGTTTAAATTTGACATTTTAGAGTTACTTTCATATGTCTTTATTCATTCTCTTCCCCCCCCCCCTCTCACTACTGTAAGTTTCGCTTTTACTTTTTAAATTCTTTTCAAATGCAGACATCATTTATCTCGGTTCCTTTTTCTGTCTTTCAAATTCACACGATAGAAAAAGATCTTAACCGCAGTTATTTTCCGATGAAATAAACTAAAAGAATAAAATACAAATGAATCTCTTTTCGCTTTGCAGCAGACGTTATCTAATGCATATTTTCCCAGCCTCTGGGCTTGCATTAGTATTCAATTCTCACCCTTGTACTTTGTCGGATACAAACCATATGCCCATTGCTGACTAATTTGCAGCTGTAGTTAGATCTGTAACGTGCATATAAAAATCACGTGTTCCTATTTCTTTAACCACTTTTCCTTACCTCAAGAATGTTAAGATACGTGTAACCATATAGTCGCGCCATGGCGTAACTTTGAATTCTATGTAATACTTCGGGATGCTTCTGATTCCTTTGTCCACGCCACCAATATTCATCGCCAATACAGTACATATGTTTCTATTCATCTCGCCAATGAGTGAGTGATTGTAATGAATATTTTACGACTACGCCCTCTGATCTTGAAGGTGACGGACATCCGCTCTCTGCCCTTCGGGGCTGCCCCCGTCGGGCAGTCTTATGTTTGACTTCTCCCGTCCCACTGTGCTATCATGGACCTCCTTTTAAAAAGTTTCATAATAAAGAAGTAAGTCCTCGAAATCCTCGTGTTGGAGTTTTTTTTTCATTTATTCACGAATCTGGAAATCTACAACATCTCCTCTTTATAAATTGGCGCCGTTGCCCAGATTTTTTCTCCAACAGTAATAAAAAAAAAAAAAAAAAAAAAAAAAAAATACGAGGAAAAATATCGTTCCTTCCGTATCATCCTTTACCAGCGACGCGAAAGGATGTCCATAGACCTTTTTTCCCACGGGAGTTCCGGCTGCCCTACTCTGTGTTCGCTCGCCGATGTCAACTTCAGGGGATTTCCCTTTCTCGCTACCCCAACGGATCTGGAGAGTGCCTCTTTCTTCCGGACTTTACACTGGCCTAACGAGAAGCAAGATTTAGACTGCGGTGCTCCAACGGGGTCATCGAACGACGTCGCCTCCTGCAGCAGTTCTTTTTTCCTAAGAAATATCACACCTGCATCACTTATTTCCCTGCGTGAAGTTGTGTCTTCATACTCCTACTCATTACTATCGGAAAAATCTGTCAGTACTCCAAACAAAAATCACGACAGTTTCTGTTTTTTTGTGCGCGAGATTCGACCTTCAAACAAACGTGTTTGTGCTACCAGTGTGAGTGCGAAAGGTTTCGTGAAAAGAAAAAGTGCCATCTGAACGTACACCCACTCCAGATAGTTTCCTAAAAGGAAATATTTTGTGAAAAAGTCCTCACCTAGCTATGGTATGAATTATCCGCACAAGTAACACACATTTTAAACAAATTTCTCAGTGCAACAAGTCCAGGAAATGTGCGCCGTTTCGCTTTGTTTGTGATCTTGTGATTAATATTTGCAGTGCAAAGTGTCCAGGAATCACACAGATTTAGTGAAAAGATAGTGAAATATGCTAAAAAAAGAAATATAATTTCGCGAAAGTATCCTAGTGTTCAAGACAATTCTGAAATTTTTCCAATTATTTTTGTGTCTAAGGTGATATTCACAATTTTTCAAAACAGTTCTTCAAATTCATTCAGTGTGCAATGATTAGGAGGAATAATACTTTTCCTCCTTTTGGTGGTGTGTTTCAGCAATATATATATAAAAAAAAAAATACCCTACTGATGAGCATGCTTCAGTTAAAAAAAAAAAAAAAAGAAACCACTCTGCATTAAAAAAAAAAAAAAGTGTACTAAATCACACATCACATGTTGTGTCATCTATCATTCAACATTTTTATAGCATTCAGAGTACGAAAATAGGACGTTAATGATTTTTTTGTTTTAATTTTTTTTTCCGTTGCAAATTGTCACTAAAATCTTTTTATTTTAACTCTTTTTCCTTAAAAAACAAGCGTTGTTTTCTCCTCGCCCTGTTTTCGTGCTCCAAATGAATGCTCTCTACAAAAAAATGACATACTAGTTCATCGAATTCAATGAAAACACTTGTGTCACAATACTTTATACAAAAAAAAAAAAGAAACACAGTTTGCATGTAAGTATGAACAGGGAATACTTTTACATTAAATTATTTACTCTAAATTGTTATAACCTTTTTTTTCTTTCTTTTCAATATCAGTAAATTATCAGTTTCTATCCATGTTATGGTTCCCTATTCATACTTGTACTTTTACCATTTATATTTTCATAAGTTTGTTGATTTGTCAGCTTGAACGGAGAAATCACTTCTGAACTATTTTTTTTCTCTCAATATTTTTAACAGTGATAGCATATTTGCTCCTTATTATCTTCTTCAAAGCTGCGTTTGGTTGTTTTTTTTTAAGTACTTTTTGCAGTTAAAATGATAAAATTATTATACTTTTATTAATATTTCACTTATGATGTTTTTATGGTTAAATCATGACATACTTCACATATTTTTTTTTCTCTCTTACGTGAATTTACATAAACATGCTATGTTTCCTTTTTCGTAAAAATGATTTTTATGCATTCAAAAATCTAGAGTTTAACCCTTTAGCCCCACTGGCATACTTTGAAAGTACACTTATTCTGCCGATAGGCAACAAAAGAGTTCTCTGCTCCAAGTTTTGCAGTATTTGATATTTTTATATAAATATGTGCATATTTCGCTCACAACGTTTGCACATTTTTCACTTGTGTGTGACATTTGCACAATTATTCTCAGCATGTGTTGCTCGACTCTGAACTTGTTTGTTTTTGGTTTTTTTTTTTTTTTTTTTTTTTTTTTTTTTTTTTTTTTTGTATTTTAAACCTGAATTACAATTTAATTACCTGTTTTTTTTGTTGTTGTTGTTGAATTTCGGAAACTTTAATCCAACTGGATGTAGTCAGAAATTTAACTTTCAGAAATGTTGTGATTGATACACTCATATTATTTTTTACACTCCCCCCCCCTTCATTTTTCTTCCTTTTATGTATAATTTATTTATGCAATTTATTGTGTTTTATTTTATGTGCATGCATTTCATTTCTGATAACTAGAGTTTTTGCATACTTACACCTTTTTGATATACTCGTATTATTTATTTTGCATTATTTGTGTTGCTCTCTCAAAAAAAAAAAAAAAAGAATTCCTTTTTTTTTTTTTTTCCATTTTGGCTGTCAAAAAAAGAAGTAAACAACAGAAATTAAATAAACACCAGAAAATAAAAAAGGGTTTTGGAGATAACACACACTGCACCAGTTTATTTTTTTACAATATGGCAGCAAATGATGAAAATTCTATTAGTGATTTTAATCACCCCATTTCTGTATCTCCATGGGTAGATTATTTCGAGGAGATATTATTAAGATATTCGGATTCCATTAATATGGAAGCCACATCTATTCAAAATTCACTTAAGACTGAAAATGCTGCATCCATGTCTGAAAATATTATAGATTTCCTTCAGATCATTAAATTCAATTTTCATGTGCTTAAACTAAACTTTAATGTTCTAAAAGGTGATTATTCCAAATTAAAACAGGATAAAGATAATTTATTTCTGGTAAATCAGAAACTTATTGAGAGATTACATGAAATCACAGCCCAACAGAAAAATAAGAAGAAGCTTACTAAATGTAGTAAGACTATGGTTGATCAGGTGGTAGATGTCAACAACAAACTCCCTCCATCTGCCCTAGATAAATCTACACAAACTATCCCCTCTCATATGTGTAAACAAGAAAAGTTACCACAACTGGAAAATGATTAAAAAAAAACACATATCTTAGCTCCGACCTGCACACTCAAGGTAAGCACAATGAAATATTTACAGCTATTAGCGATTCCTCTCTAAAGTCCTTATCCCCTGCTAAACTTAATGTACCTAAGCCTAGTCGTGTTATTATTTATAACCTCCCTGAAAATTTAAATATTCCTGATATCTTGTTTGGTATTTCAGATTTAATCCATATACCTGAACCTGATTTACACTTTGTTAAAAAGTACAAACTCCTACATATCAACTCCTTTAATTGGATCTTTGAGCTTGCACCACAGGATGCTAAGCAACTATTAATGCATAGGGAAATTATCATACAATCAAAACCGTACCCTGTCAAACCATATATAAATATTAGACGTTGTTTTAAGTGTCAAATATACAATGATCATCTTGCAATTTCATGTTATAATGACATTAGATGCTCTGTGTGTGCCTTGCCACACATTGACCCTCAGTGTAGAAATCCTCCAAAATGCATTAATTGCATTAGAAATAATGATAGCAATAACACCAACTTTGACATTTTCCACAGTGCTTTTGCACCTTATTGTCCATCATTAAAAAAATTCATCAAGCAAATGCGAGAAAAAGTATACAACTGCAATACATTCCCATAAACATCTCATGCAGTTTCCTTTTTGAAAAAAAAAAACAAAACAAAAAAAAACAATGTAAAATACATTTTACATTTTTCGTTTTTATTTAACACACATTACTGTGAAGGAGTTACTATCTACAGCATTCCTTTTAAAATTTTTATTTTCCTATACATTTACATACATATGTCAGTTTTCGACAGCATTATTCATACTGATTTGAAGTTTGAAATTAACTTAATTCTCTCAAGATTTTTTTTATAAACACAAATGTACAGTAGGTTGCTTTTTCATTGGATTATTTAGCCGGCAAATAGTTAAATGAATCTCGAAATGGAACATTTGTGAAAATTTTTCTGATGCGGGTCATCAGACATTGGGATTTTCACATTTGAGGTAGATGTTACTGAAAGAGTACACATTAATTCAACTTTAAACATTCATCATTACACTACGTACATTTTTAGAGTTATTTTTTAGAAATTTGGATATAATTTCACTTGTTAATCTTAGTTAAGTTTATTTAGTTACATTTCATCACACAAGTAGCGTTTCCTGGTTACATTTTATCCTTTTTCACTTTCCTCTACTTAAAAGCACAATTTTTTTTGGTTTATTTGTTTTAACTTTAGGCGATGCATTTTTGTACTTGTGATACAATGCTCTTGGTTCCATATGTACACACTGAGTTTGTGTTCATAGGTCATACAACTGAGTTCATAGGTTACACAACTGAGTTCATAGGTTACACAACTGAGTTCATAGTTCACTGAGTTCATAGTTCATTGAGTTCATAGATAAAACACTTTACACGAGTTCATAGTTCATTGAGTTTATAGAAAAATACACTTTACACGAGTTCATAGCATTGTCAAGTCTTTGTGTACTTCAGGGACCAATTGCACTATCATTTTTGTTTCATGACAATACTTAGTTCATAGAATATTTCCTTACACATATTAGTTCATAGTTTGTTTTCTTTCTTGTGATTTGTTTTGCATACTAGTTCATACCAATTTTTGTTTTGGTAGACACTTTAGTTCATTGGAATATTTTTTTTTGTTAGACACATGAGTTCATTGTAAGTTTTTTTTTTTACACACATTTGAGTTCATCGTATTGCTTTTACACTTTAAGTCAGTGAAATACTTGCTCATACTTTGTTCATTGAGGTACTTAGACTGCTGTGTTCACAAACATACATCTAAGTCGTTGAAATTTTCCTTTTCTTTCACTGACATACACAGTTTTAGTTCATAGTGAAATACTTTTTCTTCGATTCGTTCATTGAAATACAGATTTTTTTTCTTTGGTTCATAGAGATACACTTACAATTTCGTTCATTGACATTACAACTTAGTTCACTGTTATTACAATTGAGTTCATTAATATTTTGTTTGGTAAAAAAAAAAAAAAAAAAAAAAAAAAAAAAAAAAAAAAAACACATTATACACAATTGAAAATATTTTGTTTCTAGGTTTCAACGTTACACATTAGGATATTCCTTTTTGTTTTCATTATACCAGGAACTACTTTTGACCTCACATGATATGCACAAATTAAACATTTATTAAAAGGTTAAGTTTTAACACATTCTTAATTTTTCCATTATTATTATATTTCTTTTATGCCATGACATTTCATGTCACCATCACTTTGTTTCACAACAAAGAATGCTCCTTTTACAGGATGCTACCCCTTCACATGCATTTTCTTTAAATTTTAAACTTATGATGTTTTTATTGTTTTCATCACACTTGTTTTGGTTTTCTACATGTACATACACGTTTTCTTTTAAATTTGGAGATTAAATAAAATCTCTGGTTAAGCTTCACTTAGACAAGACACACGTCTAAGATATTATGTCGTTCTTGTAATAACATAACTTCACAATATCAAAAAAATGTTTTTTTCGTTTGTAGCATTAGTAACCTAGTGCAGTTACACTAAATGTTTCAAACATTATCTAAGGTTATACAATACACATACAGTTCCTATCCTGCTCGATACACTGTAAGGAATACAAAGTTAGAATTTACTTTAAAAAAATTGTGGTTGTTATACTTACCCGATCATGTCACCAGTCTCTCCACACACTCGGATTGTCCTTTTACCTTTGACATTTGAGACATTTATCTCAGTTTTTTTTTATTATTTTTTTTAATTTATCCCCTCTGAAGTTTTATTCCCGTTCAAAATTTTTGCCCTAAGGGTCCAAACTTCATTGTGTAGAGAGACAAAACCCTTGAATTGTTGTTTCAATTCAATAAACATAACTTTTTATATGATACATTGACGCATGCTCCTTTGAAGATCAATGTGATCTTTGGGGAGCAGGGACCTAGGTATCACTTGGTGTCTGGGTCTCATAACTCCCTGCCCCCTTAGGGCTGATGTTCTAAACTGACGCCATCACACTTGTTTATTAACAAGATTAAGGGCTACACCCATTCATAGGCATGCTATATGCATCCCGTTCTTTTGTAGTCCTGTGCGGTGTGCACGAAAACCAATTTTCTACTCTTTTTATTTGTTTATATTTTTTTCATTTAGCTTCTATTCACAGACATGCATATGTCATTTATTTTCTATTTCATTTTAAAGTAGTATCTGTGTATTTTGTTGCTTGCACTTATATTATATTATTTTTATTTTGAGAAGATATTATAACAAGTTACTAAAAAAAAATATTTACTTCTCTTATTTTGGTCATGAAAAATGCTGGTACAAGCCTCTTAATCAAATACTAAAAAGATATTTAAAAAGGATCCTGTTAAATCAAAAAATTACTATTTGCACTTTCTTGGTGACTGACTAATGAATACCAAGAACAGAATAAAAAAAGGCGCCATTTATCATGACCTGAAAAGTTTTGCTTTATGCAAACATTTAAAGAATTGCAAGTACACAGTTATATGTTATATATATATATATATGGAGGCTTATCTTTCTTATTATGTTATATCTGTTTTAAATACTTATATGTATGGGGTGGACAAAGTAATCTTCAAATTAAAAAAAGAAAAAAAACTGTTCTACAAGATTCACATTTTTTTTTCTGGTGGTAATGGGTGATATATATAACGGCTTTACCGTTATATATTCCTTATTCCTCCTTTCCCCTCAAAAAATCAACTTTTAACTTTACTGGTTTATTATAAATTGTCATTATTCTCCCCCCCCCCCCCTTCAAATAAAATATTTAGTTTAAATTTGACATTTTAGAGTTACTTTCATATGTCTTTATTCATTCTCTCCCCCCCCCCCCCTCTCACTACTGTAAGTTTCGCTTTTACTTTTTAAATTCTTTTCAAATGCAGACATCATTTATCTCGGTTCCTTTTTCTGTCTTTCAAATTCACACGATAGAAAAAGATCTTAACCGCAGTTATTTTCCATTGAAATAAAGTAAAAGAATAAAATACAAATGAATCTCTTTTCGCTTTGCAGCCGATGTTATCTAATGCATATTTTCCCAGCCTCTGGGCTTGCATTAGTATTCAATTCTCACCCTTGTACTTTGTCGGATACAAACCATATGCCCATTGCTGACTAATTTGCAGCTGTAGTTAGATCTGTAACGTGCATATAAAAATCACGTGTTCCTATTTCTTTAACCACTTTTCCTTACCTCAAGAATGTTAAGATACGTGTAACCATATAGTCGCGCCATGGCGTAACTTTGAATTCTATGTAATACTTCGGGATGCTTCTGATTCCTTTGTCCACGCCACCAATATTCATCGCCAATACAGTACACATGTTTCTATTCATCTCGCCAATGAGTGAGTGATTGTAATGAATATTTTACGACTACGCCCTCTGATCTTGAAGGTGACGGACATCCGCTCTCTGCCCTTCGGAGCCGCCCCCGTCGGGCAGTCTTATGTTTGACTTCTCCCGTCCCACTTTACTATCATGGCCCTCCTTTTAAAAAGTTTCATAATAAAGAAATAAGTCCTCGAAATCCTCGTGTTGGAGTTTTTTTTCATTTATTCACGAATCTGGAAATCTAAAACATCTCCTCTATACACCCCCCTCCCCCCCCCCCGTGTTCTCAAGAACTAAGGAGCGTTGTATAAAATCCGTTGAACTGACACTAAGGGGTCTCTACCCTACAACATATATTGAAATAATCAAAATCTTTGATTAACAAGGTTGGCCCTCTCCTTTTTAGTTGGGGTGATGTGCAGAAGCGGAGCCATGTGTTGACAGAATTGAGGTTTGTTTCAAATTTGTTATAAGCTATGTCGGTCTGGATACCAATAGCTCTATGATATGTCTTTTCTCTCCTATTTGGTAACAATCAGAAAATTTGGAATCCAAGCAGAGGATGATTTGAAAAAAATGGAAATCTTTACTTTTTAATATTTATTTAAATTGTGAAAAAAAGTTTGAATAAAAAAAAAGTTTCTAGTTTTAAAATTTAATTAAGCTAAAAGAAAAACTTTCTTAAAAAAATCATTGAGCATTTGTAATAATGATTCATAAATCTTTTTTTTAATTGTAGAAAATAGTTTGAATGAAAAAATACTAAGTTTCTATTTTTTAAAATTTAATTAAGTTAAAAGAAATCATTTTAATTTTAAAAACTCATTTTCATTTTTTTTTATCATTGAGCACAAAAATATGGTGCAACTTCTAGCGATATTATCCGAAGTTTTGGAAAGGAGTGCAAACTCCAAAATACTTTTGCTTCGACGTTGATGATATAACTTATTATCAATTCCTTTTAAAAATGAAATAATTTAATACATAATTTCTGTCGCTAAAACTTTGTTTACAAAGAAAGGAAATAGATGTGTTGTACTGAAAACAAAATATTATACCGTGATTTAAAAGTATAAATGAAAAGGGAAAAATTATTTTTTATTTATAGCAATGCATTGTTTATAATAATTTTGTGATATATGCTTTTCATTTAAATAATTATATGGCACTAACAATTGAATTTAATAAATTATTTTAATAAGTTCCTATATAATGATTTCTAAACATTTTATTCAAAATTCTGTTGATTGAAATTCTCTAAAATTAACGCTGGTGCAATAATTCTTTAACCAGATGTCTCTACTTCTGCACATCACCCCAACGAAAAAGTGGACTTTCCCACATTTCGTTCTTCCATATGGGGCCATCTAGGAATGAGACGCTAGAGTTCTGGAAATCGAAGAACAAATTATAGACATTGCGATTACAGTGGCCTCTGTTAACTAAATTTTGAAACTTCTGTATAATATTATTACAGCTTTGCTAATAAGCAAACCGTTTACTGCATAATTCTATTGATCTTTGTTTTTGATATATTTAATTTTGAAATCAGGGTCTTATTCGCTGAACACCCTGTAATAGAAGGGTGATCTAATTCTCCTTGTGCTACAAAAGAAAAAAATAGATTAATTTGAAGTAACAGATTATGCTGCAAACAGTCATGACAAATTATGAGAGGAAAGAGAATCTTGTCATTGCCAGAAGTAAGAAAAGGCAAAACCACAGCTACAGGTCCAGAAACAATTGAACTTATTGAAAACTTTGCTAACTAGGGGCTCTGTCCCCTGCAAGCTACGCTCGCCAACCCCCGTTCAGACACTGTAGAATCTAAAAGCACGCTAATCTGATCGGTTTTAAAAAGATTAGAGAAGATTGAATTATACTGAAAAAATCTGTAGCGATCTCCCTGTAAACGGGTTTCTATTCAATTCCCTTTGATTGCAAAGATTTAAGGTAGATTCAGTTGCTGTTAATACATCCAGTGGTTGTTTTCGTGTTTGGTTAAAGAAGATCAGTTAAACATTTGAAAAGAAGCTAAAATAAAATGAATTAAGTAAACAGAGTCTATGTCTCTCGATATTTTTTAACAGCGTTATAAAACGATTGACATAATACAATTACTAAAATTTGCTGCTTTAACCCCTTCAAGGGCGGTGGTTCAATTTTGGACCACTTAATTTTAATTCTTAAATGCCACATGAGCATCAGAATATTGGGATGAAAATTTCCCTTTTATTAAGTGAACAAAAGCATTTTTGTATTTCGAAATTTGTTTGTAAATTCTGGTGCCATTCACTGATTTCAAGATTTGACAAATAGAATTACTTTGTCCGTGAAAGTGTTAAACGCATATTAATGTAATTATTATTTTAAAGTTTCCTTTCCCTTTTAATATTCACGTGTAAATAAAATTTTCAGGACATAATTTTCAATATTTTCCTGCCTTTAATACGTACTCATTTAATAGTAATTTTAAAGTTTTTTTTCTGTTTTTAATAGTCACGTGAAAATCGTTAGGAAATATTATTCTTTGCGCTGTTTTTAAAATTGAAAACAATCTCTATAATAATAGCCTAAATCATGTGACTATCATCAACAGTTCCAGGCGGATCCCTTCGCTTTTTATATTCCAGGCGGCCATTTTGGTACTTTAATGTTAGCCAGCCACAGGTGTGATAAGTCGCCGAATATTATTCTATCCCCATTATTTCGTTTATATTATAACAGTCCAAGTCATGTAACTGCCATAAACAACGGGCTGATTCCTTCGCTTTTCATAAGAAAGGTTTCCATTTTGATTAAAGAATCAAAATTATTTTTTGGAATAAAACTACATAAAAGTTGCCATGATCACAAAGAATTCCTGGTACTTTTATGTTAGCACATTAAAACGTTGCTTTGTAGTGGAAATTAAATCTCATGATTTGTTGCATTGTCACATACGCAGCGGGTTTGGCGTGATTTTTTTTTTACGACAATTTGGCGAAAACCTCGTTTTCAAATACCTGTTACATATGTATTTTTAAATTATTTTCTGTTATTTTTAAAATGAAATAACAATAAATAAAAAAAATTAATTAATAACTATAGAAAAAAACAATTTATAACATCTTTTGTAAATAAAAAGAAAATAAATTCAAATAAACATTTATTAATAAATAAGCAACAATAGCCGGGTTACCATGTCAGGCAAAATAACGCCATTTTGGCTCCAATTAGGTACCCCGTTGCGTATATGACATCTGTGTCTAATATTTTTCTTTTCGTTTCGTTTAAAAAAGAAAGAATGGAGTAAAAGGCATTTATTTTAAAGGTTTTAATTTTAAATGAAAGTTTTGTATTAAATAAAATGATAACGAAATACAAATTGAATTCTGAATAAAAGTAACGATGCATTTCTTAGCATACATTTAAGGGAGGCCAAACTCGTCGCCAAATTAATTTAAAGTAACCTTTTCTAAAATATGAAAAAAAAACATATCTGTTGTGATTAAAATTTGAGTTGCCATCATTAGAAAAAAGGTATTTAAAATTAGAAAAAAATTAATATTTCGAAAACTAATTCTAATTTTAAAATTCTAATACCAGTTTTGAGATCTGTGGATCAATACGAATTTTTGGTGTTAATTTCTTTGCAAAGTATTCCATATTTTAGGAGAAATCGCCGTGAAATGTAATCAGTTGTTTAATCAGTCGTTTCATAGAATCGTTACATAAATTCGATTCAATTCGATTCATTAGGATTTTATATATATAAGGTAGATGAATATTGAAGAATCATCTCTGTAAAAAAAACATAGTTACCATTGCTTGATATTGTGTGTATCTGCATGAGTTGTATTCTCTTTTTAAACAGGAATTTCCAAAACTACTTGAGGATTATAACTCTAGCTATTCAATGCAATATTAGCAGCACTGTTCCTTTAAATGAATTGTGACAAGCTCAGAAAAATATTTGGAAAATATTATTCAACTCGTTTATAGCGAAAATTAAATCTGATTTCCTAAAGAAACTAAAACAAACTTTGGCCCTCAAAAAATTATCGTTTTGTTGGATTCAGCAAAAATTTTCCTTTTCTTATTCAAGATGAAGTTTAAAGTTACCATTGCACTAAAGAAGCTGTACTCTTCATCCAACTGTTATGTACACTCTTTCTCCCAGTATTAGATTATCAGCAAGCAATATACACATTTTATGTTATGGTATGCAACATGATGTCACTCTTGTGTGTTTAACACTGAAGGAAGATATCATTTGTAAAAGAGATATTTCCTGATGTAAAGGAAGTCTTTGACTTTAGTGATGGGTGCTCTGGCCATTATAAAAATTCTAAATTTTCATAAACATTTACCAAAATGACGAGAATTTCCCCTTAAGATATTTAATAATATTTTTTCAGGGGATTGAGGGGGACTAAGGGGGATAGCCACTGATTTGAAAATACAAAGACAATAGTGTTTTAGATACTAAATTACGAAGATCTTCTGATAAACTGATGTTTTGTTATGTTGCTATTTTGGAGTTGCAGTAAGATAGGAAAATTTAAATATCTATTAAATGTTCTCAATGCTGCTTATTTATAACAAATCAAAATTTAGAATTGCACAAAGAAAGAATGTTGCAAAGTTGTGATACTGCAGTGAACTAAGTGATACTGCAAATGTACGTCATTTATAACTATATATTTATATTTAAGTCAGTTCTATTTTTTTATTTCAATCTTTTAAATATATTGGTTGTTCTGATTTTTTAGTTTAAAAATTTGCATATAATTTAACAAATTCTTTATTTGTTATATAAAAAAATTATAACAATCTAAATTTTTAAAATGCTTATAAGCATTTTTATTTAATGAATTAGAATTAGATTTAATTAATGATTATTTCAATTTTAATAAAAATGAATGTAAGCTTATGTAAAAATGTTGCCCTTTTGGGAAATTGCACCAATCAAGAAAAAAGTATATCTGTGCCTAATTTAAGCTGTGGTACCTAAATTATAACTCTTGTTTCTATGACGTGTTGAATTTATTTAACAAGTGCTTCCCTTTTTTTTTTTTTTTTTTTTTTTTCCAAAGTAAAGTTTTTGCTTTGTTTTTTCTGAGTAAATTAAGAAAAAAATGCATGACTGCCATGTCCCCCCCCCCCCATTAAATATTGTAAATATTCCTTACATACTACCATTGTGAAAATACGTATATAAATATACTACTGAATCCAATGATAGATGTACATTTATGTGAAAAAACATATGCAATAAGATTGAGAACAACACAATTTCAGATAATGCATGATATGTACCAATACTATACATTACAAATTTTCCACTGTTATAAAAATAAATAAATCAGTCTGATTTTAAGGTTTCATTTTAGCAACTATATCAAAATGATTAATAAATTTAAATTTAAAATATGCAGCAATTATTTAGGTGCCATAAGCAAAGTTAGAGATTTTTATCTGTTGATAGGTACAGCATCCCAAAGTAAGTCAAAATTTTTGCATAAGCCATGAGAAACACAGATATATATATATATATTTATAAATAGAAAGCCAAAAGTATAAAATTTTATTTAAAACAAAAAGAAATTGGAAATTTCATTTGCCTTTTTGTGGAGAGCCTTTTTTGTAAAATGACAAAAATTCAGAAAAATTACCATAACTTTCCATTTTGGTTTAATGTTTTGGCCTTAAAAATTACCAATTAATTTTTTGCATATTTTTTACTAGATTCTGCATTTTTTGATGTGCTTACAGTCATATTTCTAAGCACATTTGAAATTTAGATCCAGAGAAACAATTTTTTGAAAATGGAACCACAGTCTACAGATTCAGAAATGTGCGATTAGAGAAAAATCCAAAAATTGGATCCCCATATGTCACAAACTATCAGGTGTACGAAGGAATTTTTTTTTATTTGTTCATATCAGGGTAGGGCTAGTATGAACACAAAGTTTCACCCAAATACCTATCGTTCGGGTTACAAGGTCTAGTTGAATTGACATGAAGTAATTCAATTGTGACATATCACAATGCTCTTCTCGTGCTGGGAAACTACGTAATAAAAAATTTGTCAAAATCGTTTGACCCGTTTTTTAGATACATTTAGCGTGGCCCACAGTGGCCCAAAA
Source organism: Maratus speciosus (assembly GCA_963932465.1). Taxonomy (NCBI): domain Eukaryota; kingdom Metazoa; phylum Arthropoda; class Arachnida; order Araneae; family Salticidae; genus Maratus; species Maratus speciosus. The sequence continues at coordinate 205,404,287 of OZ010790.1, forward strand.
ATGGTCAACTAATCGAATTTTCTCGAACGTGTAACTTAGCCCACTGGTCTTCCCATGCCCAAAAGCGGTCTATTACAAAAAGTTTTCAAAATGTTTTGATGCTCTTTTTTAGATTCAATTAGCTTGACACCTGACCCATTGTTACCCAAAATGACCCACTAATCGAATTTTCTTGAATATGCGACCTAACCCAATGTTACACTCGTGCCGAAAGCGATAGAAAGCAAAATTGCATCAAAATCATTAGAGTTGTTTTCTAGATAAACTTAGCTTGACCCACAGTGACAAAAAAATGACACACTAATTTAATTTTCTCTAAAATGTGACTTAGCCCACTAGTCTTCTCCTAATCCACAACAGTACATTCAAAATTTAGTCAAAATCGTATGAGCCGTTTTCTAGATAAAATTAGCTTGACCGGAAGTCACCCAAAAATGACCTAATAATTGAAATTTCTCGAACATGTGTCCTAGCCCAATAGTTTTCTCGTACCCAAAAACGGTTGGATATAAAATTTAGTCAAAATCGATTGAGTCGTCTTTTAGATATCTTTAGCTTGACCCTGACCCATTATGAACCAAAATGACCCACTAATCGAATTTTCTCGAACACATGACCTAGCCCAATCTTCTCATGCCCGAAAATGGTAAAATACCAAATTTAGTCAAAATCGTTAGAGCCGATTTCAAGATAAAATTTACGTACACACACAAGTTTTGCTCTTATTATAATATAAGATAATGCTGCCAATTTTCATATTTTTGTATGCAGTAGTTTTCGGAATATCAAAGAAGATTCCGAAAGACCTGGTCACAAAAAATTCATTTACTGCTGTGGTGACAGTGTTAGTTCCTTAAAAAAAAAAAAGAGAGATTCAAGAAAACTATTTTTTCAAGAGCAATTAATTATTAGTTCTGATTATCTGATGATTAGTAACAGATATTTTCTTTATATCTTTGCCCAGTAGACTATTCTCTGCTACAGTTCGCTTTATGATACGAGCTGATAATTCCTGTGCACTTCAATCATTATCTATACGAGTTGCAACCCGTCGAAATTCGACGTACTAAAATATTTGAAAGGAACTGTCAGATCGAAATTATAATAAACCTACAAAAATAATTACAACAAAAAAATCATCTTACATTGGTTGTCTAACTCTTAAAACAAATAATATTTTAAACCCAAAATTACCAAAATATTATTTCTACAAACTTCAACTGCTTAAATTATTGAAAAATTAAACTGTATTAGATTACGTAATTAAGATGAGTAATTATGATGAAGTTATCGATGGAGCTCTTATGTTTGTTTTTACGGGATGAAAAATCAGTAAAAAGGATTTCGCTTTGTAACATCATAAAATGTTCCCTCATAAAATCTAAACTGTACGTTATTTTCACATTCTCGTAATTTACATACGCACCACTCAAATTCACAATTTGAAAGTATTTTAACGCGCAAAAGAATAGATTATTAATGAATGCATTTCCAAAGTTAAAGTCACGTTTGTCCGATACAACTTTTCATGTGAACATTCGCACAAACCTTAAGTTCTAATCTGAGTACCCGCGAAAAAAAAATTCAGAAATTTGACTTTAGTTGTCATAGTATTCGCCATTTATAGTATTGGTCAAATATTTAGTTTTATCAAAAAAAAAAAAAAAATGATCGTTTTGTTTTAAATATATCATTTTTACTCAATGAATCATTTTGCCGAGCGCCTCAAACTCATTTATCAGCGTAATGTAAAAATATTAAAATGTAGCTAATTTATGAAGAAAAATGCGTGTTTTATTTAATGTCTGACATCATTTTCTGTTCAAAAATTATAAAAAAGTTTCTTTTATTTGTAATGTGAAAATGGCATCAATAAGGATATAATGAATAAAAATAATAAACCATGAATATTTTCCCTTTACTTTCAATATAAATGGAGTACATCAGCTGCCACAATTACAAAATTTGTATTAAAAACTACAAAAAAAATTAATATCTCAAAAACAAATTGAGATACAGCTTTCAAACAAATAGTATTTAAAAGAGAATTTTTTTCCTTATACGACGGTGTAAAAAGTTAAAATGTGTGATGCATAGAAGTTTAAAATTTTGCAGTAGAGAAAATGCAAAACCAATTTTTTTTTTCAAATTTCAAAGTGTTGCCATTCGCAAAATGACGTATGCGTTACGCACAGATATGCTTGTCCTTTATAATATAGATATATAAAAGCCGTTCTCTGTGTGTATGTCCTTTATACAAATGTTCAATTTTAGACCGATTTGCACGAAACTTGCTGTACATATGTTTCAGAACGTGGAAAAGATCACTGTCTACTTTAAAAAATCCTCAGACCAATATTTATCCCTTTTTCCCATCTTCCATAATTTAACATTATAGAAATATCTCTTTTTTTAACTTTACAATTCAATCGTTTCTTTTTTGTTGCCTCACCCTAAAAAAAATGATACAATAATGTGAAAGAAATAACGATAACGCGTGTAATTGATTTTATTTGCCAATAAAAATTCAGATTTTCTTGCTATATTTTTGCATTTTTGAAAGTGACGTCATTGTAAACAGAAAATGCACATTTTTTTATATAGAAAATAAAAACTTTAACTATAAGAGCGGTAAAATTACGCAGCACGTTAATTTGAATATTGTTTTTTTTATGGAAAAACATCTACATTAATACAGACAGTCAAATTTCATGAAAAAAATTTAGGAAAAAGAAAAAAAAGACTAGATATGACTTCACATTCTATCAAATCTTTTCAAAGTGTAGTCATACTCACTGGCTCCTATATTTTGTTTACTACTTCGATTGTATACTACAGCCATATCTTATAGCTATACGCTATAGCTAAGTGTTGTATTGGTTTAGATTCAGTCGTAACATTTTCTGTGATTTATAGTAAAAAGAGAGAAGTTAATTCCCTTTTCAAAAAACTTTTGACTGATGTCACGATTTAAAATTTATAGAAAATGCCATCATTTCATCTAATCATTGTAGAATTAATTTCTATTAAAGAAAAATTTAAGTTTACGTTTAAGAGTGATGTTTTATTTAGAGTGGAAACCTTCTTGATCTAATACTTTAATTAAAGCTTATAATTACATGTAAGGTGAAGGCTTTAGTTTTAAGCAAATAAAATTTCATATTTTCCAAATAAAATTTCAGTAACTGCTACCTCATTTGGATGCATTTATTGTATTTTTTCCCGTATTGTAAGAAATCGTATACTTCTATTAAGTGTGCCAAAGAAAAGATGTATTTTAATTTTAAAAGTTAAAAAAATTACCACATGCGTCAAAAGAACATCCTTTTTCTAAATTTAAATTTCACGAGTTCCAAAATTAAAACTAAATATGTGAGTTTTTACATAAACGGCTGTTCATAAAGTTAAGCCTGTTCTCAAATCCAAAGGAGCAAATTTCTGACACTATTTTTTATTCATTATTATTCGGAAACACATGAAATTGGCAGGAGTTCTTATTTAAAAACTATATAATCGAAAGATAGTTTTCATTTTTTTGGTAAAGGTATAAGGCCTTTCAGCTGGTGTTTTGAACTGGATTTCGGACGCAACACCGCGATAAAGGAGAAAAACCGATTGTCACGTGACCACAATTGCTCATAACTCGATAAGTAATTTATTTATGAAAAAATGAAAAACTCATTTCAATTCCAAATCGCTTTAACAGCCAGGCCTACAAATTTTAAGCATTTACGTTTAATGGGTCAGAAAATATGTCAGAAAGTCTCGCGTTGTTGAGCAGGGAACTGGAGAACCATCTTAAGCATTATTGCAGGTCAGTATTTTGTAATCAATTTGCATGCCAGATATTCCTTAGAACATAAGTCATTCTATATTGTTTTAAACAAAAGTGCATGTCATAATAGGTGTGAATCACACTCATTAAAATTCGAATACGCCAACTGGGGGACAGCTCGATTACTTAAGACTAACGCGTCAGTACTTAAAGAGATAAAAATAATTCAGCATTTTTCATTCAGATAATAAGACTAATCTTTCATAATTGAGTTCACATGATTATATAACTTTTCCCTATAATTCTATGACTAAGCAACGGAAAACAATATGTTACGCACTAAAATCCTCCCTGAAAAACTAATAGTGCAAGTCGCATTAAAATCCATTCTGAAGAATTCAAGTTGTATGCACCAGGAACGAAATTCCCATTTGCATTTTATGTACTTATTAAATTATTTTGAGAAGTTTGATTTGATATCTGTTAAATTCGTGTTTTATTCGCCCTCGGTATGCTATTTCTTTCTCCCACCTTATTTTTTGTCGTCTCCAAAAAATAACTTAACATTACAGTAGCCAGCCGTAAAACAAAGCAAATGTACCATTGTACGATTAAATACTCTATAGCAATTTTTTAAACTTCTAAGCATCGCACATTTTCAGTTTTTATACCGTCGTATTGGGAAAAAATTTACTTTTAAATACAATTGTTTGAAAACTGCATCTCAATTTATTTTTCAATTATTAATTTTTTTTTTTGTAGATTTTACAGCCATTTGCTTAACAGAAGTACTCCATTTCTGTAGAAAGTAGAAAAAATAGTTGTAAAATAGTAATTGTATATTGTTGTTTCCATTTTCTCATAACAAGCGAAAGAAAATATAATTAAAATACGTGCTATTTTAAAAAATATATAAAAGAATGATTTTTGTAACATAGAGCTATTATAAACTATATTTAATTTTAAGTATCTACATTAATCTTACAAACACATGAAAGCCTATGAATCATTAGAAAGCCGTTTTTTTTTTTTTTGTTTTTTTGTTTTTTGGTTTTTGTGGAGTTTTTTTAATGACGGCATCTTTTTGCTGCGTTTGTGCATTAATTTCGCGATAGTGACGTCCTATACATTCTTTATTGTAGATCTTTAAGATCGTAATGGGGGATTCTTAAGCGGATGCGAGTGACATCATTTTACATAAAATAAAAGCGCGTGCTTTAAGACTTAAAATTGAAATATGTTTTGTACTATTTATATATACATATTAGGGTGTCCCCCAAAAAAATCAACTTTAAAAATTTTGAACTCTCACCCACTAAAAATGTTCTTCCTGTGAATATAAAACACCTTGAATTATTTCAGAATTTAAAAAAAAAAAAATATTTAGAGGTCCCCCAAGGTCATTGAACTTGCATAAAAATGGCCAAAATAATGTGAAATGCAGCATTGTTTTATTAACTACATTAAAAACCATTAACGTTCAAATGACATTTTTTTCATTTACGAAAACTTCTTATATATTGTTTCAAACAAATTTTGTATAAATTATGTTTTTGCTCAGGTAGGAAGAGATATAATAAATTACTGAAATCAAAAAGAATGTGATTTTGCAAACATTTCTACCTTCTGTATAATTATGCACAAAAAGTAAACTTAGGTAAACAATTATCTTGCAATTGGTAAATAAAACCATCGAAAAAGATTGTTTTAAAGTTATTACATACTTATTTACATATTTTTTTTACACATTCACACATTTTTTATCAACTACATTTCAAAACGATTTTGGCGATTGCTCTTTACAAAATTTCTTTCTGTGCATCCCTATATCTACGACTTGTAACAAAAACTGTTCTTGCTCTTCATTCTCTGTTGAACAATTAAAGTCATGTATGAATACAACAGCTTGTTCAGCAACATCATTTACATAAGCCAAGTTTTTAGCAAATATTGCAGTTTTTTTATAGGATGGCGTTTTGGACCAATCTTTGACTGGTACACTGAGGAAACAGTCTTCAATTTTAGACGTTTCAAAGAAACTATTAGAAATAGAAAAATCATCCAATTTGAAATAAAGTATTTTTAATAGATGTGAATTAGAACTCCTTTCTTTTTTAGTGTTCAAAACTATCTTTGATTTTGCTTACCAGAAAGAAGATCTGAAAACAAGCTAAGTGTTGCAGTTCTCCACTGACATACTATGAATGACGTAACATCGTTTTTAATCCAATATTGCTTATGTGTTTGACATCATATTCTTTCGACCTTTGAATCAGTGAAACCTCATTAGGAGGAGCACCAATAGCAGATCGGCAAGTAAACCAAGACTGCAAATATACACATACAACAAACCGTTTAAATTGTTGTATACTTTGTAACTCTTAAGCAATTAATACCATTAGAGACCATTAGATACCATTAAATGCTTTCATTCCCATTAAACAATAACTTCATTTAGCCAGTGTTTTTCGACAGCAATTTCTATCTCATTTAAGGCCCATATTACACTTAAATTTTCTTATACCTATATTTAAAACTATATATAAAAACAACAATCTATAGAAAACCTACTGCAAACCTAGCGATAATGTCAAGCAAAACAAATACACCAATAAACTATAAACTTGCAGCCCTAAATACCTACATCTATAGAGCACTGTATATATGTTCAACAGAAAAGTTATTAAAAGAAGAATTAAGGTTTATAGAAAACATAGGACTTAACGCTGGTCGTCCAAGAAAAACAATAGACAAGCTAATCAGAAAAGCGAAAGAAAAAATTAACTGGATCCAACCAGGACAAAATAAAAAAGATTATACACCCCCTACCATACATGAACGGAATAGCACTAAAAATAAAACGCGAAATTAGAAAACTCGGAAAGATAGTCCCAATCACACCCAACCCTTCCCTATTTAAAACGATACGAAATGAAGCAGAAAGACACGACGAATTACAGACGGCAGGAGTATATAAAATTAAAGCCTCAGATACAGAAAATATGGAAATTACATGCATCGGGATGACCAAGCGAAAGGTATAAGGAGGATATCCGCGACATAAAATATAATAATCAAGCAACAGCCTTCTCAAGAACAAATTAAAAAAACCCCATAATATCTCAATCAATTAAAATAGAAAAAATAGCTGCATATGATAATCCTCACAACACCCTAATGAGAGAGGCTATCGAGATTAACCTCGAAAGAAAAAGTGTATGCAACGATATGGCGCATCCAAATGTTGACTCCCGTTGGCTAAAAATGCTGGAAAGAAGGGGAAAGTGAAAAGGGAGAAGGGGGAAAAAGTGAAAGAGAGAGATGATAAAAGGTCGAAAGTGTAACTGCGAGCCGCCAATTGAAACTGATGAAGTCCAAGAAATGGACGAAAACGTTTTTTCAGAGAAGTGCCAAAGAGTATGGACAATGCAGTATATATTTATAAATAGCATAGTTTTAACGATATACCGGAATATGTGTCCTTTTTAAGTAAAAAAATGTGTTTTTGTTTTTAAGAAAAGTAAAGAAATGTAAATTATAATTTTCGATTTTAATATGTACAAAACGAAAGATAAAAGATTTTTTAAAATGAAAATTAAGTGTCATGAATCTTTATATATTAATGTAAAACAAATGTGGTAAAAGTATCTATACTGGTGGCTACTATAATGCCTGAAATATAGGTATAAGAAAATTTAAGAATAACTTCATTTTCAAGGAATAAATTGCCTTCCAAGGAATAAATTGCCATCCAGCAAGCTCGCTGAAGAGCACCTGGTTTTCGAATTCTAAATTGAATGTCTAATCTAATCATTAATGATGCAATATTTAAAATTTATTTGTAATGATCCCAAAGTAGTTTTGTAGTAGTTTTTACCTGATTAGAAGTAAAAGTTTTAAAACTGTCTCATGCTATTATGGTGGGTACTGATTACGTTTTTGGTTCATGGTGGAGCTTAGACCAGTTTTCTCGGAATCTCCTAAATAAAACGACTTCAGGCCCAGTAGATTGTCCAAAACACACTCTAAATGCAGTAGAAAGTAGAACCTCAAACATATGATGCCTACATGTTATCCACAAAAGGTTGCTGCCTATTTTTTTGCTCAAGGATTGTACATGCTCCTTTGAATCTCCCACTATTTGTATGGGTTGTATCGAAACGCATGCCAATTACGTGAGATTCACATTTCCACGATTTTAAGAGCTCAGAAACAGCATCAGCTGCTTCTTTGCCAGTTCCAGACAATAACTTAGAAACTCCAAGAAGCTTAGTACGTTCCTCTTGCAAAGAAAAAACTAGTACCGCTAAATGATCAATATTTATTATGCTTATTGATGACAAATTGGCTAACAGTTTTCCACCTCAATGAACAACTGACTTTGATGTTTCAAACTGTGTTTTTAATTGTTGAACAGTTTCTTGGCGAAGATATTGGGGTTCCCGGTGAATATATATATTTTTTAAGCACTATGGATTTTTACAAGTGGGTCAGACGTCATGGTAGAGGAGGAGCGACCTTCTTTGTTTATTACAGATGCTATTATCATTGTGCGTATTTTATGCTGGTCTTAGTTCAATCTAAAACACCAGCAACTCTTGGAGTAATAATGCATCTGCTACTGCAGAGCTTAGATTTATTTCCTTTTGTATTATCATCTAAATGTATTTTTACTAGAACTTCTTCCTCAGAGGTTTCATCAGAAGATTTATCGACTTTATCGATATCCAAAACCGAAGACTGATAAATAATCAATGAAACTTTCCTTTAACACCTGCTGGAGCTGCCATCTATTATTAATATTAGTAACATTGTAGTCTATGATATTAATTTAATGAAATCCAGTAGATTAAGAAAGAATGAAGAGCATTACATGAGTAATTATCAGAAAAATGAAATATGGTCCTCAGATAGTAATTTTATAAATTTTGATAAAAAATTTTAATAAAAATATAACATCAAATGAAATCATTGTTAAACATGATAAAGTGTTTCTTAAACAAGTTTTAAGATAAAAAAAAATTGTAAGAGAAGTGTGGTAGAATTCTGCAATCCTGCATATTAATTAAAAATTAAAATTTTCCATAAATTCCCTATTTTCTATTAGCTTGGGGGACCCCTAAACCTTTATGAAATGACTTGAATTTTTTTGTAATATCATATTATGACAGAAAGAACATTTTTAAAAGGTGAGACTTGGCATTTTCAAACTTTTCATTTTTTTGCCCTCTCCTGGGACACCCTAATACATATGTATTTTTTTTTTCATCGGGGGCGACACTAAATTCTGAAAAAATCAGAATTCCTGTTTTCTAGACTTTTTTATTTTATGTTTGGCGTGTTAATTCCGTTTACCAATTAGTTATTCAATATTACACGAAAACAAATCAGTTTGTTTTCGTGTAATATTCAATAATTAATTTGAATTAAAACTAATCTGAATTATTTACAGTGTTTTTCAACAATTGAGTTAATCTTTTGTAATTGGGTTGCAAGCATATTTAGATAACATTCATGCTTGAAAATTATTTTAAAATCGATAAATATTCTGTAAATTGATGGATTACATTGCAAACAAATATTACTGAATGTACTTTTGTTTTCTATAAGACGTTGGAACAATGGAATGTGCGACGTGTAGATGTTATATTGCAGTAAAAGGGAAATTTATTGTTGTTTTAGGTTGTTGCCACCGAAAATGTGATACCAGCGTTACTCATAGGCAAGCCTTTTCTTTATACTATTGCAGTAAGAGTAAACGGGTTCATCTTTCGTAATCGGGTTGCAAGCACTTTTCAAAATATCGATGTTTTTTTTTTAAATCCATTAAAATCAGAAAATTGAGATGCAATTTTTAAACAAATTTCATTTAGACGAACTTTTTTCTATTCGACATGGTAAAAAATGAAATTGTGTGATGTATAAAAGTTAGAAAAATTGCAGTAAAGTCACAATTTATGGGTTACAATCTATGAGTACTGACATAGTGTTTTTGCTTTATAATGTAGATATATACCGTGCAAACGAGAATTTCGCTAAATGCTGCGCGATTTGATAGATTTTTTTTTTTTTTTCTCATATTGTCAGGAAAATCACATATTTTTCTCTTACACCCGCGAAAGAAAACGCGCATTCTGTTTTTAAAGCTCAGGGATTTTACTATAGTTGCGAGATAATAAAGTCATGTTTTCTGATTGTCTTTTCAACGATTTGTGGATGGGAATGCACAAATTTCAGTTATTGTGATTGCCGTATTATTTCGTTTTAATTTATTTTACATGGAAGGCTCCTTATAATTGACACGGGCGAAGCCGGGTAGTTCTGCTAGTACAGAAATAAAGAAATTCTACTGCTGTATACCCAATAAAAGTGCAGTTCATATTTTGGTCATGTTAACTGTCTAAGAACAAAAATATAAAATCGAAGAATTTGTGAAAGGCAAACTTTGAGCTGCATTTTCAACAAATATAATTTACGAATTCAAAAAAGGTGCTTTATTAAATTACTTTTAAAACGCATTTAATAGGAAATTGATTATTTGAATTTATAAAACATTTGTTTTAGTTTTACGAATAAATACATGAATTTAGTCTTATGAATATTTTACTTTTATGAATATGCATATTGATGTATAATGCCCGATAAAGTAACAATGTTGAACAATTTTACTAACAAATTTTCATTACATTGCTAAGATTATCATACTTTTAATAATACATATTTAAACTTTTTTCATTTTTCTGTTTTATTTATTTTTTCTTTCAGTTAAAATGTAAATCACATGGTAAATATATAAAAGATTTTGCCCCCAAAGCTAGTTTTAATACATATTTGTTTGTTTGTTCTACATCTTTACGCGAGTCGTTTAATTTGCGATACAGTGTATGTATTAAATATACAAAAATATCTGATTCTCAAATCCAAATAAAATGTTAACAAAGATATGAAATGTAGCAACCTGGCTTATCGATCAAAAGTTTCTAGAAATTGCGTTTTATAAAGAGGACAAAATCTAAAATAGTGTGTTCTGATCTGTGTTCTACGTGTGTATTTTTTCGTGTGTATTTATGTGTATAAGTTTTCGATACCAAAATTATAAAATGAACTATTGCTATCTCATTAAATTCTAGAAAAGTGTTTTGAAAAATATTAAAAAAAAAATAACATTGTTGAATTTATCTTCCCCAATTTTCCACTTAATTAAAAAAACTTCTTCGCACTCTTTTTGAAACAATTATTGTAAGATCATCCTAAGTAATATTAAATAGAGTCCATCTTAAGTAAAAGCGTAGTAAGATCAATTACAAACTAGTATGTTGTGGCCATCACAAAACTTTCTTCTATATAAATCACGTCAATTAAATAATTTAAATAGTACAAGAAATTACACCAGTTTAGCACCAATTCATATCAAAGTATAGCTGAATTTAACGTTTGATGAAAATACGTGTATTAGTTCTTGAGATAGAGCTATAGCGGAGATTCTGAAAAATGTAGCATAGCAGCGCCACCTGTTGAGCTATTTACACCAAAACATAACCAGCACTAACTGATATCAAAGTATATCTGAATCTGGAGTTTGATAAAAATTCGAGCATTAGTTATTGAGATAGAGCTATGGGGAACATTCTGAAAAATGCAGCATAGGAGCGCTACCTGTTGAGCGATTTGCACCAAAACATAAACAGCACTAATTCATATAGAGGTATACCTGAATCTGAAGTTTGTTGAAAATCCAAGTATTAGATAGATTGAGATAAAGCTTTTGTGGAAATTGCAAAAAATGCAGCATAGCAGCGACACCTGTTGAGCGATTTACGCCAAAATCTAAACAACAGTTTTTCATAAACAGGTATACCTGAATCTGAAATTTGTTGAAAATCCAAGCATTAGTTCTTGAGATACAGCTATTGCGAAAATTACACAAAATGCAGCATAGCAGTGCCACCTGTTGTGCGATTTACACAAAAACTAATTTGCACCAATTTATATCAGGGACTAAGAGAATGTAATTTTTGATTAAGTTCCGTGCAATAGTTTTTGAGATAGAGCGCCCACAAAATTTGTGTCACATAAAGACAGATAGACAGGCAGACAGATTCACAAACTCACATACAGACATTTTGTAAAAAACATGTTTTTTCGGAATATCTGACGCCTAAAACGTGACAATCCGTCGAAAACGGAAAGTAGAAAATTGTCACAAATCCGATACTTTCTTCTTGCAAAGATAGAAGAAAGTAAAAAAAAAAAAATCTACACACAAGAAAACACAGGGAGAAAAACATTTCTTGTGAGAGAAAAAAAAAAAACAGGATAACATACCGGCCAACATTCTTTTTCTTTTATTTTTTCCACGCAAAATTCAAACATGGGCTAAAAAAAATAATTTAATATATTTTTTTAATGTAGTGTATTGTGCCTGTACGGTACGTATGTTATCCTTGCTGATTTTGGCTATGGTAAAAATAAAATAAAATTTAAAATATTCGAGATAACACTCGTTCGTACACTTTCTTTAACATGTTTAAATAAACTGTGTCCGAAACACACGTCCCCACGTTAAAAACTTAAATTAAAAAAAAATATTTCCGACGTAGGATGTCACTATTTAAGGAATATCGCAGACGAAAGTTCAATGTTTGGTGACAATTTTATTTTTGTTGATGCTGTCACCTAGTGTTTTTGCGAACCGGCAAAGGAAAACCGCTGATGGCCTTTTGCGTGTGGCGTTTGATATGGAGATGTTATCTCGGATTGAAAATGAACACGATTTCCTCAAGCGGATATTTTTTCCTAATGAGGCAACATTTAATGCCTCTAACAAAGTTAATAAACACAATTCCAGAATTTGGGGCTCAGAAAATCCTGATGCAGTACAGGAAGTGAAAAGAAACACCCCAAAAGTCAATGTGTGGTACACATTAAAAGAGCATGCATGGGAGTACACTGTTATTTATTAAAAACTTTGTGAGTACTAATATCTATTTTTACATTTTTCTCATGTTTTCTACTAATTTGCTAATCGTAGGAACATCTCAAAATCAGTGACGTTTGTTAGGACACCCTGTAGTTACGATCAAAACTTTCTAATACATCTTTTCTAAAACACAGGCCTTCGTGTGACACCAAGCAAAATTGAAAGAAAAGAATAATTTTCAGTATATAGTTTTGTACAATGAAGATCATTAATTTTGAATAAACTCAACACCATGATGTATAAGTTAGGATAAAGTGCAACGCCTTCACACTACGCAATGACCGTGAAATAAACATACACTGGTGTGCAAAAATTAAGGGCGAAGCAAATAAATTAAAATCCGAAGAAGACAACAGAACGTATTATTTAAATAATTTTGATCACTTGTTGCATATTTTCACATCTTGGAGACCTTATGCTAATGGTATGATTGCGGTCGATGTGGAAAACTTCTGCATGACGATATATTAAAAAAAAATCATCTCGTCCTTAATTTTTCCACACCAGTGTATTTTATGAACATTAATATACGATTATGTAAAGTTGTGCTTAAAAAGTGTGCAACATTAATTTCAGGTTTTGACCAATGTTTTAAGAAAATTTGATATTAAAGGTATTGGAGTGACAATAACTCTCATTTAGTGAATTTATAGTTAAATAATTAGGAGAATCAAATAAGTCATTGTGTGGTGTTTCGTATATAAAGAACCCATAACATTCAATCGATATTACTTGATGCATCGATAAATTCTGACAGAATGCCCCAGGAATTGCGACAAAATACTGTTTATTTCCTATTTACTGCAGACGACAGATTACCTGGGAATCAAAAGGTTGCGGTTTCTTCCAACTGGGAAATAGTTGTTGACGGCTTGAATCAATCTGCATCTTCTTTTTTTAATTGACTGGCGTGTTTCAGTTGGCTGACTTACGAAGTTATCTGGTCTTAATCCGCTTTTATGACTATTATAAGCTGAAGCAAATATATGCTGAATTCTATGTTTTTAAAATTAAAGAAAATCACACCGTTTAGCAACCTGATTACCCGTATGAGCATCTAAATATTGATTCGCGTTTATAGCGACTAGTTTAAATCACTTCTGTTCTATATTTAACAGCAAGAACAACGCAATGATTTTTGCTGTAATTCCACAACATCATCTTAAGTGGTTAGTATATTTACTTTCGTACCACATTACTTTTATATGATTAAGAGCAATTAATTTCGCAGAATATGGAAATATGTTTTATTCTGTAAAACATGATATTGTTCTAATTCTAACTAATTTTTAGGTGCGTTCGTAATTATATAAATACGTAGTACCTATAGTCGTCCTTCAGCCAGTCTGTCCGCATATAACAGAGCAAAAATTTCCGAACCGAATGGTCAGAAATTTTAAATATATAATTGTTGCAAAATTTTATCAGGTCATTTCAAATTTTATGGAAATCGAAAGTATAATTTAATTACAGGGACAGTCAAAAGTTTTCCGGTACATTACGGCCAATGGGAAAAAATTATTGCAAGTGTATTTTAATGATGTTACAGCGTTTCCGAATGGTTTGAAATTTTAAATATATAATTGTTGCAAAATTTTATCGACTCGTTTAAAATTTTATGAAAATCGGATGTATAGTTTAATTACAGGGACAGTCAAAAGTCTTCTGTTACATTACGGCCAATGGGAAAAAATTATTGCAAGTGTATTAGGTAGCTTTCTTTACAAAAAAGCTACCTATTGCAGCCGTTCGGAGGAAAGCGATTTCAAAAAATTTTGGTATATTTTCATCGATCATGACCCCCAGACCCCGAAACCACCCTCCGTTCAAAATTGATATATATATATATATATATATATATATATATATATATATATATATATCTATATATATATATATATATCTATATATATATATATATATATCTGACCTATGTCACACTGTAACTCCCGTAATTATGAACCGATTTCGATGTAATTCGGTGTGTACATAGTACATACCAATGTCTCGACCGAGTTCGTTGGCCAGCTTCATCCGCCGTTTTGTTTCAAAATGGCGGCCATTTAAAATTTTTAAAAAAATTTAAAACTTGAAATATTGTACCAAAAAATTAAAAATGGAAAAATATTTTTTTCTTATGTATTTGACCTTTATACAAAGATTCCGGAGCAGTTTTTGTTTCGTCTATATCTTAAAAAATGGCTGAGTTATAGCATTTTGAATTTCTAGCGTGGCTGACATTTTGAAACGTCCTGAAATTTGTCACGCGATAAAAGGCGTATTTATGAACCGATTTGGATGTAATTCAGTGTGTACATAGTACATACCAATCTCTCGACCGAGTTCGTTGACCAGCTTCATCCGCCATTTTGTTTCAAAATGGCGGATTTTTGGCGGAATTTTTTTTTTTTTTTAATTTAAAATTTGAAATGTGGTACCAAAAAATTGAAAATGGAAAAATATTTTTTCTTATGTATTTGACCTTTATACAAAGATTTCGGAGCAGTATTTGTTTCGTCTATATCTTAAAAAATGGCTGAGTTATAGCATTTTGAATTTCTAGCGTGGCTGACATTTTGAAACGTCCTGAATTTTGTCACGCGATAAAAGGCGTATTTATGAACCGATTTGGATGTAACTTCGTTTATACATAGTACATACCAATGTCTCGACCGGGTTCGTTGGCCAGCTTCATCCGCCATCTTGTTTAAAAATGGTGGCCATTTAAATTTTTAAGAAAAATTTAAATTTGAAATGTGGTACAAAAAAATTAAAAATTGAAACAATATTTTCTTCTTATGTGTTTGACATTGATAAAAAGATTCGGGAGCAGTTTTTGTTTCGTCTATATCTTAAGAAATGGCTGAGTTATAGCATTTTGAATTTCTAGCGTGGCTGACATTTTGAAACGTCCTGATTTTTCTCACGTAATAACAGGCGTATTTATGAACCGACTTGGATGTACCTTGGTGTGTACATAGTACATACAACTATCTCGACCGAGTTCGTTGGCCGGCTTCATGCGCCATCTTGTTTCAAAATGGCGGCCATTTAAAAAAATTAAAAAATTAAAAAAAATTAAATGAGATAACAAAAAATTGGAAAGTGAAAAAGATTTTTTTTTGTATGTGTTTGACCTTAATATAAAGATTCCGGAACAGTTTTTCTTTCGTCTATATCTAAAAAAAAATGGCTGAGTAATAGCATTTTTAATTTCTCTTGTGGCTGACATTTTAAAACGACCTGATTTTTGTCACGCGATAACAGGCGTAATTATGAACATATTTGGATGTAACTTGGTCTGTACATAGTACATATCAATGTCTCGACCGAGTTCGTTGGCCAGCTTCATTTGCCATCTTGTTTCAGAAGGGTTGCCATTTAAAAAAAAATTAAATTTAAAATTCAAAATGAGGTATTAAACAATAGGAAAATGAAAAAGATTTTTTTATGTGTTTGGCCTTGATACAAAGAATCCGGAGCAGTTTTTGTTTCTGAAAATTTGTTCTTTTGTTTATATCTTAAAAAATGGTTGATTTATAGCACTTTGAATTTCTAGCATGGCTAACATTTTGAAACGATCTTGTATTTGTCACGCGATAACACACGTATTCGCCTATTTCGATGTAAGAAGGCATGTGGATAGTATACATCAACACCTCGACCAAGTTCGCTGGCCAGATTCATCAGCCATCTTGTTTCAAAATGGCGACCATTAAATTAAAAAATATATGTATATTTAAAGTGAGGGGCAAAAATATTAGAAATTGAAAAAGGTTTCTTTCTTAAGTATTTGACCTTGATATAAGGATGCAGGAGCATTTTTTGTTTGTCTTTACCTTAAAAAATGGCTCAGATATAGCAGTTTCAATTTCTATTGTGGGTGACATTTTGAAAAATCTGATTTTTTGCATGCGACAGCACTCCTATATATTAACAGATTCCGATGTGAGTGAGCATGTGCACAGCAATTACTAAGGTCTCGACCAAGTTCACTGCTTAGCCTCATCCACCATGTTGTCTTAAAATGACAAGCACTTTAAGAAATTGCCGAATTTGGCAGCCAAATATATGTTACTTTAAAGAAAAGCAGCTTGGATAAAGCTGACTAATTTCGCGAAATTCTCATTCATTATATTGATAAAAATTAGTATTGAATCTCCTATATTCGGTTTCCACTAAATTGAGCTTCGTGTGTTTGAATGATATAATTTGGCTTTTTTTAAATAAGGATTATGAAAGCTACCTCTTCCTCCCGGCACTGGCCGGAAGGACTTTTTTAATGATGATACAGCCTTTCGAACAGAATGAAATTTATATGCACTTATGTATGGCACTGAATGTATATTGAAATATACATTCAGTAGAATATGCGGTGCAAAAAATATTCATCAAACTAGTCATAGTACGAACGCACCTCAATTGCCACGTTTGACGAACAATTTCCAACTTGTTAGAATTTCATTCATCCGATGAATTCCTATTCGTCTCACACCTCTGTTTTTCTATCTATCACAGAGTTCGTTCGCAGAAACTGTGCAAGTCAGAGACATGAAATTTTGCATACTTATAGCTAAATACCTTCGATCATACGAAATATCATAAAATTATGAAACAGTCTTATATTATTTTAATTAAATGATTTAATTTAATGATTTCCGAACAATGCTATTATTTAGATTTTAAATAAAATATAATTTAATTTTAACCTTTATCCTCGCAAGCTACGTACTATGTAGTTCCGTGGTAACGCGTATGTCTGCTAATCAAAAGGATCCCGGTTTGATACTCGGCACGGAGTTTGATTTTTTTCTCCCGTAATAGAATTCATTATCTAATAGATTCAATTTTTACAAAATTTTTGTAACTTATTTTGCTATTTTAAGGGCAAAATATTTTTGTAAAATATTTTATCAATTCTTTTTTTTTTAATTAAAAAATGCATTTTTTTTTTTTGAGAAAATGCGAATTTTTACTACATTTCATTAGACGATGGATTTATTGAAAAGAAATTTCTAAATTTATTTCTTTGTATTTTAAGTTTTGTTAGCTAAATATGCTTCTTAAATATACAAACAAATGTTGTTACAATTATCTGAAAAGCAGTTCTTGAATATGTTAAATTTGATTAAAAGAATATCTTCTAGATGCATTATTTAAAAAATTTAATTTAATGATGCTACCATCTATGTTCTTATTAAGAATGTTGAGGATTTATTAATTAGAAATTAACGATCTGGATTTATTAATTAAAAAATAAAGTGTTTTAAAAGGATTATTAAACTAAACTCTTTCTACGATCTTTGATTACTCTTACCCACTTGTTTTTTGATACATTATGGCGTATTTTAATATGACTACCATACAACATACATATGAGGAAAAACATATCTCCTCACTGCTGCTTTACTAAGGTAGTCAAATATTTCATTTCTGTTTCGAAAATAGCATGAAATCAACTTGTTTTTGACCCAATTTGCTTTTTTTGTAGTAAAAATGTATTTTAATATCCTGAATTTTCTTCTTTAATAATTATATTTTCTCAAAATGAAACTGCTTGAATTTTATTTGCATCATTTTATAATCTGAAGCATTTGCCTTACATCACTCATTTTTATCCCATAAATAAATTACTTTAAACCGTCTTTTTCTTTGGTTTGGAGAGCTAGGAAGTTTTATGACATTTTCTGCTTTGAAGTTCAAAATGTTTTATGCATCAGAATGATCTCCAGAGTGGATATCCTTGTATATAAACAGGTAATAAATTATTTGAATCAGAAGTAGCGTTTCCGGTGGGAGCAATTTCGAAAAGGAAGATACCATTATATTTACATAACCTGGAAATACGAAAAAAAAAAAAAAAAAAAAAAGAACTATAATTAAATGAGAAAATTTTTATTCGAGAAAATACAAGTCCTTGTCACTTTATTGCTAAAAGGCTACAAAAGAAGACGTGTTTAGTATCTAAGAAAATATAATATAACATTGAAACACATACAATAACTTTTAACGTAACTTCTCACAAATAATAATAAAAAAAAAAACATTCTCTTTTTATTGCAAATATCAGAAAGCAATATATTTTGGACCTTTAATCAATCATTTATGAAAAGATATATTTATTTTGCTGCCACGGGTTTTCAAAAACGCTTCCGAATTCTCTGTGTAGTTTCTGTATATATATATTACACTATCGTATGTGGCACAAAAATCGCGATTCTTTGTTAGTTGTTTGATCGCAACGCACGAATGAAACGTAGCTCATTGGTTATTGACCAGCATTTAATGCATCTGCATACCTATAAGGAGGGTTTACCATAGGGGGTTCTGTCGCCAAATTGACTATATAGCGCCAAATTCCCGTAGATTTCCATTGTAAACCAAAAGAGTTTACATGTTTACAAAAAATCAACAAATTAAGATATTTTAATGCAACAAAAACTAATATTAGCTTAAGAGTTTATATTGATTATATTTAAGGGAGTCCAAGTAAATTAAATTATGAATAAAAGTAACATGATACAATGCTTAGCATGCTTTCCCAAACATAAATCTTAAGGGAGACCAAACTGGTCGCCAAAGGCGGATAGTATTAATCACATTTCTGAAACCAGCATATTGGTTTTTAGAAAGCTGACAGTTCCCAATCCAACATATTCATTTGAGTAATTCAATTTATACAAGCAAGAATAACAATATTAGTTTTAATGCTGTCGATTTATCATGTTTCATTGTAAAGCGTGTTTGTTCAACATGAAAATATTTACTTGAGAAAGGAGAGCATCCAAAAAACCTGTATTCTGTATTGAAAAAACGAATTAATATACTATAAAAAACTACTTGGACACGTTTCCGAAATTCTGTGGCAGCAAAATAAATTTTGTATTTATAAATGCTTCTTAAGTCTCGACAATATGTTGGCTTCTGAAGTTTCTAAAGATAAAGGATAGTTTTCAAAATTGTAGATTACTCGGATGAGGTCATTATTTATTTTCGTTCGTTGTTGCATTGTATTTTTCTAGATTACGAAACAGTTTTTTTTTTTTTTTTTTTTTTTTTTTTTACAGTGCATCCATTCATGTAAACATAGTATCATAATACCTAAACAGTTTTTTGTGTTTCCAATAAAGCTTATTTTTGGTGCACGAGATGTGATATACATATTTTTTAATTTTATCGAAAGCGATACGTCGAAAACAAATGTTTCTTTAGTCAATTTTTATATAGGGTAGACTGGTGAAAGAGTGCGCAGTATACAAGAATACGCAGAACGATTATGTAATCCCAGAACATAGTTTTGCGTTTAGCTGCAGTTTTAAAGTATGTTATGAAATGATGAGTTTATGTCGAAAAAAATTGCGTATTTTTGTGAAAATTTAAAAAAAAAAAAAACAGAAAAGAGAAATTGATTATGGTCTTCTCGTTTTAAAATTTACGTATTTTGAAAACAGGATTATAACTAGAAAATAGGTATTCTGCTTTTTCAGAATTTAGTGTCGCCCCCGATGGAAAAAATGTACATATATAGATAGTGCAAAACATATTTCAGTTTTAAGACTTAAAACACATGCTTTTATTTTACATAAAATGACGTCATCCACTTAAGAATTCCTTATTTGCGATACGGTATTAAATAACAACTACAGTAAAATACGCATAGGACGTTACTATCGCTGGATAATACGCAAATAACAAAAAAAAAAAAAAAAAATTATTGTCATTCAAGAAACTCGACCAAAAAAAAATCGGCTATCTAATGATTCATATGCCTTCATCTTTTGTAATATTATTATAGATACTTACAATTACGTTTAGTTTATAATAACTCCATATTTTATCAGAAATCATTCATTTATAGATTTTAAAAATAGCATATATTTTAATTACATTTTTTCAGTATTTATCGGAAAATGTCAAAAAAGATGTAATTGCTATTTTCCAACTAATTTTCATTTACTTTCTACAGAAATGGAGTACTCGTGTTGCCAAAATTAAACAAATGACGCTAAAAACTAAAAAAAATTAATGTCTCAAAAATAAATGGAGATGCAGTTTTCATACAAATTGCATTTAAAAGTACTTTTTTTTTTCAAGTACGACGGTATAAAAATTGAAAATGTGCGATGCTTACACTGTAAAAAAAAATCAGTTCTACAGATGTAAAGTTACATGCTTACTAAACTTTTATCTGTAACTGTACAAAAAAAGCTGCAAATCTACAAAACTACACTGTAAAAAAAAATCTGTAAAGTTACTAAAGTTTTTCTTGGAAACTGGGATTCCTAGAACTTTTTATGTAACGGCAACAACAAATATTCATGTAACAGATACACTTTTGCGCCGAAAATCAAAAAATCTGTAACGTTACTAAGAATTTTTTAGGAAACTGGGATGCCTAGAACTTTTCATGTAACTACAGCTAGGTTTACAGATAAAATTTTAGTAAGATTACTGCAATTTTAATAGATTCATCTGTAAAGTTACAGATTTCTGTAGCTTTACGAAAACTAGTTTTGTAGATTTGCAGCTTTTTTTGTACAGTTACAGATGACAGTTTAGTAAGCATGTAACTTTACATCTGTAGCGCTACAGAATTTTTTTTACAGTGTAGGTTTTGTAAAGCGACAGAAAACTGTAACTTTACAAATTAATCTGCTAAAATTTCAGTAATCTTACTAAAATTTTATCTGTAACCATAGTTGTAGTTACATGAAAAGTTCTAGGCATCCCAGTTTCCTAAATAATTCTTAGTAACGGTACAGATTTTTTGATTTTCGGCACAAAAGTGTGTCTGTTACAGAAATTTTTGTTGTTGCCGTTACATAAAAAGTTCTAGGAATCTCAGTTTCCTAGAAACACTTTAGCAACTTTACAGATTTTTTTTTTACAGTGTAGAAGTTAAAAAAATTACAGAAGATTATTTAACAGAACAATGATATACATGCTTTGTCTTACGTGCTGGCTTACACAAAGGGGCGTTATTTTTTGGACACGACACTTTTTTTTTGCTAGGAGAAAGAAATAGGGCTAATATAGATTACGAAAATAATTTACTTTTTTTGTTTTTTCTATTGCGTTATTATTGGACTACCTGGCACTTAAGTTATTTAGGTTTGCTTATCAGTAGATGATATTACTGACATTTTAAAAATTTTTAGTGACCATAGTTCAAGAGTGCGTAGTGCCAATGTGTGAAAAAGTGCATAAGTTCTCTTGTCCAACATATTCGTTATCTATTTTACTTGTTTATTATTTTATTATTATTATTATTATTTTATTGTCAGTTATAGTTATAAAATGGGTTTAAACTACTTACTATTTAGTTTAATAGCTTTTTTATCATAATTCAAATGTATGTATTTTAAAGAATTTCTCCAGTTTTAAAAGTAATATCATTATAGTCAACAGAAAATGATTTTTCAGAAAAGGTAGAAAATCAAGAAAAAGAAATGTTGCACGCTCACTATGAAATAAACCCAACTTGTTTTTCGAAAGGTATCGCATCGAATTCAACAACTTCACCTTAAGTCAAACTAACATAACTTTCACCGTAAACGCAGTCATCAGTGCTGCTATATCCTATAGTAAGAGGATATAGCAGCAATAAGGTCTGAAATTTTAAGCTGATCACTACACAAAACGCAGATTGAAAAGGGCGCTGTGAAAAAAAAAGTAAAAAAAAAAAAAAAAAATCTTTATCAAAAAGAGTAAAGTTAACCCAAAAAGCCAAAAACTGGGCCAAAGAAAGAAATGTTGATATGTCGAGGCTGCTCAGAAATCTGTAGAGACCAAATCGTAGAGGGTTTTATCGTGACCAACGTTCGTGACGTTTAAAACGTCAGACGGAGTGGATCATCTTTACAAGGTGATTGGTAAAAGGGTTTTGTGACAATCGCCATGTAAAAAGTATATACACCCTGTGACGTTTTAAAAATCATAACCCAGCCTTGTATGTCTTTGGTCGCGATTGGATCAAATGAAATTCTTTCTGAAATTGGTGGCACGAAAAGTGCTTAATCTACGCAGGACGTGGTTATTAAAAATGAAAAGTTTGTAAGTAAAGGGCTTTTATTTTCTTTATTGCGCACTCTTGCCCTCATTGGTCGTACACGAGTGTGCATTCAGGAGCATAATCTTTTTTTAAATAATACCGAAAATGCCTATTATAAATAGACCGGGAGGCAGCAGCACACATAATCACCTCATCGAGTTCATTGCTAAAGTTCCAGAATTAGTTAAAATTCCAATAGTATATTAAGACGCAATAAGTTTGCCAAGTCATATCTTGGCGGAAAACGCCTGGAAACTCGATTTTAGCAGTTGACGCGTAGGAACCGGGGAAGCTGTAGCTCCCCCTGGAATATTTCAGACGGGCTCAGCTCCCCCGGGAGAAATTCTCGCACCACATCTGTTTAAGATATATTGCTGAATTAAAAAAAATAAAGTATACTTTTTCTAGGAAATCCACACAATAAACAACAAAGAGAGAAGAGAGAGAGGGCGTGGTGAGCACACTGTTTGTGCCTTCGCCCTTTTTCTCATTGTTTACAATCCTCCCGATTTCCAGAAAAAAGGGGGTCTTATATAGGTCTACTACAAATTACCTGCACCGATAACATATTTATAAAGAGTAGGCCTTTAAAATTTATTTGGAAAAGATTTGTAAAGAATTTGTAAGCAAAACAACAGAAAACACTTTAATTTTTGGTAAATGGAAGTGGAAGAAACCTTAAATTTGAATACTGTATTTGGGATCGCACATAAATTAAGTTTCTATGCATCAAGTATATCAATTAAAAATTATTTTAACTGGATCAAAGAGTTGGTGATCTTTTGATATGCTTCTATTTTATACTCCTGTTTGTGAAACGTACAACACAATGAAGGAACCCTCCAAACTGAACGGAATGATCCGCGCCACTAGCTTTCCGCAATATACCCCGGCTCCCCCTGTTTGTACAAAGTTCCTACGCCATTGGTTTACCATTGTGTTTTCCCGTAACCAAAAGTATGAAAATATGGAGGACTGGGTGCAGAAAAGCACAATGCTAAACCAAAGAGTCAACCGCTAAAATCGTATTTTCAGGTGTTTCCCACCAAATTATGTCTTGGATGACGGATTGCATTTTAATATGCGAATCGAGTTTCAACCAATTCTGGAATTTCAGCCATGAACTCGATGAGGTGACTGCCTGTGCTACCACCTCCCGGTCTAAAATTGATAAATGCGATTTGTTTGGTGGCTTAATAATTTAAAAGTATAACATTATCCCTTAAATCTCTTCATTTATTGTAATTTAATGAAATAGCAAAAGTGCGCACTCCTGCACCACTTTACTCCAACAATGGATTCTTGTTCTATACAGATTATACGCTCTTCACAATTTGCGACAAAAACAGAGAATGTCATGTAATGGCGCACAAAACTAAAATAGAATCTGAGGTTTTAATATTATAGTCATAAATAATAATAATAATTAATATTATAGTCTTTTTAATATTATATTTATAATCGTCCTCAGTATTTATAGGATGCGCGTTCATTAAATATTATGCTTAAATCGCCCTTGACATAAATTGTTGTAAATTGGCTTTCGCTGAATATCCTAATAGATTCACTCTAATACAGTATTATTTTATGATTTCTGCTGAATCTCGGCATCAATGGATGAAATTTTACTATGAATTTACTGAATTTACTGAAATTTACATATATATATATATATATATATATATATATATATATATATATATATATCCAGATTTTACATTGTACTCAAGTTGTGCTTTGGTCAGTAACATATAATTTTTGTTATAAATTGTCACATTTCGAACCAGGTAGCTTCTAATGAGAACCTTACATTAATATAAAAAATAAGACATTGAATTGGCTTTAATACACGTCAGATAAATTACCATACACAATGTAAAAAAAAAAAAAAATCCCTGACGGCTCGGGCCTACAGGCGGAGGTAGATTTCGAAGTTAAGCACTAAATTCACCAACAAAACTTAAATCAAGATTAGAGATAAACCCAGTTCCTTCACTAAGAATGAGCTCTAGGGAGCTAAACATTTTGTGAAAATTTTAATTTACACGAATACACACACGTATGTATATGGAATATGTTTAAAAAATAGCTAAAGCAAATTCATAGAACCTCAAAGTGTTAAAATAAAATAATATTTCCATAGTCGGGTTTATATGATGTTTTAATACGTTTCTTCAAACTTACATGACGTCGCATATTCACCTGCTGAGGTCCATTTTATTTTCAATATGACGCAATATATATATTTTTAATTCGTCAAATTATTTATTTCATTTTGAGTTTTCATGCGTAAATCTTGCTTTAGAAAACTTATGACGTAATTTTCAATTCCTAAAACTATTTATTTAATTTAATTTTTCACGTGAAATTCTATCAATAGAAAGCAATTGTTGTGGTGAAAATTTTATTGCTTTTTTTTTTAATTGTTGGCAACTGCTATAACGAAATTTTTTTTTATTTTTTCCTGCCATTGTTGTGTAAGAGTTGGTTTTATCAGAATCATGTTAAGACGGTATTCAAATTTTTGAAACCTCCCCATTTCTATTCCCTTGGGCCGATTTTGCCCATTTTCAATCCCCGCCGAGATATTTGCCATCTTAAAGTTGTTTTCAAGTTTGAAGACGATCAGTGCATAATTGCGACTTTTATCGTGCGGACAAAATTTAGTATATATATATATATATATATATATATATATATATATATATATATATATATAACCAATAATTAAACATAACCTACCACCATCAAAAACCGTAATATTATAAATTAAAGCTGTAAGTATATATTAAAAAAAAAAAAAAAAAAAAAAGATTAAATTATTTATAAGAATTATTATGGAAGAAAAATAAGAAAGTGGACACCGACAAATAATGGAAATGCTTATATATTGAATTACGTTTTCAAGGGCACAGAATTCAATGATATAAGCAAAATGGTTGTTTTCTGTGGGAAAAATAAGCTAAAGCTAAAAGTTATTTTCCCCTGTGCCCAAACAACCATTAAAATCAAGTGAATTGATTAAAAATGAAAACAAAATAGAAACAAATAATATGAAATGGCAAAAACAATAAAACGTATTTAAATATTTATAGGATATAAAATGAAATAATAAACACCATACCGATTAATATTTTAGAATAAATCCACGCGCACATGGCACCCATATCGTAAAGATTAAGGTTAATAAAACAGTTAAGAAATCACAGTAATTGATACCATAGGATGCAGTTAATACATATTGAAATAAATGTTAAATAACTTTTAATATAATATAAAATAATATAAATAGAAAGTAATTACATAATTAAAATGCACTATTAAATTAATTAAAAACCGTTAAACAATATCGTCAAAATTTAGCTAAAAATTCCCCCTGGTGTAGTAAATTATAACTGAAATGTAGCTGGAATAAGTAAATCTAGAACTTATCGAAAAAAAAACACAAATTGTGGTGCTGCCATCTAGTATTACTTTTATGATTTAATTGTCAAAAGACTTGCTTCAGTTGTAAGCAATTGAATGTAACAATTGTTTTATTACCAGCAAAACCAAACATATCCTTATATATAGATAATTATAAACTGAATATAAACCACACAATGTATTTAAAAAAAAAACTATTGTTAATAAAATTTAAAAAGCATACAAAATATTCTATTAGCAAATTTATTTAAACTACACTAGGAATTTAAATAATTCTAGAACAGCGATAATATATAGCATATAGCTATATGCTATAAAACAAAATAAATTCATTAATAATTAATATAAATAATTATTAAAAATATAAAAATCTTTAATAAAAACTATTATATATAAGATAATTATAAAATGAACAGGAAATAAAAAACATATGGTAGTATAAAGAAGGTGAACTGATACTTAAATTCCAATTACCTAAAAAGCACAAATATAGTGTGTGGATTATTTTATACATCCATAAAAATCCTAAAAGTATGAATGTGGGACATTCAAAAACAATAAACCGATAATAAATTATATAACACTAAGTGAAAATAAATAAATATTAAAATATTAATAAGAATAGAGGAATAATAATAAATATAATTACCCAATTTTAATCCATATAGTATAACTTTATTTATATTAAATATACTTATATGTATATTAATCACTATAAAAATGGCATACTATTAGTAATTAATATGATATTGTCCTTATCAAATTAAAATTTATAACAAATGATTGTAAATAAGATTAAACAATAATAAAGCTAATAATTAATGAAATTCACCAGTTACATATAAAATATCAAATCAACATCCTTATAAAATACGTATCAAAAATATAGTAATAATACAAAAGCCCCATTTTTTTTTATAAATTAACCATTGCGTATTATCCAGACAACACCACCCTCCTCCGTACTCTAACATCTACCCACCCATCCAACCTATAATAATTTTTTTATGTTATTTTACAATTTTTATTTTTTTATAGAGATTTTTTTTATTTTATAATTTTTTTGTAATTTTGTTTACGCATGTGTTAATTTGTTTTAAAAGATCATGTAAGAAAAATACTAATTGTATATTAATGAATATATGAATTTTTTTGGAAAACCATGATTTAATGCATCATAAATTAGTTTTTTAATATTATTGTTAATTAGAGGAGAAGAACATAAACATTTTATTCTATATAAATGATTAAGTATTATATTTCGAAATACAGAATGATGTAGACAAGATTTAAAATTTGTAAATGTATTAACTTTGAATTTAAATTCTTTACGTTTGTCATATAAATCTGTGATTGTTTTGTTGTCTTTTATTGTAATTTTAAGATCTAAGAAGTTAATTGTATTGTTAGATAAAAGGTTTTCCGTTAATTCCAAATTAGTGGGATAATCTACTGGAAACGAAGTAATTGCAGAATGATCAGTATCAATTAAAATTATGTCATCAATATAACGATATAAATGTAGATTATTATTAGTAAAATTACGTTCATAATGATATAAGTATAAGTCTGAGAGTAAACTGGATGTACAACCGCCTTGTGGTATACCGACATGCTGTAAATATAAAGTGTTATCTTGCAAGATATAATTATTATAGATAATGAAGTTAGTTAAAGATTTAAAATATGCAATATCAATATTAGATGGTAATTCCAGTTTTTTATAATACTTTTTAAATAATGCATTTATAATTTTATGTAAATCTAATAGGTCTATATTATTAAAAAGATCTTTGAAGTCATATGTTGTTATATTATATACACAATGAAGATCTTTTAAAATATTGACAAGTTGATAGCTATTTTTTATACAATGTGTATTATCATTGTTTGTAGTAAGTACATATAATTGATTAAGAATTTTTAAGAGAAGTTTATTGGCTTTATTATTATATGTATTGCAACCAATAGTTACAGTCCTAAATTTAATTGGAGTTTTATGAAATTCGGGAATAAGAACTAAATATGGATAATTAAAGTTAGTAGATAAAATATTTAATAGTTTATAATAACTTCGAATTTTACGATTATTTACAATTACATTTTCATTAGTTTTTTTAAATGACTTATTAGAAGAAATACAATTTGTAAGAAGTTGGTGATAATAAGATTTACAAATAATAGCATAATTATTAGGAGATTTGTCTACATATGTAATAACGTAGTTTTTTTTTGTAATTTAGTAATTTGTTGGAAAATATGCTGTGTATTAATAGAAACCAAATCAGCCATATTATTTTTTAAAGCCATAGTTAATTTTTCAATTACTAATATTTTCCACTGATTAAAATATTCAATAGGCTTATTATAAGAGATAGAAATTTTATAAATAAAAATATCAATATCATGTGTAAACTGTTTGATAATAGATTTAACATTAAATTTAGATGGAAGTCTATATTTAGTACCATAACCCATTAGTTGTTTCAATTTAAAATTATTAACAATATCAAGATTTCCAGTGATTATATGTCCATGATCATTGTTTATGTATTTTTTTAGAGTGGGGTCATTGCATTTACACGGAAAATTACTTGCAGCAGCTGTATTTTTTGAAAATGTATTGTAGTTAAAAATCTTTCTACCAATTGTATTAGGATATTTAAAGGTTTTTGAGATATGAAGATTATTAATAGGAAAAAAACAATTTTTATCATTAATTATAGAATTGATATTAATTTTATTAAATATGTGATTTGAAAAAGTAATTAACATTTGAGTATTCATGTTTTGAATTTTATGTTTTTTTTTGTAAATTAATATTTAAAAGATTAACCCTAGACATAATGAGGTCAAAATAAATATCTGAGAAATGTTTAGAGAAAGATTTACTTAGAAATACATTTAAATGTTGTACAATCTGTTTCTTTTTAATAGCAAAGATGTGTTTTCGAATTAACAACCAGTTATAATTCTCTAAATATTTTCTTTGAAGATCATTTATATGTTTAGTGATAGATTTTTTGGAAACTACAACTGATGATGAACCCTTTCCTCGTTTATTACGTGTTGTTTTACTATTTAAATTATGATTAAGAGTAGGATAAATTGGAGAATAATCAATATTGTTATTTATAGATGTGAAGACTTTGACAGGTCTGTTAAATACTTCACTGTTAAGTCCATAAGGATAAATTGTGTTGTAATATTTCATAAATGATGATTCCATATAAAGACGTTCTGATTTATTTTTTAGAATTTGAAGAATTTCAATTGTCGTATTTTTAAATTGATGTATATGAAAATGTTGAATTTCAGCTGTAGATTGTATATTTTTTGCTTTGTTATTATTAGAGTCTGAACGATGATGATTGATACGTTTATGAATTGGACCTGATGTTTCACCAATATATTTCATATTACATAAGTTGCACTTTATACTATAAATCACATTAAATGCTTTACAAAAGCTTGAATAATTAGGATCTGAGATAATTTGTGTCTGAGAAGCGTATGGACATGTCTTGCACCGAGCATCATAACACTTACGAAAAAATAAAGGACGAGGGGGAGAGTATAAATGGTCGCTGGATGACGATCCCGGAACAACCCAATTATTGTTCCTGTACCGGGCACTACACTGCATAGATGCTAAGTGTATCTTGCCAGGATCGAGATGTTTACTAAGAACTGCCATATAAAAATAATGTTTGGAAATTGCAATAATTGCCATAAAAAAAGAAAATTTAATAATATAAAAATTAATTATTTAATTAAATTAGTCTTGAATAAATAATAAATCTTGAGTAAGAATAATATATACAATATTTACAATAATAGAAGCAGAACATAAAAACAAACTTCAAATTTACCATAACCAAATAATGATAACCCTTATTTCGTAGACTAAAAAAGCAAGATACCACTGGACCCATTGATAACAAGTAAGGCAAAAAAAGATCCGCATCTAACATCAAATCCCAGAACAACATTAACCTTGCAAAGACATCCAAAACGCATTCCCAATTAATTTCTCAGATCAAAGTAATATGAATTTAAACTTCTAAAGCATATTAACATTAAATCTATGAACAGAAATAATTATTACTACCATATTGATGTAAAGATATAAAATTATCTCTCTTCAGAATTATGTAAAGCTATAGCATAAATAGAGAATATATAGAGAGAATATATAGGACAATATCGTATACTAACCACAAGAAAATACAGATAAAATCATAACTAGAAAATTAAATAACATTAAATAAAGCAATGCAATGATAGGAATGAAAAAATTAATGGAATCCTAAAAAAGGTATCAGATAACTACATAGTAGAAATCATATTGATAATACACATAGACAGTGCGCTATTGCAGCAATTATCTAAGCGTATAATATTTAAAAAAATTGCTAAATCATTCAGCGACCTGGGAATATATATGAATATATATAAGATACCAAAAGGAAAAAATACTTCAAAATGAATTATTGACATTCAAAATGAAAAGATATTTAAAAACATCGTAAAAAGCATACATTCACAATTACTTGCGCAAATGGATCATAGTAATTTGAATGCTAATATATAACCAATAATTAAACATAACCTACCACCATCAAAAACCGTAATATTATGAATTAAAGCTGTAAGTATATAAAAAAAAAGATTAAATTATTTATAAGAATTATTATGGAAGAAAAATAAGAAAGTGGACACCGACAAATAATGGCTTATATATTGAATTACGTTTTCAAGGGCACAGAATTCAATGATATAAGCAAAATGGTTGTTTTCTGTGGGAAAAATAAGCTAAAGCTAAAAGTTATTTTCCCCTGTGCCCAAACAACCATTAAAATCAAGTGAATTGATTAAAAATGAAAACAGAATAGAAACAAATAATATGAAATGGAAAAAACAATAAAACCTATTTAAATATTTATAGGATATAAAATGAAATAATAAACACCATACCGATTAATATTTTAGAATAAATCCACGCGCACATGGCACCCATATCGTAAAGATTAAGGTTAATAAAACAGTTAAGAAATCACAGTAATTGATACCATAGGATGCAGTTAATACATATTGAAATAAATGTTAAATAACTTTTAATATAATATAATATAAAATAATATAAATAGAAAGTAATTACATAATTAAAATGCACTATTAAATTAATTAAAAACCGTTAAACAATATCGTCAAAATTTAGCTAAAAATTCCCCCTGGTGTAGTAAATTATAACTGAAATGTAGCTGGAATAAGTAAATCTAGAACTTATCGAAAAAAAAAACACAAATTGTGGTGCTGCCATCTAGTATTACTTTTATGATTTAATTGTCAAAAGACTTGCTTCAGTTGTAAGCAATTGAATGTAACAATTGTTTTATTAACAGCAAAACCAAACATATCCTTATATATAGATAATTATAAACTGAATATAAACCACACAATGTATTTAAAAAAAAAAACTATTGTTAATAAAATTTAAAAAGCATACAAAATATTCTATTAGCAAATTTATTTAAACTACACTAAGAATTTAAATAATTCTAGAACAGCGATAATATATAGCATATAGCTATATGCTATAAAACAAAATAAATTCATTAATAATTAATATAAATAATTATTAAAAATATAAAAATCTTTAATAAAAACTATTATATATAAGATAATTATAAAATGAACAGGAAATAAAAAACATATGGTAGTATAAAGAAGGTGAACTGATACTTAAATTCCAATTACCTAAAAAGCACAAATATAGTGTGTGGATTATTTTATACATCCATAAAAATCCTAAAAGTATGAATGTGGGACATTCAAAAACAATAAACCGATATTAAATTATATAACACTAAGTGAAAATAAATAAATATTAAAATATTAATAAGAATAGCGGAATAATAATATTTATAATTACCCAATTTTAATCCATATAGTATAACTTTATTTATATTAAATATACTTATATGTATATTAATCACTATATATCAAATCAACATCCTTATAAAATACGTATCAAAAATATAGTAATAATACAAAAGCCCCATTTTTTTTATAAATTAACCATTGCGTATTATCCAGACAACACCACCCTCCTCCGTACTCTAACATCTACCCACCCATCCAACCTATAATAATTTTTTTATGTTATTTTACAATTTTTATTTTTTTATAGAGATTTTTTTTATTTTATAATTTTTTTGTAATTTTGTTTACGCATGTGTTAATTTGTTTTAAAAGATCATGTAAGAAAAATACTAATTGTATATTAATGAATATATGAATTTTTTTGGAAAACCATGATTTAATGCATCATAAATTAGTTTTTTAATATTATTGTTAATTAGAGGAGAAGAACATAAACATTTTATTCTATATAAATGATTAAGTATTATATTTCGAAATACAGAATGATGTAGAAAAGATTTAAAATTTGTAAATGTATTAACTTTGAATTTAAATTCTTTACGTTTGTAATATAAATCTGTGATTGTTTTGTTGTCTTTTATTGTAATTTTAAGATCTAAGAAGTTAATTGTATTGTTAGATAAAAGGTTTTCCGTTAATTCCAAATTAGTGGGATATTCTACTGGAAATGGAGTAATTGCAGAATGATCAGTATCAATTAAAATTATGTCATCAATATAACGATATAAATGTAGATTATTATTAGTAAAATTACGTTCATAATGATATAAGTATAAGTCTGAGAGTAAACTGGATTTACAACCGCCTTGTGGTATACCGACATGCTGTAAATATAAAGTGTTATCTTGCAAGATATAATTATTATAGATAATGAAGTTAGTTAAAGATTTAAAATATGCAATATGTATATATAAACTTTTTAGGTGTGGGTGGTTTTGGGTATCTGGGGTCCTATAATGAAAACTTATGAAGGATTTTTTCAAAAGTCGCACCATGGTAACGACTGCAATAGGTAGTATTTCTTACGAAATCTACCTAAAAAATTAAAGCTGCCGACGAATGGATGGACTAACAAACGGATTTTGGCCGCCGTAGGGATTCATTCAAACTGGAGTATAACTTGTATCTACGGTTCGGATTTGCCTATACATTTGTACATGTTATGATAAGCTATTTTGATTCATATTGAGTTTTGAGCATTAGGTTTGGGTTGGGTTGATTTTTGACGGCCAATTATCTACTCGAGGGATATAGGCCCAGGGGAAAAGTGCCCTTCGTGGGAGTCTTTCAAAGGGAACCTAACCCATATTTACGCATAAAAATCCATGGTTCGAAGAAAACCATGAAAACTCAGAACGATTAGGCCGATGGGCACGATTGGGTTCGAACTCAGCACCTCCCGTCTACCAGCTTGAGAGCAGAACCTATCGGCCACTGGTGGGGCCTTTCGAGCATTAGGAGACGCTGCTATATTATTTTTTGTCGATGAACATCATAGTTTTATTTCAGTTTATACTAGGTAAAAATGCACAACATTTTATATTTGAGGTTCTTTATGGAAATATTTATATGTTGATCCAATACTTGATTGCAATATGCAATATGGGGCGCTGTTGTGCTTTTTTATATATCAATCACTGTAATTCTATGTTAAATAAATAAAAAAAAAATCCCAGCCGGCCCGGCCTACAGTCAGAGGTAGATTTCGAAGCAAATATACTAATTTCACAAACAAAAACTAAATCATGATTAGAGATAAATTCACTTTAACAATTTTATCTGGCCGCTTTTGACGAGCTTTTATCTCATTTTTAAATAATAGCTGTTTTTATCAGAATCATGTTAGGGCGATATAAAAAAAAAAAAAAAAAAAAAAAAAAAAAAAAAAAAAATACTTTTCCGTGCTCAACAACTCGAAATTTTCTGACATAATTCCAGATTCATTTTTAATAATAATAAAAAAAATATATGAAACTTGCTGTCGTGATTTTTGAAGAGATTTATAAGCGACCTGTGTTTTTATTTTTTGTTCAATTAATTAAAACTTGATATATAAACAATTATTTTCTCAGAAGGACAATATTTTTCGTTTCTAACACAATCGCTTTGGGAAATTCTGTTCAAAATGTCCACTTTGACATCATTTTTTGAAATATATTCTGCCTCTATCAAAAAATCGTTCATTAATGTACATTATATAGTTTCTGAATAAGCGAAAATACCAATTAAATGAGTTTGAGAGAAAAAATGAATTTAAAAATGAGTCAGAAAATAAGCAGTTTGGATTTGAGTGCATCCTTAATACAATGATTTTTCCAACACAATCCGCTTCGGTAAATTCGGTTCAAAATGCCCTTTTTAACAGCATTTAAAAAAATATATTCTGCCCCTATCAGAAAATCGACCATTACGGTACATTATATAGTTTCTGAGTAAGAAAACGTACCAATTGGAAGCCTTTGAGAGCAAAAATTAATTGTAAAATGAGTCAGAAAATAAGCAGTTTGGATTTGAATACACCCTTACTAAGATGATTTTTTTCTTCAACCGCTATGTATTTTTAATTTGTTTTTGCTGTAAGAATTGGTCCTCTCCAAAACTTGTCTATATAGATGTTGTACACAATATTAAGTAGGTATATGGCAAATTCATGGGGATTTTATATCTTTTGAATTGACGGAGTTGTGGATTTTTTTCTTCTTCAAACCCCCTTTTTGTTTTCGTTTTTATTTTTATTTTTTTTTTTTTTTTGCGGTACGAATTGGTCCTATCAAAAACTTGTGAATATGAAAGTTATAGATAATGTTAAGGAGATTTATAATAAAATTAATTGGATTTGAAATCTTGAGAATTGACGAAGTTATGAATTTTTTTCTCCCAAGAACCCTATTTTTTGCGCCCCTTGAGCCCATTTTTAACTTTATCAAAAATCTGTGATACATAAATTTTTGGACCTATTTTTAGAAGTAATAAAAACTTTAAACTGATTTGATATGTAAAAAAATTAAGAAGTTATGGGGGGTTTTCTGTTTTCACAAAACCCCTCCCTATTTCCATCCAGTTGGTCCGATTTTGCCCATTATCAAACTTGACCGAGATTTTATGCCCATTGATTTTATGTATCAGTTTGGAAGAGATTGGTGCAGAATTACGAAAGTTATCGCATCCAGAAGAAAGTGATATATATATATATATATATATATATATATATAGATACAGATAGATAGATAGATAGATAGATGAAGTTTTTTACTGAGGGTGGTTTTGGGTTCTAGGGGTCATGATCGGTGTAAATATGCAAAAAATTTTCAGAAATCCCAACTTAGGAACGATCCCAATAGGTAGTATTTCATACGAAATCTACCTAAAAAGGTATATACTTTGTAATGTTTGTTGTGTAACGGCGTTATATAATTTAATAAATTAGGATACTGGAGTTATAAGCTTTGTCATCGCAATACAATACTAGTTTTTCATTACAAAAAGTATGTTTTGGATTATAGATGGTTCACCGGTACATTTATATACTAAGAACTGGCAGGCTTCGTACGATACGCTGGTTGTTTTCTCCAAATGAGACTTGAATCAAGCTAAATATATCGTTCATTTCACCTTGCGTTTTTCAGCAGTATTGACTTTTATTAGAACGTCCTTTCGCATAGCTGAAACCGATATGAAAGCCATTGCGCTAAAGTGTCGGACACGACTTTCGCTGTTCTGGACAACTTTTTTAATTGTTTATTTACAGTAGGGTTCGGTAAAAAATTACTTAGCTATATGCAATATATTAAAACAATCCCTGAAAAATTATACGCAAGAACCATGGAAACTCGTCCATTAAAATGTAAAAAAATCTTATCTCCTAGTTCAAAAACCTTTCCATCATATTTCTATAATGAAGTAACATAGAACAATATGCTATATACGAAAACCATCCATGATAAATTATATTAATACCGATGCAAATCTCATCAAATTCCATCAAACAGAACTTTTTAAAAAGCTAATTTTCCATAATAGGGTACACATGATTATAGAATTTTCCTCCATAATTCTATAACTAAGCAACGTAGAACGATATGCAATGTAATAAAACTATCCCTGAAAAATTATCTAACTAACAATGGCAGTCTCTTTAAAATGAGTCGAGCAGAGATTTTAAATTTGTAATCTTTCCTTGTCGGTTTTATATGATATTAAAACTTTTCTCCACTATTCTATAGCTAAGCAACGTAGCAAAATACGTTATATAATAAAGTGTTCCCTGTAAAGTTATTTAACTAACTGTGTAAATCCCATTAAAATCTTTTGAGGTCGATATATAAGCGGTCGGAACGAAATTCCCATTTGCATTTTATATATAAGTAGATAATTTGGTCGCTTTTTGTATAGTTATCGACATAAACCGAAATATTGAAAAGCTTCTATGATTTTACTATTCTTTTACGCATTTAAATTTATTTGCATACTGATATGTGTCGACCTACACTCATACCAATCTCTCGTTCAAAAATATATTTTTGAACAAGATGGATATTATCAACTTTGTATCCATTTTAATCAAATTAATTTAAAAGAAATACTAAGGTTTTGTCAATGTAATATTTGCAATAATCTCGACATTTTCATAATTTTTTTTTTCAAATAAATTTTTAGACGTTTCTATGATTAAAATGCCATGCATATTTCTAATTTAACTATGAAAGTAGTTTTAAACTGAGTATTGACAAACATATTCAGTAGATGGATTGATTTTTTTTTTTTTAAGAAAATCTAAAAAGTATTTCATGAAAAAGCATATCTGACTGCTAGATTTTATTTTAATTTCATTTCATTTCTTTTGTATCATAATAAATTACTTTTGTATCATAATAAATTACTTTTGTAAAATTGCGCCAGCGATTGCAATAAAAAATGTTTGCTAATGTAATATTCATAAATGCATGATTAATATATATTTTTTCAAAATGTTTTAGTACTTCATAGGAAATATTGAGTCTGAAAATTTTGGAAGTAAAAAAATAATGTTAAAAGAAAGATAAATTTTTTAAATCTTTTTTTATGTTGAATTGTATGATGTTTTTATAACTGTGCGGTCTTATAGTATATCTAATTCTAGATATTTTTTATTGCTATGCTTACGTATGTTATCAAAGGTTTCATTCTTTTATTTGTAAGGAAATAAACATTACGGTAAAAGTACCGCTGTAATGGTACATGGAGATGCAGAAATTTGGGAGTTAAAATTTAACAATCGTTGTATTTCAAGAATTAGCTGTACTTTGAAATCGTTCAAAAAGTCGGTGTACAGAATCTTATCCAGAGAAAATACATGCATAGAAAAACCCAGAACTGAAGGTCAACGTGCCACAAGTTAATAGGACGATACAAGGGTTCGAAGAAAGGGTTCAGCAAGGGTTTTTCTTTTTAATGGTGAATAATAAAAAAGAAATAATCTTTTCAACCCCAGAAATCCACATGCAATTTTTGAATATATGAGATATTTATTAAACATATCAACATAAAATACAAAATAAAACTAATCAAATATATCAAAAATAAAAAAGAAAAATATCTTGTCAGTATTTTTCAAACATTGAACCATTTATTATTTTTTTCATCACGTAGTGAAGGAAGGAGGTGTTGGATGCGCCGCGAATCCTTCGCTTCAGGTATATGTATATATATCTACCCTACATATATAAAATCCTAATGAAACGGATATTATGAAACGAATTTATGTAACGATTCTATGAAACGACTGATTAAACAACTGATTATGTTTCACGGCGGTTTCTCTTAAAATATGGAATACTTTGCGATGAAATTAACACCGCAAATCCGTATTGATCCACAGATCTTAAACTGGTATTTGAATTTTTAAATTCGAATTAGTTTTCGAAATATTAATTTTTTTCTAATTTTAAATACTTTTTTTCTGATGAGGCAACTCAAATTTCAATCATTACAAACATTTTTTTTTTTCAGATATCAGAAAAGGTTATAATTTTAAACTAATTTGGTGACCAGTATGGCCTCCCTTAAATATATGCTAAGAAATGTATCATGCTACTTTTATTCACAATTCAATTTACTTAAACAATCTTTCGCCAAATCGAAAGATTCTGATTGGCGCCAAAATAACATTATTTTGATTGACATGGTAACCCGCCTATTGTTGTTTATTTAATAATAAATGTTTATTTACTTTTATTT
Source organism: Maratus speciosus (assembly GCA_963932465.1). NCBI lineage: Eukaryota > Metazoa > Arthropoda > Arachnida > Araneae > Salticidae > Maratus > Maratus speciosus. The sequence continues at coordinate 205,442,681 of OZ010790.1, forward strand.
CTTTTTTAAAATTATATACATTATTTTGTTTTATAGTTATTAATTTTTTTTGTTATTTCCTTTTGAAAATAATAGAAAATAATTAAAAAATACGGTACCGCTTAGTCATTCCGTCGACCAATTTCGCCAAATTATACAAATTAACATAATTTTTATTTTAAATAACGAAAGAACAAATAAATTAGTATAACATTAATAAATATACAAATAAAACGTCGAAATAAAAATCACTTGATGACGTAAAAACGTGTAACTTACTTAAAGTCAAGTGAATGTGACATTTACGATCAACCATTATTGACATTTAATCTTATAGTTTGGCGATAGATTTTTGGTCGACGGGATAACTAAGTAATACCAAAAATGCATATGTAACTGGTATTCGAAAACGAGTTTTTCGCCAAATTTTCGTAAAAAAAAAAAAATCACGCTAAACCTGCGGTGCGTATATGACATCTGGCCAAATGTTAAATAATGCGGGAAGAGTTCCATATTGTGTGCTGCAATTTTGGCAGTTTGGCAGTAAATGAATCGATGTGGTTGCGATCTTCAGCCTTCGGGGTTGCTTTTTCTGGAATGGACTTTATTCATATGTTTTTTGGGTAATTTTTTGCATTTAGCCTATATTTTTTGGAAAAATATATAACTTTTGTTTTAATTTGTCATGTATAATAAATATAATAAATACATAAAATTATATATAAGTACATAATATTTATTTATAGGTGTACATATATTATGTATGTATAAGGTATATCTCTATACTTAATATATATAAAACTATCTGTATAAACATCGTATTTTTTTTAATATATGACATACATAACATTTATTAAAATATATATGGCACAGATGTCATATTCACAAAATATTGGCGCAATTTTTTTTCGGTTGCTAATTTGGCGAAAACATCAACAGCATAAACAACATAATTCGGGTTACCACATCAAGCAAAATAACGACACTTTGGCGCCAGTTATGTACCGGTTGCGTATATGACATTGGCGTCAGAAAAAAATCGCGCCAATATGGGGCGAATATGACATCTGTGCTATGTATATATATATGGTTACAAATATTTAAAGACCATGTTTTTCCGCCATCCTGTAAAATTTTATAAGATGCTAAAATGGATTTTTGGCGCCATTTTGGATTCCTTCGCCAATCGCGCAAACCAGTACACAATATGGAACTCTTCCCAATAATGCAACAAACCATGACATTTAATTTCAACTTCAAATCAATGTTTTAATTTACCACTCGAAAAATTAAAAAAATGCTAACTGGCAATTTGAAGAAAAGCTAATTGCGAGATTTGCACCGGCTAGCGTAACAGTACCAAGAATTCATTGCGACCAGAAAAAGCAGAAAAGTTTCGGCACAGATGTTATATACGGACAGCCCCATATTGGCGCGATTTTTCTTCTGACGCCAATGTCATATACGCAACGGATACTTAACTAGCGCCAAAGTATTGTTATTTTGCTTGATATGGTAAGCCGGATGTTGTTGTTTATTCTGTTGATGCGTTCCCCAAATAAGCGTCGGAAAAGAATCGCGCCAATATCGTATATGACAAATATGCCAAATTTTCATATGAAAGGCGAAGGGATCAGACCGTATTTGTTTATGACAGTTGATGACTTGAACTGTTATAATATAGATAAAATGATGGCGATAGAATAATATTTGGTGACTTATCACCTGTGCGCGCATCCTGTGCATGGCTAACATTAAAGTACCAAAATGGCACCTAGAGTACAAAAAACGAAGTGCTCCGCCTGAACTGTTGATGATATTCACATGATATAGGCTATTGTTATAGAGATTGTTTTAAAATACCGGGAGACAAAGACTCTGTATATTTAATTCATTTTATTTTAGCTACTTTTCAAATGTTTAACAGATCCTCTTTAATCAAAAACGAAAAATAATCATTGGATGTCTTAACAGCAACTGATTCGCCCTTACATTTTTGCAATCATGGGGAATTGAATGGAAACCCATTTACAGGGAGATCTGCACAGATTTTTTCAGTATAATTCAATCTTCTCTTATATTTTTTAAACCCATCAGATTAGCGTGTTTTAGATTCTGCGGTGTCTGGACGGGGGTTGGCGAGCATAGCTTGCAGAGGGCAGAGCCCCCTAGTATATATATATATATATCCTGTATATATAAAATCCTAATTAAACGAATTTATGAAACGGTTATATGAAACGAATTTATGAAACGGATATATGAATCGACTGATTAAACAACTGATTATGTTTCAAGTGATTTCTCCTAAAATATGGAATACTTTGCGAAGAAATTAACACCAAAAATCAGCATTTATCCGTAGATCTCAAAACTGGTATTAAAATTTTAAAATTCGAATTAGTTTTCGAAATATTAATTTTTTTCTAATTTTATATACACTTTTCTAATGATGGCAACTCAAATTTTAACCAAACAGGTATTTCTTTTTTAATATTTCAGAATAGGTTAACATGGTAATCCGGCTATTGTTGTTTATTTGTTAATAAATGTTTATTTACATTTAATTTTTTTAAATAAATTATATAAATTATTTTGTTCTATAATTATTAATTATTTTTTTTTTATATTTCCTTTAGAAAATAATAGAAAATATTTAAAAAATACGCTACTACTTAGTTATTCTGTTATCAATTTCGCCAAATTATATAAATCGCCAAAACACTCGCCAAATTATACAAATTGACATAATTTTTATTTTTAAATAACGAAAGAACAAATAAATTAGTATATAATTAATAAATATACAAATAAAATTGTCGAAATAAAAATCACTTGATGACGTAAACACGCCTAACTTGCTTAAAGTCAAGTGAATGCGACATTTACGATCAACTATTATTGGCATTTAATCTTATAATTTGGCGATAGATTTCAGGTCGACGGGATAACTAAGTAATACAAAAAATGCATATGTAACTGGTATTTGAAAACGAGGTTTTCGCCAAATTTTCGTAAAAAAAAAAAAAAAATTCACACCAAATTTGCTGTGCGTATATGACATCTGGTCAAATATTACCACTCGAAAAAAAAAAAAAAAAAAAAAAAAAAACCTAACGGGCGAGTTGAAATATAGCTATTGGCGAGATTTGAATCCGGCTAGCGTAACATTACCAAGAATTCTTTGCAACCATGACAAATTTTATGTAATTTGATTCGAAAAAAAGAATTTGATTTTTTAATCAAAATGGAAAACTAACTGTCGCATGTTGTCGCGATTTCTTTCTAACGCCAATATCATATACGGAACGGGCACTTAACTTGCCCCAAAGTATTGTTATTTTGCTTGATAGGGTAAACCGGATGTTGTTGTTTATGCTGTTTATGCGTTCCCCAAATTGTCGTCGTTAGAAAATCGCGCCAATATGGGACGTATATGACATCTGTGCCAAACTTTCATATGAACGGCGAAGGGATCAGACCGTATTTGCTTATGGCAGTTGGTGACTTGAACTATTATAATATAGTTGAAATAATGGCGATAGAATAATATTTGGTGACTTATCACCTGTGTTTGGCTAGCATTAAAGTACCAAAATGGCACCTAGAGAATAAAAAGCGAAGTAGTCCGCCTGGAACTGTTGATGATATTCACATGACTTAGGCTATTGTTATAGAGATTGTTTTAAAATACCGGGAGATAAAGACTCTGTATACTTAATTTATTTTATTTTAGCTTCTTTTCAAATGTTTAACTGATCCTCTTTAATCAAAAATGAAAACAACCATTGGATGTGTTAACAGCAACTGATTCGCCCTTAAATTTTTGCAATCAAAGGGAATTGAATGGAAACCCGTTTACAGGGAGATCTGCACAGCTTTTATTGGTATAATTCAATCTTCTCTAATGTCTTTAAAACCCATCAGATTTGCGTGTTTTTAGATTCAGCGGTGTCTGAACGTGGGTTGACGAGCGTAGCTTGCAGGGGGAAGAGCCCCCTATATATATATTAAGATGGAAGTAATAAGAAAAAATAAATTAAAATTGCCCTGCACGTGAGGTTCAGGGAAGAGAGCATTTCTGACGGAAAATCCTTTCACTATATATACATGGTGTTTAACTTCTTATTTACTCTTACTTCGATTTTCGGTTGACTTACATTCTTCCTAATATGTATAATTTATTTTCAAATGAGACTTATTATTTTCAGTAAATTTTTAATATAACTTGATAGTTGAATACGTACCTTTTATTATGGCTATTTATTTCATTCTTTTGTCTCTTTCATTTTCATCTTTTCTTTCTTTCTTTTTTCCGGTTTTTCTTTCTAAATTGTTGATTAATAAACAATTTAACAGAAACACGATGAAACTTTTCTTAAAAGAGAAGATGTATAAAAAGATTAATAAGAATTTTTCAACTGCTTTTCATCATTTCCCTAGGTGCCATACCAGTGTAAAATATCTTAACATTCAATTAAAAATTAAAGAAAGAGATACAGATTCATTAAAATATTCTGCTTCATATTCAACAAAATTTATGCTCATAACTGCAGAAGCTTATGAGAAAAAATGCTGCAAAGAATAAGGATCATGTAAAGGGAAATTATTCTAGGCATCAGGAATAAAATTTGCATTTTTAGAAAGGATATGATAAGGCATGAACGTGGATATAACGTTCAGATAAAAGAAATCAAAGAAAATCTTCTTGTCACGAACATTTTTTTAACTAAATTAACTGGAATCTGTATCAGCAGTTATCGAGATTATGATAGAATAAATGATTCAGCTTCATCCTCTTGATATACTATTAGTACTGAGTGAGTTATAGAAAGTCTAACATCTGTGTAAAACAGACATTCATTATGAAGAATAATACAGGTTATCCTAAAATGGACTAACTAATTTTAAAATTCAATAATTTGCAAAAGTAACAGTTGTTAAAGAAATTATTGGAGAAGAGTATAGATTGATGTCAAGTGATTTTTACTGTGAATATCGGTTTCATTTCAAATATGAGCGACAAATAGCATTGTAAGCAGTAGGCGCTGAATCGAGGCAGAAATAGAAATCATCCATCAAGGGTGGGGTTAATGCAGGTCAAAACGTGTGGATTGGGTTTCATTCGCCTATATAGTCTTGCTTTCAGATAGGAATTTTAACTCAGTCTGTATCATTTAGATGCCGTTGTAGTTAGATTCGAATTCAAGAATAATATCAGACAGAATCAATCAGACTAAATTCAGAATTGGGATCCTAAAAATAAAATTGTATTGACGAATATGACTCATTCCATACATGTGACCTCCTTCCTTGGCAACATGGCTGAGGGATTTCTTCTTCTACCTTGATTGGACGTCTGCTACTGTTAGCAGCACCATCTATCGTTAATAATTTGAGCTAAAACCAGAATCAAAGTAAATAAAAAACGCCTGATATACATTAATCTTCTGGAAGAATTTCTTTAACAGGTGCCATCGTGTCCAGGTTATTGATTTATAAAATCAGACAGTCCATTTTCAGATAAACGGTAAAAGTATTTTCAGACTAACTTAAGAAATAAAATTTCAGGGATATTTAAAAGACAGTTTAAAGAAACATATATATTTTCAAGAAATGTCGTACAGCGAATAAGTAATTTCCTGGAAGTAGGCAAAGTAAAATGTATTTTTTCCTAGTAAAAAATATGATGTAAAGTATACAACAGCAAAAAAAAAAAAAAAAAAAAAAAAAAAAAAAACTAAGTTTTTACAAAAATATATTTGAAAACCACCATGAATGCAGGAAAAATTAATTCTAAAATACAGAAATGCTACAATTTACGCTTCTTTAAAGTAGAAATCTACATTAGAAAGAAGACATTCGTTTTTTGCATATTACTTCCAAAGATTTTACTTATTTTCACATAGGTAGAATTTTGGTCCGAATGGCAATAATGAAGATTTAATATTGCTTAGATCTTGCATGCTATATTCAGAATAAATTTTGTTTAGTGTTATTTTGGTCTGTGCATAAACACATATACAGGGATATGTCGGAAGTTTTACATGATTAAAAACTATATCAAGGATACAGAAAAAAATCCCAAGTGTTTCATTTGTATTTCGATTCGAAGAATGTCTTAAAACACTCTAAATTGGATATTCTTCTAATGGAATGAAATACTTTTGAACTCTATTCTCAGATACATTCAGATGTATTTTATTTATTTATAATTTTTTCATTCTAAAAACTATTAAAAAATTTGTTTATTTAATAGTTTTCGAATTTTATATTTGTTCTAAAATTTTATTATATATGCAGTATGACTTCAAAAATCCGGTATCAAAGTCATCTTTTTATTTACACTTCTAACTTACGGGTGAAAGAAAAATAACAAGATGATCAGGTGTAATTTTCTTCTATGAAGTTTTGGAATTTTATTATTATTTTTTTTAATATAGGTAGTACGAAGTCTTTTTCGAAACAACGAAATATTGCTTCTAAACTAAAGCATTAAAATTTGACTATCACAGTAAAGCGGCTACATACGTGTTCTTGACCACTACTGGTCGTGGACTTGATAAGAAAGTTAGAAAAGCTTTGTGAAGGCGTCGTATGCTGAGTATGGAGTCGAAAGGTGACAGTTTATGATAATGAAAACCAGAAGTTAACAAGTAAAAATTAAATTTAAAAAATAAAAAATAAACCGACTGCGTAAAAAGTGAACTAATTAATTATTTCTCATCAATGTGAAACTATTTTTTATATTACTTACCTATTTTTTTATTTACCTGTATTGATTTAAGTTGTGTTTAATTGTTAGTTCCTATCTATAAACACTGTTTTGATGCGGCCTATAGATCTCTATGAAGATTAGAGTTGCAGTAAAGCTAGAGATTCTACCTATACAACTTCCAGGTTGTGTAATATTTAAACGGATCTTCTGACTGTAAAATAGCCAATGAAACGTCGTCTTCGTTTTGAAAGACCTATGCAATGATATGCAACTCAATAGGGGTGCGTAAATTTTATTTTCGTCTATACAGCCATTTTGTATTTTACGGTCGCCATTTTGAATATAAAGTAAAATCTAGCCTATAACCATCGGACGGTTAAGAAGAATCGATAGAGACCTCATTCATTAAAATCCATCCAGCCGTTGGGATGTTTCGAGGGTATAAAGAAATCCACATACCCAGGTACGTGTGAAACACATAACCCTTCTTGGCAGTCGAGTAGAAATATCGCAATTTTTTACAAAAAGTGACGTTCCAAAAGGCTAAAGAGACGTGAATGGGACTTAAACGGCCTATAGAGGCGCTGATCGCAGCCTTTGGAACAGGAAAATTGTCCCTTTAATGTCCCTTTAACTAATGCTAATGTGAAAATTGAAATAGTTACTTATTGTAAAAGGGTTTGAAAGGATTAGATATTCAAATTAGGATAAATATTAATTTATCATATAACACAGAACACAAATATCACAAGAAATCTAAAATTTTGCAAAAAAAGAATCTTTCCCAACAAATTAAAAATACATGTAATGCAATATGTTTGCATGAGATTTTCCTGAAGGGAGAAGTTATATCTTTCCTCCACCTATGGCGTATTCGAGCGCTTCAATCCCCAAAAGGGAAAAAGCACTCATGAAGGGAAAATTTTCACTGTTTATTAGGTTTTTTTGTAACATAGAAAACTTTGTTTAAGGTAAGTTTTTTTTTATATTTAGCTTTCTTTTTTTTTCTCACATAATTATCGCTTGGTTATGAATTAAATTTAGACTAAAGGTACTATTAAGAACACTAGGGGATCGCACCGGGGCTTCCCGGGTTAAAGAATATAGGTGAAAACATTTTTTTTTTAATTGAAAACTAATAATTTTTTTATATGCAATATTTTTTTAGATAACCCACTTACATTAAAAAAACATTTTTCATATGGAAAATACGAATTTATACATTCAAATAATTTTTTGAAATTTACCAAAAGCGATATTTTCTTATTAGCCGCATGCTAAGAGTTATTTGACAAAGATTTTGCTACTTATGGTATCATTTTATATTCTGGTAATTTCAGAGCTTATACATGTCAGATAAATTTGTGTTTTATTTATATTATTTTATTCATTTATTCATAGGGAGGTTTTTTTTTAAGGGATATTAGCCGTAAGAAAATGATGAACTCTTTAATTTGTTTTAAGTGCAAACGGATTAATCTTTTGTAATCGAGGTCCGCGTGGAATAGATAAATTAAAAAAAAAAATATTACAGCTTTAAAATTGTTTTTAAAACCATAGACAATCAGTAAACTGAGATGAACCTTGCAAACAAATTCCATTTGAAAAAAAAAATATCCTATTTGGTGATCAAAAAATTTAAATTGTACGACTACAAATATGTTAGATTTGTGTTTTTACAATATTTTTCTTTTATTTGTTTATAAAAGAAGCATTAATTTCGTTAATTTGTTTTTCACAAATATGTTAAGTTGGTGGTTTTTTTTAATATTATTCTTTTTTTTTTTTTTTTTTTTTTTTTTTTTTTTTTTTTTATAAAGGAAGTATTAATTTCGTTTTTCAAAAATAGTCAGAAACAAATGCTGAAAAATGTTTGTTGCTTTTTGTGCAAAATGTTTATTATTATTATGTATTGAAACCGGCACGTGATAAGATAAACTTAAAAAATCATGCTTAAAAATTATTTTAGAAAATTTGATAAAGTCAATTAATATACAGTTATTAAACAAATTGCATTTGAAAGTACATTTTTCCCCTATGCGACGGATATTGAAAATGTACGGTGATCAGAAGATTAAAAAATTGCAGTAGCGAAAATTTCAAGACCGAAATTTGATCGTGAAGTGTTGCCATTCGCAAAAAGACCTCAGCGTTACGCACAGATACTTTTGTTCTTTATATTACAGATACTTAATCAGTAAAGTATAATAAAGATAAGTTATTAGAACGTGGTTATCAATTGAGGCTCTTATGTTTGGTATTCCGGAATGAAAAACAGCAATTTTCACCTTCTCAAAATTTGCATACGTGCTTCTCATATCCATATTCATCAGTTTTAAAAAAATTGTATTTTGTTTGATCATTTAAAAATCATTTTAACTCAAAACTTGAAATCACGATTGTCAGCAACATCTTTTATGTAAACAGACGCACACTTTACTCGAGATTCTAATCTCAATTCCGGAGGTAAAAATATCCGTAATTTATGTTTTTAGACGCATTTGTGTTAAAATGTTTAGTTTTAGCTAAGATAATGGTCGTTTTCTTTTGAATGTGACTTCATTTTCACTTAAATAAGCATTTCGCCTAGTGTCTGAAATTTAGTATTAGTACACATGCAGAAGGAAAAACAATATAGAAAATTTATGAGGAAAAATACGTGTGTTTAAAAGCAGTATGTCATTTCCCGTTATTATGCCCCTAATATAATATAATCTGCTCCTAATGGGATTTTGCGCCACTAAATCCTATACAAATATTTTTATCAAAAAATTCGAATTTTTATCAGAAAATAGCATGAATAAAGATAAAATATCTCATTATTTCCTCTTGTCTGCAATAATGAAAGCTATCTAATTTTTACCATTTGGAAGAAATTTCATAAAATGCTTTTTAAATTAAAATATAAAAGTAGGGATATTTAAAAAAAAAAAAAAAAAAAAAAAAAAAAAAAAAAAAAAAAAAAAAAAACAGATAGTGCGATTACATCTACAAATGGAGAGCTTTATTTAAAAATATATATATTAGTAAAATTGGTTCAGCAGAAAGATCAGGCCAGATGACTAAAAAATACACTTGTGTTTTAAATATATAGATTATATAAAATTAGGAAAAATTAAATTACGCAAATTATGTTATTTTGGTAAAATTATAGAATGTCCTGAAGAATAGCATTAAAATTTTATTATTCGACAGAATTTTAGAGAAAAACTTCAGTAACATATTACTTTAAACCACGAATTATTTGTTTGCTTGTCTAACTCGTCGAAGCAAACCCATCAAGGCGAGAATCAATTTCTGTAATATAAATCGCTATTATTTGCATGTCACCTGTCTTCTGTAAAGATACTCTAAATTTTTGTAAAACATTGCGTTTTATCAGTGTGTGATTTCGATTACATTATTTTCAAAAGTGAAGCATTTTCACCTGTGAAGAATTTCAAAGTAGCTATGCTGTGAAAATGACGCACTACCACAAAACCTAATTCAGGTTTAAGAATTAAAATACACGCTTTTTTATAAAATGACGTCATTTGCATTCGCTAAAGCAATCCACTTTTACAATCCAGTTTTAAACTTCGTCTATAGAAAAGTATGCATATGAAGTCATTATCAAGGAATAACAGACAATATACTTGACATAGCCCATATTTTAATTTCAACTTTTTTTAGGTTTTATGAGAAAATGGCAACAAAATGGTACAGTATCTCTTGTTTTCGACTATTTTTCGTTTACTATCAATGACTTTCAATAGTAATGGGGTACTTTTGTTGCCACGATAAGAAAAATGGTATTAGAAACTACAAAAAAATCAATATCTCAAAACTAAAAAATCCCTGCCGGCCCGGTCTACAGGCGGAGGTAGATTTCGAAGTTAAGTATACTAATTTCACAAACAAAAACCAAATCATGATTAGAGATAAACCCACTTTAACAATTTTATCTGGCCGCTTTTGACAAGTTTTTATTTCATTTTTATATAATAACTGATTTTATCAGAATAATGTTAGGGCGGTATTCAAAAAAATACTTTTCCATGCTCAACAACTCGAAATTTCCTGGCATAACTCCAGATTCATTTTTAATAGGAAAAATATGAAACTTGTTGACGTGATATTTGAAGAGCCCTGTAAGCGACCTGTGTTTTTAATTTTCGTTCAATTAATTAAAACTTGATATATAAACAATTATTTTCTCAGTAAGACAATATTTTTCGTTTCTAACACAATCGCTTCGGGAAATTCCGTTCAAAATGACCACTTTGACATCATTTTTTGAAATATATTCTGCCTCTGTCAAAAAATCGATCATTACGGTACATTATATAGTTTCTGAATAAGCGAATTTACCAATTGGATGCGTTTGAGAGCAAAAATGAATTTAAAAATGAGTCAGAAAATAAGCAGTTTGGATTTGAATACTCCCTTAATACGATGATTTTTCCAACACAATCCGCTTCGGGAAATTCGGTTCAAAAGGCCCACTTTGACAGCATGTTTTAAAATATATTCTACCTCTATCAAAACATTGACCATTACGGTACATTATATAGTTTCTGAGTAAGAAAACGTACCAATTGGAAGCCTTTGAGAGTAAAAATGAATTGTAAAATGAATCAGAAAATGAGCAGTTTGGATTTGAATACACCCTTACTAAGATGATTTTTTTTCTTCAATCGCTATGTATTTTTAATTTGTTTTTGCTGTAAGGATTGGTCCTATCCAAAATTTTTCTATATAGATGTTGTAGACACTAATAAGAAGATATATGATAAATTCATGGGGATTTTATATCTTTTGAATTGACGGAGTTATGGATTTTTTTCTTCTTCAAACGCCCTTTTTGTTTACGTTTTTAATTTAATTTATTTTTTTTTTTTTTTTGCGGTACGAATTGGTCCTATCAAAAACTTGTGAATATAAAACTTGTAGATAATGTTAAGGAGATTCATGATAAAATTAATTGGATTTGATATCGTGAGAATTGACGAAGTTATGAATTGTTTTCTCCCAAAAACCCTATTTTTGCGCCCTTTGAACCCATTTTTATTTTTATCAAAAATCTGTGATACATCAATTTTTGGCCCTATTTTTAGAAGTAATAAAAACTTTAAACTGATTCGATATGTACAAAAAATTAAGAAGGTATGGGTTTTTTTCAGTTTTCACAAAACCCCTCCCTATTTCCATCCCCTTGGTCCGATTTTGCCCATAAACGAACTTAACCGAGATTTTATGCCCCTTGATTTTATGTATCAGTTTGGAAGAGATTGGTGCAGAATTGTGGAAGTTATCGTGTCCAGAAAAAAGTGATATATATAGATAGATACATAGATAGATAGATAGATAGATAGAAAGATAGATAGATAGATAAAGTTTTTTACTGAGGGTGGTTTTGGGCTCTAGTTGTCATGGTCGGTGTAGATCTGTAAAAATTTTTTAGAAATTCCAACATAGGAACGACGCCAATTGGTAGTATTTCATACGAAATCTACCTAATTGAGATACAGCTTTCAAACAAATTGCATTTAAAAGAGCATTTTTTTTCCTTATACGACGTTGTAAAATTTTAAAATGTGCGATGTTTACAAGTTTAAAAATTTGCAGTAGAGAAAATTGCAAAACCAAAATTTTATTTTAAATTTCAAAGATTCAATTGCCATTCGCAAAATGACGTATGCGTTATGCACAGATATGTTTGCCCTTTATAATATAGATTGGGAATATTATTATTTTAGAAATCCGGCTTCATCTCGATCCCGATGATGCCGGATTTTTCACGTTATACAGATTATACATATATATACCGGGTGTCCCAAAAAGGACTGACTCATTTTAAAATTCAATAACTTGCAAACGGTGACAGATATTTAAAAAATTCTTGCAGGAGGGTTATGCATAAGGTCAAAAGTTTTTTTACAGTGATTTTCAATTTTAGTTCGAATTACAAACAATAGATGGCGCTGCGATCAATACACGCTGAATTCAGGCTCGATTTTTGGTACTTCGTGGCCCGGATAATACATTTCCATCTCCTTTTTCAGCATGGAACAAGAGAAAGGACCAGAAATCGGGCCTGTATTTAGCGACTATTGCTTACAGCGCCATCTATCGTTTGTAATTCGAACTAAAATCGAAAATCACAGTAATAAAACTTTTGATCTTATGCATAACCCTCCTGCAAGAATTTTTTAAATATCTGTCACCGTTTGCAAGTTATTGAATTTTAAAATCCGTCAGTCCTTTTTGGGACACCCGGTATATATATATATATATATATATATAGAAACAAATTAATGGGTTAAGTCGAAAATCACGTCGTGCTTTTTACGACATATTACTGGATTAGCACCATATTTTAATCAGCCATTGGTGAGGTTGTATAGCAGTCGTATTACTACTTAGTGTAAGTATCGCTATTGGAGGTGTCAATAACAGTGGAAATTTAGCAGCTGTGGACCGATGATGAAATTGGTAAAGTCCAATCAAACACTCATTTATTCATGATGAAGACAAGGCAGATTAGGCCGCATGAGTGGTGAAAAAAAAGGCTTATGAAGAAATCTAGGGTTTTCCCAATAAGAACCTAGCAACGTAGTCATCGGAAACTGTTTATTCCATTAAAACATACCAATATAAACAATTCCCACATGATGATATATCAGAGCCATCTTGCTTGAGTTCGAACTAGTTATTCATGCGAAAAAGATGTTAAATAACAATTCAATATTCTACGCGACTTAGGACACCAGGTAACAGATTATGTAAACTATTAAACTGCACAAAAAATCTTTTTCTGAGCTCATGCTCGAGCTCTTTATTAGAATGCGCGGAGGAAATCCGATTGAAATGCAAACTTCAGGTTAACCAAACAAATTCATGAACGAGACTCGAAATGAAACTGCGATCCGTCACTCAACCAATAGAGATCGATCGAGAAACGTCACAGAAAAGAATCCCGGCGCTGCTAATGGAAGGATTTCGATGTGAATAAGCTGGCGCTCGCCCAGCTGGCTGGAAAATGAGATGAAATAAAATAAAAATGTAAAAATGGCTTTTATAAACATTCAAAAAATAAAGTTTAAATTCTGAACGCAGTGTTCAGAATTTTACAGTTTGGTAGATAATAAAAATTAATGAAGGGATTAAAAGTTTAGATTAATTTTTTGAATAAAACTATTATTAAGATACGCGTTTTAAATTTAGGAATTTAATTAGGAATAAATAATAGAGAGTATTAAAATAAAGGAAATAATGAATATGCCGGCAATTTAGAATAATTTAAAGGAATAGTAAAATTAAACATTTTTTATAACATATATATATGTTGCGGTCAATTTGATTAATCGGTAATTATTAATAATAACCGGTTATTATTAACAATTACCAAATAATATCCAAATAAACCGGTTAAAAGAACTATTTTATGAGAATTTATCAAATTAAACGGTTATTATTAATAATTACCGATCAAGTTCAGTCAAGAAAATAAATTTCAACACGTTTAACTTCAGATTTCTATTATAAATCGTACATTTGTTCCGTACCAACGTCTCACTATTGGACAATCATATCATAGCTTTTGTGAGCGTCCAGGTTTGTGTTTGTCCGCTGACAACAGACAAAAATAGACTTGACGAAATCAGTTGATTGTTTATTTTAGATGCAGGACGCTGTATTTTCCGGGATACTCACGAATTCTATTTTTCAAAAGTTTCGATTTGTTCTGCGTGTCAAGTAGTGTCAAAAATCTCCTGAAGATTATCAACGACTTGTGTTGTCAGGTGTTCCGCGTAAATCGTGGTTCCAAATGCTCTGAACATCACTAAAGTCTTACAGTTTATTTCGCCATCAATAATAGCAGATAATTCTGCCATTAAGAGGTCGTGCCTTTTAAACGCGTCGAAAATTAAAGAAAAAACTTCAAAGTTTGAATTTGTCTATCTTCAAAACCTTTTTTTATGTATAAACATGAAATTTTATAAATTGATTAAACAGATTGTGCTTTGTAATATGCCATCATTAGAAATTTATTAGCGTTTTACAGAATTTGTGTATTGTTGAAATCAAAATCGCTCTTTTTTTCAATCCAGAAGTCATTGCGCGCATCATATCTTGAGAAAGTATGTATGGATAGCCATAAAATTTGGTAAAGATACTAAACAAATATGTGCTTAAAATGAACTACTTTCAAGTATTTACAATGGTAATATTTTTAGTTATGACTATTTTTATTAATTACAAATATAATTTTTTTTTACAAAAATATTTTTTTACATGGTTAATGAATTAATTTGGCCTAAGAGTAGTTCATTTTAAACACACATATATTTTTAGTATCTTTACCAAATTTCATGACAATCCATACATACTTTCTCAAGATATCATGCGCGCAATGACTTATGAAGTAAAAAAAAGAGCTATTTTGATTTCAACAATGCACCAATTCTGTAAAAGGTTAATAAATTTCTAATGACAGCATATTACAAAGCACAATCTGTTTAACAAATATACTAAATTTCATGTTTATACATAAAAGGGTTTTGAAGATAGACTAATTCAAAAATTGAATTTTTTCGTTAAATTTCGTTGCGTTTAAAAGGTACAAGACCCCTTAAATAAGACAAATAAAATTACTTTAAAATACTGGTGTCCAGAGCATTTCGAGACCTCATTTAAGCGGGAAACTTGGCAATACTATCAACAACTATCAAGATATAATATTATACAAATTGGTAGTTTTGAAAAACTCGTTGTTCCATTTAAAAAAGGAAAAAAGACGCTGTTTTTTATTGTACTTGTATTGAGGAGAATTTTCAAATAATTCATGAGATTCATGTTGGTCATGGTGTTGCGAAACTCGTTGTTCCAGTGAAAAATGAAAAAGACGCGATTATTTATTATACTTGCCTGGTGGAAATATTCAAATAACTAATGAGATTCAACTTGGTCATGAAGAGTGTAACAGAATCATGAGAAATGTTAAGGCATAGCATTATAACAACACAGTCGAAATGATTATAATATATTTCAAATTTTGTGAACCTTAACCCTTAAATGCCTGATTTTTCAAAAAGCATTGCAATAATGTTTTTCGGAATTCATTTTTTAAATAAATCACGGGAAAAATAATAAAAAAAAATCATATTCTGTTTTAAGTATGATTTACGGCAAAAAAAAAACAGTTTGTTACTAATCGGCAATACTGGTGTTTAATTGAAAAAGTAATTTTCTTTGAAAAAATTCTATAATATTAAACACACAAGAATTTTAAGAACTATAATAAGAAATAAATTTTACTTGTTCACTGCAGAACAAGTAGGGTATTTCGCAAGCTTCCAAAAAAACCCCAAAAAGAACAAGTAGCAACAATTGAAAAATTAAATCTATCTTTATTCTTAAACAGCACAAGTCTTGCCCTCTACATGTTGAAAATCGATTTAATAATATTTTCAGAATGTATTTTTTTGGCAAAATTGGGCATTAGGCATTTTAGTTTCAATATTATTCTAATAGTATTTTAGAGCCTAAATTGAGTTTGTTGCCGAAAAGCAACACCCGGCATTTAAGAGTTAAAACAGTGATGGAACAGTTGGGCGATTGTTACCAGTAATATTTCATAGTATTCTTCACCTTGAAAAAACTCATAATATTATTAAAATTTAGCGCTGTCAATTGATTCTCTGATGCTACCCTGTTCTATCACTGCTTTCAACAAGAAGGTCTCTTTCTCATTGTTAAACCGCATAAAAGTAGTGAGTTAAATTCGAGATCTTATGTTGATCTCTTTGACATGAAATAACAAACGAGGGAGACTTTATCTTTATAATGTTTTATCAAGATCCTTTAACGAAATTTTCTTAATTAAAAATGTTAATAACGAAACGATCTGAAGGAGTTCCTTATCACCTACTAGATGTGTTCACAATATTTGGAGCAATCTGCATCTTGATAAATGACAATGGGCGAAAAATTACTAATAAATTATTGAAGAAGTTCGTGTATTATGGAATGAATTAAAAATTGTTAAGGAAAACCAAGACAAAGTCAGTCGAAAGGCTCAGTTGAAAGAACTATCAAAGACATTGAGAAGATATTATCCTCTTAACTTGAAGGTAACCATACAAAAAAGTGGTCTGAAAAAATAAAAGTCAATGAATTTATAAAAAATAGAGTACAACACTCTGGAAAAGATCACAGGCCATACGAAGCTTCATTTGACTTTAAAGCGAAATTTTGTTTAAGAACCTATTTCCAGTCGATACATTGTCAAAAATTAAAAGCGAAGATATTACTGTACTAAGAAATCAGTTTAGTAATGATATAAAACTTCAGACAGCATGTTCAACCGAGGATGAAGATAAAGGCTCAATGAACGAGGGTAATATGGATGTGAAGCTGCATAATTTGAATGAGACTTGGAGGGAACTGTTGCAGGTCCAATTAAATATAGTAATAAGAATGTAGTTCAAATTGAATGGGAACAACATAATTTTAAAATAGAAAATTCAAGAAAATTCAAGAATAGAAATATTCAAGTATCCTGACGCTCTGCTAAACAGTCACTAAATAAACAAACGGAAAAAAAAATGTTACGACTATTGAAGCTAAAAATTTCCAAGTGCTTATGCAGGAAAAAACATTCGAATAAGAACACCATGGATATTTAAGAGTAAGGCTGTTAGCTGAAAATAATTTCTAAAGAAAATGAAAAACTTACACAAAAATCATACAAAACATGGCATTTTAAATCAACTGTACACAAGTATGAATTTTACTGTTTACAAGAAAGCTATAATTTCAGTCAATGATATTCCAGTTTATGAAATAAATCTAAGAGAATGTACTAGTAAAAATCCCAACTTATACGGTCATGGATTTCAATATTGCAATTGTAAATGCAGATGTAACTCAAGTAGTTGCAAATGTTAAAAAAATAAATGCCAAAAAACCTCTGTTACTCTAAATGTGACAATAGCTATTCCTGCCAAAATAAGTAATTTGATAAAAATGAAATAATTTTAAATTTCTAAAATAATTTGTTTGCAATTTATTATTTGTTATTAAAACTAGTCGTTGGGGGCCGTCGTAATACTCATCCATCATGGATATACATAATATAAAATATGTGATACATGTTAAGCATTGTATCATGTTACTATTATTCATAATATAATTTACTTGTACTCCCTTAAATATAATTAATATAATCCCTTAATCTAATATTACTTTTTGTTGCATTAAAATATCTCAATTTGTTGATTTTCTGTAAACAAGTCAACACTATTGGTTTACAATGGAAATCTTTGGAAATTTGGCGAAATATTAGAGTTACCTCGAATTTGGCGTCACTTTTGGCGATTTATTTTGGTCACCAAATTTGGCGATATATCACCGAGTTGGCGGAAAATGACTAAGTTATAGCACTTTGAACTTCTAGCATGGCTGACATTTTGAAACGATCTGATATTTGTCACGCGATAGCACGCGTATTTGTTAACCTATTTCGATATAAAAAGGCATGTGGATAGTTTATAGCAATGTCTCGACCAAGTTCGCTGTCCAGCTTCATCATCCATCTTGTTTCAAAATGGCGGCCATTAAATTAAAAAAAAATTATATTGCTATTTTATTAATTATAAAGTGAGGTGCAAAAAAAAAATTAGAAATTGAAAAAGGTTTCTTTCTTAAGTATTTGACCTTGATATAAGGATTCTGGAGAATTTTTTGTTTTGTCTTTATCTTAAAAAAATGGCTCGGATATAGCAGCTTGAATTTCTAATGTGGGTGACATTTTGAAAAATCTGATATTTTGCCTGCGACAGTACTCGTATATATCAAGCGATTCCGATGTGAGTGAGCATGTGCACAGGAATTCCTAAGGCCTCAATCAAGCTCACTTGTTAGCCTGATCCACCATGTTGTCTTAAGAGGGCAGGCACTTCAAGATATCGTCGAATTTGGGAACTAAATATAAGTTACTTTAAATAAAAACAGATTGGATAAAGTTGACTAATTTCGCGAAATTCTCATTCATAATGATTTAGTATTAATAAAAATTAGTATTGAATCTCCTATAATCAGTTTCCACTAAATTGAGCTTCGTGTGTTTGAATAATATAAGCTGGCTTCTTAAAAATAAGGAATATGAAAGCTACCTCTTCCTCCCGGCACTGGCCGGAAGGACTTTTTCAAATTGAAGTCCGATTTTGGGCACTCATAATCCTGAAAATTCAAATTTACTCTCTGGATCGTTCAGAATTTATTTATGAAAAATTATACGTCGACTACTCAAATATCTACTGTTAACCATTTGTGTGACACTTATACTTTTGACTAAACGCCGATTTATCTATACATTTGTTTATTTTATAAAGTATTTATTTTTAACGTATGAAAAACATTAAATCATTTCGGAATTGGTTTTTTCAACAACACATAACATATTTTTTGAAGTTTTGCTACAATTTAGCACGTGCAAAGTTAAAAATACTACGATAAACACTTATTTTCAAATAAAATAAATTTTGCACTATTTGCATCTTTTGAATTGCATTGAAATGTAAAATATATAATATTCAGTTTCCGGACCTTGGAAACGTTCCAATTCATATACATTTAAAGGGCTAAAGATGATGTCAAGTGTTTCAATTGTATGAAACAATTATTGTATTATATTTCCTTGAATGTATGATGGGAAACAAAGTTTTGTTAAATCATTTCGGGATTGGTTTTTATAAATCATAAAATATCTTTCTTGAATTAAACCTACAATTTAGCACGTACAAAGATAAAAATATTACTATAAACAGTTATTTTCAAATAAAATAAATTATGCTCCTATTTGAATTTTTTGAATTGCATTGAAATGTGAAATATATAATATTTTGTTTCCGGATGCTGGGAAAATTCCAGTTCAGATAGATTTAAAGGGCTAAAGACGATGTCAAGTGTTACAATTGTATAAAACAATGATAGTATTATGTTTCGTTGAATGTATGATAACATGCTAACTTTGCATTGCAAAGTTTTGTTAAATCATTTCGGAATGGGTTTTTATAGAACACAAAACGTGTTTCTTGAAATATTGCTTCAATATAGCACATGGAAAGTTAAAAATAATATTACAAACCGTTCTTTTCAAATAAAATAACTTATGTCCCTATTTGCATCTTTTGATATGCATTGAAATGTAAAATATATAATATTCAGTTTCCGGATCCTGGAAACGTTCCAATTCAGATAAATTTAAACGGCTAAAGACGATGTCAAGTTTTATATTTATATAAAACAATTATAGTATTATATTTCGTTGAGTGTATGATAACACATAAAGCTTGTAAAATGATTTCGGGATTGGTTTTTATAAAACATAAAACATTTTCTTTGAAGTAAACCTACAATTTTGCACATGCAAAGCAAAAATATTACTGTGAAAATTTCTTTTCAAATAAAATAACTTATGCTTCTATTTGCATCTTTTGATTTGCATTGAAATGTAAAATATATATAATATTCAGTTTTTGGATCCTGAAAGCGTTACAATTCAGATAAATTTAAAGGGCTAAAGACGATTTCAAATTTTACATTTATATTAAGTAATTATAGTATTATATTTCGTTGAGTGTATGATAACGCACTAAGTATTGTTAAATCATTTCAGGATTGGTTTTTATAAAACGTAAAACATTTTTCTTGAAGTAAACACACAATTTAGTTCGTGCAAAGTAAAAATATTACAATAAACATTTCTTTTCAAATAAAATAAATTATGCCCCTATTTGCATTTTTTGAATTGCATTAAAATGTAAAATATATAATATTCTGTTTCCGGATGCTGGAAAAATTTCAATTCAGATAGATTTAAAGGGCTAAAGACGATGTAAAGTGTTACAATTGTATAAAACAATGATAGTATTATGTTTAGTTGAATATATGATAATATACAAAGTTTTGTTAAATCATTTCGGAATGGGTTTTTATAGAGCACAAAACATGCTTCTTGAAATATTGCTTCAATTTAGCACATGCAAAGTTAAAAATATTATTACACACCGTTCTTTTCAAATAAAATAACTTATGTCCCTATTTGCAAATTTTGAATTGCATTGAAATGTAAAATATATAATATTAAGTTTCCTGATTCTGGAAACGTTCCAGTTCAGAAAATTTTAAAGGGCTAAAGACAATTTCAATTGTTGTAATTGTATGAAACAATTATAGTATTATATTTCGTTGAGTGTATGATAACACACACAGTTTTGTTAAATCATTTCGGGATTGGTTTTTATAAAACGTAAAATATTTTTCTTGAAGTAAACATACAATTTAGTTAGTGCAAATTAAAAATATTACTACATTTCTTTTCAAATAAAATAAATTATGCTTCTATTTTGATCTTTTGAACTGCATTGAAATGTAAAATATATAATATTCAGTTTCCGGATCCTAGAAACGTTCCAATTCATAAAAATTTAAAGGGCTAAAGACGAATGTCAGGTGTTGCAATTGTATGAAACAATTATAGTAGAATATTTTGGAGAATGCATGATAACACACAAAGTTTTGCACGTTCTTTTCTTTTTTAATCTTTATTCATAAAAGAACGCTTTTAAGAAAATGATTAAATACGTTGTTTAAATTGGAATCTGAATAACGACTTACATACGTAGTACAGAGTTTTGAAAATTTAACTAAATTCTTTCATCCATTTTTTTTATAATTTTTTTTTTTATTGAAAAACTTAATTTTAAGAAAATGAATGTATGAAACTGCATTTAAATAATGAATTGTTTTTATACAGAAGTTTTCCTTTTTTTTTTTTTCAAAATTATTTTCAGAAAGCTTACATTTGGTGTTTCTTTTTTCTTCTTTTTCTTCTTTTTTCTTCTTTTTTTTCTTCTTTTTTCTTCTTGTCGTAATATGCATTATAAATATATCATAATACAATAAAAAAATTTCAATAAATACATAATACAAAAATATACAGTAATTTTTGATAAGGAGTACATGTAGCAATCCCTTCTTCAACTTAATCTTTATACCCTTATAAAATTTCATTTAACCTTAGTAAAAACATAATTTTTATTCCAAACTATATAATAAATTCATTTAACTTAGTTCCACTTGTCTATTATTATTATTAATTATCCGAATAAAGGAATTACCGGACTACGAGGTATCCGACCCCACTAACAGAAAACGCCCTAAATACTCGCTTTTGCTTAGTGATGAAGACTGAGATTTTCTCATTATTTAACCGTACATAACCTTTCTTGTTTGTTCTGTCCTTGTTTTGTTTAAAAAAAATAATAACTTATTGATAATCTGTTAAATTTATAGCAGTGTTAATTCTTTAAATTCAAACGTATGGTCTCTGAAAAGAGTCTTTTATTTAGATAGGGTAACCCCCCCCCTAGATTTTTCTCGACTGCCCTCATGGACTTAATGGAATTTAGTTTCTCTTTTTAATTTTTTTCTTTTTCTTTTTTCCTTTTTTTATACTACATTACTAAACTTTAAGTACTCTTAAGTTTTATCTTAATTGTTATACTTTATCTTAAATCTTAATAGTTAATTTTCTCTTTGGGTACCAGCCGCGTTTAAACATTATTCTTTTTAATGCTCCCTAATACCCTTGCAAAACTAAATGCCTCCATAGTTAATCTGAAGTTGTCACACAACTAAGGAAGACCATCTACTAGCTTACATTGTTCCATTGTTCCACTTGGCTTTTATTTAACTTAATATATTGACTCATTTAATTAATTAAATGTACTTATTAAATTTTGACGTTCATAATATTGCTCGTTGATTTATCTTATTGACATCCATTCTACTCCAAAAACATATATGTTATTTTTTAAAAATAAATATTAGCTTTGGAAAGACAGACAAAAATGCAATTTTACGCATCGTGATATTTTACAAAACTATATTTGAATTTTATAGTTGAATTTAAAGTTTATATTTGTACATTCTTTAGACCATGCTCTAAGAGAAAAAAATAATCACGAAAATTAGAAAAGAAAATGTGTGACAAAACATATGGAGTAGATGGTGCGGGTCGATATAACTGCATGTGCTCCATAGTTATTGCATATTTTCTTTATCGTAAACGCATAAAAAAAAGTATTGCTAATATTTATTTTCTGCACAGGAATTGTTAGAATCAAAATCTGTGTCTAAACCTCACCAGATCATGACTGAATGATACACGTCCAATTTCATGTACTCCAAATTATTGTTCGCTTTATTTATCATAGACACACATGAAATTAACAGGTTAACAAGTAAAGTTAACCAGAGGTTAACAAGTAAAAATTAAATTTAAAAAATAAAAAATAAACCGACTGCGTAAAAAGTGAACTAATTAATTATTTCTCATCAATGTGAAACTATTTTTTATATTACTTACCTATTTTTTTATTTACCTGTATTGATTTAAGTTGTGTTTAATTGTTAGTTCCTATCTATAAACACTGTTTTGATGCGGCCTATAGATCTCTATGAAGATTAGAGTTGCAGTAAAGCTAGAGATTCTACCTATACAACTTCCAGGTTGTGTAATATTTAAACGGATCTTCTGACTGTAAAATAGCCAATGAAACGTCGTCTTCGTTTTGAAAGACCTATGCAATGATATGCAACTCAATAGGGGTGCGTAAATTTTATTTTCGTCTATACAGCCATTTTGTATTTTACGGTCGCCATTTTGAATATAAAGTAAAATCTAGCCTATAACCATCGGACGGTTAAGAAGAATCGATAGAGACCTCATTCATTAAAATCCATCCAGCCGTTGGGATGTTTCGAGGGTATAAAGAAATCCACATACCCAGGTACGTGTGAAACACATAACCCTTCTTGGCAGTCGAGTAGAAATATCGCAATTTTTTACAAAAAGTGACGTTCCAAAAGGCTAAAGAGACGTGAATGGGACTTAAACGGCCTATAGAGGCGCTGATCGCAGCGTTTGGAACAGGAAAATTGTCCCTTTAATGTCCCTTTAACTAATGCTAATGTGAAAATTGAAATAGTTACTTATTGTAAAAGGGTTTGAAAGGATTAGATATTCAAATTAGGATAAATATTAATTTATCATATAACACAGAACACAAATATCACAAGAAATCTAAAATTTTGCAAAAAAAGAATCTTTCCCAACAAATTAAAAATACATGTAATGCAATATGTTTGCATGAGATTTTCCTGAAGGGAGAAGTTATATCTTTCCTCCACCTATGGCGTATTCGAGCGCTTCAATCCCCAAAAGGGAAAAAGCACTCATGAAGGGAAAATTTTCACTGTTTATTAGGTTTTTTTGTAACATAGAAAACTTTGTTTAAGGTAAGTTTTTTTTTTATATTTAGCTTTCTTTTTTTTCTCACATAATTATCGCTTGGGTATGAATTAAATTTAGACTAAAGGTACTATTAAGAACACTAGGGGATCGCACCGGGGCTTCCCGGGTTAAAGAATATAGGTGGAAACATTTTTTTTTTAATTGAAAACTAATAATTTTTTTATATGCAATATTTTTTTAGATAACCCACTTACATTAAAAAAACATTTTTCATATGGAAAATACGAATTTATACATTCAAATAATTTTTTGAAATTTATCAAAAGCGATATTTTCTTATTAGCCGCATGCTAAGAGTTATTTGACAAAGATTTTGCTACTTATGGTATCATTTTATATTCTGGTAATTTCAGAGCTTATACATGTCAGATAAATTTGTGTTTTATTTTTATTATTTTATTCATTTATTCATAGGGAGGTTTTTTTTAAAGGGACATTAGCCGTAAGAAAATGATGAACTCTTTAATTTGTTTTAAGTGCAAACGGATTAATCTTTTGTAATCGAGGTCCGCGTGGAATAGATAAATTAAAAAAAAATATTACAGCTTTAAAATTGTTTTTAAAACCATAGACAATCAGTAAACTGAGATGAACCTTGCAAACAAAAATATCCTATTTGGTGATCAAAAAATTTAAATTGTACGACTACAAATATGTTAGATTTGTGTTTTTACAATATTTTTCTTTTATTTGTTTATAAAAGAAGCATTAATTTCGTTAATTTGTTTTTCACAAATATGTTAAGTTGGTGGTTTTTTTTAATATTATTCTTTTTTTTTTTTTTTTTTTTTTTTTTTTTTTTTTATAAAGGAAGTATTAATTTCGTTTTTCAAAAATAGTCAGAAACAAATGCTGAAAAATGTTTGTTGCTTTTTGTGCAAAATGTTTATTATTATTATGTATTGAAACCGGCACGTGATAAGATAAACTTAAAAAATCATGCTTAAAAATTATTTTAGAAAATTTGATAAAGTCAATTAATATACAGTTATTAAACAAATTGCATTTGAAAGTACATTTTTCCCCTATGCGACGGATATTGAAAATGTACGGTGATCAGAAGATTAAAAAATTGCAGTAGCGAAAATTTCAAGACCGAAATTTGATCGTGAAGTGTTGCCATTCGCAAAAAGACCTCAGCGTTACGCACAGATACTTTTGTTCTTTATATTACAGATACTTAATCAGTAAAGTATAATAAAGATAAGTTATTAGAACGTGGTTATCAATTGAGGCTCTTATGTTTGGTATTCCGGAATGAAAAACAGCAATTTTCACCTTCTCAAAATTTGCATACGCGCTTCTCATATCCATATTCGTCAGTTTTAAAAAAATTGTATTTTGTTTGACCATTTAAATATCATTTTAACTCAAAACTTGAAATCACGATTGTCAGCAACATCTTTTATGTAAACAGACGCACACTTTACTCGAGATTCTAATCTCAATTCCGGAGGTAAAAATATCCGTAATTTATGTTTTTAGACGCATTTGTGTTAAAATGTTTAGTTTTAGCTAAGATAATGGTCGTTTTCTTTTGAATGTGACTTCATTTTCACTTAAATAAGCATTTCGCCTAGTGTCTGAAATTTAGTATTAGTACACATGCAGAAGGAAAAACAATATAGAAAATGTATGAGGAAAAATACGTGTGTTTAAAAGCAGTATGTCATTTTCCGTTATTATGCCCCTAATATAATATAATCTGCTCCTAATGGGATTTTGCGCCACTAAATCCTATACAAATATTTTTATCAAAAAATTCGAATTTTTATCAGAAAGTAGCATGAATAAAGATAAAATATCTCATTATTTCCTCTTGTCTGCAATAATGAAAGCTATCTAATTTTTACCATTTGGAAGAAATTTCATAAAATGCTTTTTAAATTAAAATATAAAAGTAGGGATATTTAAAAAAAAAAAAAAACAGATAGTGCGATCACATCTACAAATGGAGAGCTTTATTTAAAAATATATATATTAGTAAAATTGGTTCAGCAGAAAGATCAGGGCAGATGACTAAAAAATACACTTGTGTTTTAAATATATAGATTATATAAAATTAGGAAAAATTAAATTACGCAAATTATGTTATTTTGGTAAAATTATAGAATGTCCTGAAGAATAGCATTAAAATTTTATTATTCGACAGAATTTTAGAGAAAAACTTCAGCAACATATTACTTTAAACCACGAATTATTTGTTTGCTTGTCTAACTCGTCGAAGCAAACCCATCAAGGCGAGAATCAATTTCTGTAATATAAATCGCTATTATTTGCATGTCACCTGTCTTCTGTAAAGATACTCTAAATTTTTGTAAAACATTGCGTTTTATCAGTGTGTGATTTCGATTACATTATTTTCAAAAGTGAAGCATTTTCACCTGTGAAGAATTTCAAAGTAGCTATGCTGTGAAAATGACGCACTACCACAAAACCTAATTCAGGTTTAAGAATTAAAATACACGCTTTTTTATAAAATGACGTCATTTGCATTCGCTAAAGCAATCCACTTTTACAATCCAGTTTTAAACTTCGTCTATAGAAAAGTATGCATATGAAGTCATTATCAAGGAATAACAGACAATATTCTTGACATAGCCCGTATTTTAATTTCAACTTTTTTTAGGTTTTATGAGAAAATGGCAACAAAATGGTACAGTATCTCTTGTTTTCGACTATTTTTCGTTTACTATCAATGACTTTCAATAGTAATGGGGTACTTTTGTTGCCACGATAAGAAAAATGGTATTAGAAACTACAAAAAAATCAATATCTCAAAACTAAAAAATCCCTGCCGGCCCGGTCTACAGGCGGAGGTAGATTTCGAAGTTAAGTATACTAATTTCACAAACAAAAACCAAATCATGATTAGAGATAAACCCACTTTAACAATTTTATCTGGCCGCTTTTGACAAGTTTTTATTTCATTTTTATATAATAACTGATTTTATCAGAATAATGTTAGGGCGGTATTCAAAAAAATACTTTTCCATGCTCAACAACTCGAAATTTCCTGGCATAACTCCAGATTCATTTTTAATAGGAAAAATATGAAACTTGTTGACGTGATATTTGAAGAGCCCTGTAAGCGACCTGTGTTTTTAATTTTCGTTCAATTAATTAAAACTTGATATATAAACAATTATTTTCTCAGTAAGACAATATTTTTCGTTTCTAACACAATCGCTTCGGGAAATTCCGTTCAAAATGACCACTTTGACATCATTTTTTGAAATATATTCTGCCTCTGTCAAAAAATCGATCATTACGGTACATTATATAGTTTCTGAATAAGCGAATTTACCAATTGGATGCGTTTGAGAGCAAAAATGAATTTAAAAATGAGTCAGAAAATAAGCAGTTTGGATTTGAATACTCCCTTAATACGATGATTTTTCCAACACAATCCGCTTCGGGAAATTCGGTTCAAAAGGCCCACTTTGACAGCATGTTTTAAAATATATTCTACCTCTATCAAAACATTGACCATTACGGTACATTATATAGTTTCTGAGTAAGAAAACGTACCAATTGGAAGCCTTTGAGAGTAAAAATGAATTGTAAAATGAATCAGAAAATGAGCAGTTTGGATTTGAATACACCCTTACTAAGATGATTTTTTTTCTTCAATCGCTATGTATTTTTAATTTGTTTTTGCTGTAAGGATTGGTCCTATCCAAAATTTTTCTATATAGATGTTGTAGACACTAATAAGAAGATATATGATAAATTCATGGGGATTTTATATCTTTTGAATTGACGGAGTTATGGATTTTTTTCTTCTTCAAACGCCCTTTTTGTTTTCGTTTTTAATTTTATTTTATTATTTTTTTTTTTTTTGCGGTACGAATTGGTCCTATCAAAAACTTGTGAATATAAAACTTGTAGATAATGTTAAGGAGATTCATGATAAAATTAATTGGATTTGATATCGTGAGAATTGACGAAGTTATGAATTGTTTTCTCCCAAAAACCCTATTTTTGCGCCCTTTGAACCCATTTTTATTTTTATCAAAAATCTGTGATACATCAATTTTTGGCCCTATTTTTAGAAGTAATAAAAACTTTAAACTGATTCGATATGTACAAAAAATTAAGAAGGTATGGGTTTTTTTCAGTTTTCACAAAACCCCTCCCTATTTCCATCCCCTTGGTCCGATTTTGCCCATAAACGAACTTAACCGAGATTTTATGCCCCTTGATTTTATGTATCAGTTTGGAAGAGATTGGTGCAGAATTGTGGAAGTTATCGTGTCCAGAAGAAAGTGATATATATAGATAGATACATAGATAGATAGATAGATAGATAGAAAGATAGATAGTTAGATAAAGTTTTTTACTGAGGGTGGTTTTGGGCTCTAGTTGTCATGGTCGGTGTAGATCTGCAAAAATTTTTTAGAAATTCCAACATAGGAACGACGCCAATTGGTAGTATTTCATACGAAATCTACCTAATTGAGATACAGCTTTCAAACAAATTGCATTTAAAAGAGCATTTTTTTTCCTTATACGACGTTGTAAAATTTTAAAATGTGCGATGTTTACAAGTTTAAAAATTTGCAGTAGAGAAAATTGCAAAACCAAAATTTTATTTCAAATTTCAATGATTCAATTGCCATTCGCAAAATGACGTATGCGTTATGCACAGATATGTTTGCCCTTTATAATATAGATTGGGAATATTATTATTTTAGAAATCCGGCTTCATCTCGATCCCGATGATGCCGGATTTTTCACGTTATACAGATTATACATACATATATATATATATATATATATATATATATAGAAACAAATTAATGGGTTAAGTCGAAAATCACGTCGTGCTTTTTACGACATATTACTGGATTAGCACCATATTTTTATCAGCCATTGGTGAGGTTGTATAGCAGTCGTACCACTTAGTGCAAGCATCGCTATTGGGGGTGTCAATAACAGTGGAAATTTAGCAGCTGTGGACCGATGATGAAATTGGTAAAGTCCAATCAAACACTCATTTATTCATGATGAAGACAAGGCAGATTAGACCGCATGAGTGGTGAAAAAAAAAGACTTATGAAGAAATCTAGGGTTTTCCCAATAAGAACCTAGAAACGTAGTCATCGGAAACTGTTTATTCCATCAGAACATACCAACATAAACAATTGCCACATGATGAGAAATCAGAGCCATCTTGCTTGAGTACGAACTAGTTATTCATGCGAAAAAGATGTTAAATAACAATTCAATATTCTACGCGACTTAGGACACCAGGCAACAGATTAAGTAAACAATTAAACTGCACAAAAAATCTTCTTCTGAGCTCATGCTCGAGCTCTTTATTAGAATGCGCGGAGGAAATCCGATAGAAATGCAAACTTCAGGTTAACCAAACAAATTCATGAACGAGACTCGAAATGAAACTGCGATCCGTCACTCAACCAATAGAGATCGATCGAGAAATGTCACAGAAAAGAATCCCGGAGCTGCTAATGGAAGGATTTCGATGTGAATAAGCTGATGCTCGCCCAGCTGGCTGGAAAATGAGATGAAATAAAATAAAAATGTAAAAATGGCTTTTATAAACATTCAAAAAATAAAGTAACTGCGTTCAGAATTTCACAGTTTGGTAGACAATAAAAAATAATGAAGGGATTAAAAGTTTAGATTAAGTTTTTGAATAAAACTATTATTAAGATACGCGTTTTAAATTTAGGAATTTAATTAGGAATAAATAATAGAGATTATTAAAAAAAGGGAAATAATGAATATGCCGGCAATTTAGAATAATTTAAAGGAATAGTAAAATTAAACATTTTTTATAACATATATATATGTTGCGGTCAATTTGATTAATCGGTAATTATTAATAATAACCGGTTATTATTAACAATTACCAAATAATATCCAAATAAACCGGTTAAAATGACTATTTTATGAGAATTTATCTAATTAAACGGTTATTATTAATAATTACCGATCAAGTTCAGTCAATAAAATAAATTTCAACACGTTTAGTTTCAGATTTCTATTATAAATCGTACATTTGCTCCGTACCAACGTCTCACTATTGGACAATCATATCATAGCTTTTGTGAGCGTCCAGGTTTGTGTTTGTCCGCTGACAACAGACAAAAATAGACTTGACGAAATCAGTTGATTGTTTATTTTAGATGCAGGACGCCGTATTTTCCGGGATACTCACGAATTCTATTTTTCAACAGTTTCGATTTGTTCTGCGTGTCAAGTAGTGTCAAAAATCTCCTGAAGATTATCAACGACATGTGTTGTCAGGTTTTCCGCGTAAATCGTGGTTCCAAATGCTCTGGACATCACTAAAGTCTTACAGTTTATTTCGCCATCAATAATAGCAGATAATTCTGCCATTAAGGTTCTAATAGTATTTTAGAGCCTAAATTGAGTTTATTGCCGAAAAGCAACACCCTACATTTAAGAGTTAAAACAGTGATGTAACAGTTGGGC
Source organism: Maratus speciosus (assembly GCA_963932465.1). Lineage (NCBI taxonomy): Eukaryota > Metazoa > Arthropoda > Arachnida > Araneae > Salticidae > Maratus > Maratus speciosus. The sequence goes on from OZ010790.1 coordinate 205,473,208, forward strand.
GATTGTTACCAGTAATATTTCATAGTATTCTTCGCCTTGAAAAAACTCATAATATTATTAAAATTTAGCGCTGTCAATTGATTCTCTGATGCTACACTGTTCTATCACTGCTTTCAACAAGAAGGTCTCTTTCTCATTGTTAAACCGCATAAAAATAGTGAGTTAAATTCGAGATCTTATGTTGATCTCTTTGACATGAAATAACAAACGAGGGAGACTTTATCTTTATAATGTTTTATCAAGATCCTTTAACGAAATTTTCTTAATTAAAAATGTTAATAACGAAACGATCTGAAGGAGTTCCTTATCACCTACTAGATGTGTTCACAATATTTGGAGCAATCTGCATCTTGATAAATGGCAATGGGCGAAAAATTACTAATAAATTATTGAAGAAGTTCGTGTATTATTGAATGAATTAAAAATTGTTAAGGAAAACCAAGACACAGTCAGTCGAAAGGCTCAGTTGAAAGAACTATCAAAGACATTGAGAAGATATTATCCTCTTAACTTGAAGGTAACCATACAAAAAAGTGGTCTGAAAAGATAAAAGTCATTGAATTTATGAACAATAGAGTACAACACTTTGGAAAAGATCACAGGCCATACGAAGCTTCATTTGACTTTAAAGCGAAATTTTGTTTAAGAACCTATTTCCAGTCGATACATTGTCAAAAATTAAAAGCAAAGATATTACTGTACTAAGAAATCAGTTTAGTAATGATATAAAACTTCAGACAGCATGTTCAACCGAGGATGAAGATAAAGGCGCAATGAACGAGGGTAATATGGATGTGAAGCTGCATAATTTGAATGAGACTTGGAGGGAACTGTTGCAGGTCCAATTAAATACAGTAATAAGAATGTAGTTCAAATTGAAGGGGAACAACATAATTTTAAAATAGAAAATTCAAGAAAATTCAAGAATAGAAATATTCAAGTATCTTGACGCTCTGCTATACAGTCACTAAATAAACAAACGGAAAAAAAAATGTTACGACTATTGAAGCTAAAATTTTCCAAGTGCTTATGCAGGAAAAAACATTCGAATAAGAACACCATGGATATTTAAGAGTAAGGCTGTTAGCTGAAAATAATTTCTAAAGAAAATGAAAAACTTACACAAACATCATACAAAACATGGCATTTTAAATCAACTGTACACAAGTATGAATTTTACTGTTTGCAAGAAAGCTATAATTTCAGTCAATGATATTCCAGTTTATGAAATAAATCTAAGAGAATGTACTAGTAAAAATCCCAACTTATACGGTCATGGATTTCAATATTGCAATTGTAAATGCAGATGTAACTCAAGTAGTTGCAAATGTTAAAAAAAAATAAATGCCAAAAAAACTCTGTTACTCTAAATGTGACAATAGCTATTCCTTCCAAAATAAGTAATTTGATAAAAATGAAATAATTTTAAATTTCTAAAATAATTTGTTTGCAATTTATTATTTGTTATAAAAACTAGTCGTTGGGGGCCGTCGTAATACTCATCCATCATGGATATACATAATATAAAATATGTGATACATGTTAAGCATTGTATCATGTTACTATTATTCATAATATAATTTACTTGTACTCCCTTAAATATAATTAATATAATCCCTTAATCTCATATATTACTTTTTGTTGCATTAAAATGTCTCAATTTGTTAATTTTCTGTAAACAAGTCAACACTATTGGTTTACAATGGAAGTCTTTGGAAATTTGGCGAAATATTAGAGTTACCTCGAATTCGGCGTCACTTTTGGCGACCTATTTTGGTCACCAAATTTGGCGATATATCACCGAGTTGGCGGAAAATGACTAAGTTATAGCACTTTGAACTTCAAGCATGGCTGACATTTTGAAACGATCTGATATTTGTAACGCGTATAGCACGCGTATTTGTTAACCTATTTCGATATAAAAAGGCATGTGGATAGTTTATAGCAATGTCTTGAACAAGTTCGCTGGCCAGCTTCATCAGCCATCTTGTTTCAAAATGGCGGCCATTAAATTAAAAAAAATTATATTTAAAGTGAGGTGCAAAAAAAAATTAGAAATTGAAAAAGGTTTCTTTCTTAAGTATTTGACCTTGATATAAGGATTCTGGAGAATTTTTTGTTTTGTCTTTATCTTAAAAAAATGGCTCAGATATAGCAGCTTGAATTTCTAATGTGGGTGACATTTTGAAAAGTCTGATATTTTGCTTTCGACAGTACCCGTATATATCAAGCGATTCCGATGTGAGTGAGCATGTGCACAGGAATTCCTAAGGCCTCAATCAAGCTCACTTGTTAGCCTGATCCACCATGTTGTCTTAAGATGGCAGGCACTTCAAGATATCGTCGAATTTGGGAACTAAATATAAGTTACTTTAAATAAAAGCAGATTGGATAAAGCTGACTAATTTCGCGAAATTCTCATTCGTAATTATTTTGTATTAATAAAAATTAGTATTGAATCTCCTAAAATCAGTTTCCACCAAATTGAGCTTCGTGTGTTTGAATAATATAAGCTGGCTTCTTAAAAATAAGGAATATGAAAGCTACCTCTTCCTCCCGGCACTGGCCGGAAGGACTTTTTCAAATTGAAGTCCGATTTTGGGCACTCATAATCCTGAAAATTCAAATTTACTCTCTGGATCGTTCAGAATTTATTTATGAAAAATTATACGTCGACTACTCAAATATCTACTGTTAACCATTTGTGTGACACTTATACTTTTGACGAAAACCCCGATTTATCTATACATTTGTTTACTTTATAAAGTATTTATTTTTAACGTATGAAAAACATTAAATCATTTCGGAATTGGTTTTTTCAACAACACAACATATATTTTGAAGTTATGCTACAATTTAGCAAATGCAAAGTTAAAAATACTACGATAAACACTTATTTTCAAATAAAATAAATTTTGCACTATTTGCATCTTTTGAATTGCATTGAAATGTAAAATATATAATATTCAGTTTCCGGACCTTGGAAACGTTCCAATTCATATACATTTAAAGGGCTAAAGATGATGTCAAGTGTTTCAATTGTATGAAACAATTATTGTATTATATTTCCTTGAATGTATGATGGGAAACAAAGTTTTGTTAAATCATTTCGGGATTGGTTTTTATAAATCATAAAATATCTTTCTTGAATTAAACCTACAATTTAGCACGTACAAAGATAAAATATTACTATAAACAGTTATTTTCAAATAAAATAAATTATGTTCCTATTTGCATTTTTTGAATTACATTGAAATGTAAAATATATAATATTCTGTTTCCGGATGCTGGAAAAATTCCAGTTCAGATAGATTTAAAGGGCTAAAGACGATGTCAAGTGTTACAATTGTATAAAACAATGATAGTATTATGTTTCGTTGAATGTATGATAACATGCTAACTTTGCATTGCAAAGTTTTGTTAAATCATTTCTGAATGGGTTTTTATAGAACACAAAACGTGTTTCTTGAAATATTGCTTCAATTTAGCACATGCAAAGTTAAAAATAATATTACAAACCGTTCTTTTCAAATAAAATAACTTATTTGCATCTTTTGATATACGTTGAAATGTAAAATATATAATATTCAGTTTCCGGATCCTGGAAACGTTCCAATTCAGATAAATTTAAACGGCTAAAGACGATGTCAAGTTTTATATTTATATAAAACAATTATAGTATTATATTTCGTTGAGTATATGATAACACATAAAGTTTGTAAAATGATTTCGGGATTGGTTTTTATAAAACATAAAACATTTTCTTTGACGTAAACCTACAATTTTGCATATGCAAAGCAAAAATATTACTGTGAAAATTTCTTTTCAAATAAAATAACTTATGCTTCTATTTGCATCTTTTGATTTGCATTGAAATGTAAAATATATATAATATTCAGTTTTTGGATCCTGAAAGCGTTACAATTCAGATAAATTTAAAGGGCTAAAGACGATTTCAAGTTTTACATTTATAATAAATAATTATAGTATTATATTTCGTTGAGTGTATGATAACGCACTAAGTATTGTTAAATCATTTCAGGATTGGTTTTTATAAAACGTAAAATATTTTTCTTGAAGTAAACATACAATTTAGTTCGTGCAAAGTAAAAATATTACTATAAACATTTCTTTTCAAATAAAATAAATTATGCCCCTATTTGCATTTTTGGAATTGCATTAAAATGTAAAATACATAATATTCTGTTTCCGGATGCTGGAAAATTTCCAATTCAGATAGATTTAAAGGGCTAAAGACGATGTCAAGTGTTACAATTGTATAAAACAATGATAGTATTATGTTTAGTTGAATATATGATAATATACAAAGTTTTGTTAAATCATTTCGGAATGGGTTTTTATAGAACACAAAACATGCTTCTTGAAATATTGCTTCAATTTAGCACATGCAAAGTTAAAAATATTATTACACACCGTTCTTTTCAAATAAAATAACTTATGTCCCTATTTGCAAATTTTGAATTGCATTGAAATGTAAAATATATAATATTAAGTTTCCTGATTCTGGAAACGTTCCAGTTCAGAATAAGTTAAAGGGCTAAAGACAATTTCAATTGTTGTAATTGTATGAAACAATTATAGTATTATATTTCGTTGAGTGTATGATAACACACACAGTTTTGTTAAATCATTTCGGGATTGGTTTTTATAAAACGTAAAACATTTTTCTTGAAGTAAACATACAATTTAGTTCGTGCAAATTAAAAATATTACTATAAACATTTCTTTTCAAATAAAATAAATTATGCTTCTATTTTGATCTTTTGAACTGCATTGAAATGTAAAATATATAATATTCAGTTACCGGATCCTGGAAACGTTCCAATTCATAAAAATTTAAAGGGCTAAAGACGAATGTCAGGTGTTGCAATTGTATGAAACAATTATAGTAGAATATTTTGGAGAATGCATGATAACACACAAAGTTTTGTACGTTCTTTTCTTTTTTAATTTTTATTCATAAAAGAAAGCTTTTAAGAAAATGATTAAATACGTTGTTTAAATTGGAATCTGAATAACGACTTACATAATTAATACAGAGTTTTGAAAATTTAACTAAATTCTTTCATCCTTTTTTTTTTATAATTTTTTTTTATTGAAAAACTTAATTTTAAAAAATGAATGTATGAAACTGCATTTAAATAATGAATTGTTTTTATACAGAAGTTTTCCTTTTTTCTTTTTTCAAAATTATTTTCAGAAAGCTTACATTTGGTGTTTCTTTTTTCTTCTTTTTTTAAAGACTGTTGTAATATGCATTATAAATATATCATAATACAATAAAAAAATTTCAATAAATACATAATACAAAAATATACAGTAATTTTTGATAAGGAGTACAAGTAGCAATCCCTTCTTCAACTTAATCTTTATACCCTTATAAAATTTCATTCAACCTTAGTAAAAACATAATTTTTATTCCAAACTATATAATATATTCATTTAACTTAGTTCCACTTGTCTATTATTATTATTAATTATCCGAATAAACGAATTACCCGACTACGAGGTATCCGACCCCACTAACAGAAAACGCCCTAAATACTCGCTTTTGCTTAGTGATGAAGACTGAGATTTTCTCATTATTCAACTGTACATAACCTTTCTTGTTTGTTCTGTCCTTGTTTTGTTTAAAAAAATAATAATAACTTATTGATAATCTGTTAAATTTATAGCAGTTTTAATTCTTTAAATTCAAACGTATGGTCTCTGAAAAGAGTCTTTTATTTAGATAGGATAACCCCCCCCCCCCTAGATTTTTCTCGCCTGTCCTCATGGACTTAATGGAATTTAGTTTCTCTTTTTAAATTTTTTCTTTTTCTTTTTTCCTTTTTTATGCTACATTACTAAACTTTAAGTACTCTTAAGTTTTATCTTAATTGTTATACTTTATCTTAAATCTTAATAGTTAATTTTCTCTTTGGTTACCAGCCGCGTTTAAACATTATTCTTTTTAAGGCTCCCTAATGCCCTTGCAAAACTAAATGCCTCCATACTGAATGTAAAGTTGTCACACAACTAAGGAAGACCATCTACTAGCTTACATTGTTCCATTGTTCCACTTGGCTTTTATTTAACTTAATATATTGACTCATTTAATTAATTAAATGTACTTATTAAATTTTGACGTTTATAACATTGCTCGTTGATTTATCTTATTGGCATCCATTCTACTCCAAAAACATATATGTTATTTTTTTAAATAAATATTAGCTTTGGAAAGACAAACAAAAATGCAATTTTACGCATCGTGATATTTTACAAAACTATATTTGAATTTTATAGTTGAATTTAAAGTTTATATTTGTACATTCTTTAGACCATGCTCTAAGAGAAAAAATAATCACGAAAATTAGAAAGAAAATGTGTGACAAAACATATGGAGTAGATGGTGCGGGTCGATATAACTGCATGTGCTCCATAGTTATTGCATATTTTCTTTATCGTAGACGCATAAAAAAAAAGTATTGCTAATATTTATTTTCTGCACAGGAATTGTTAGAATCAAAATCTGTGTCTAAACCTCACTAGATCATGCTGAATGATACACGTCCAATTTCATGTACTCCAAATTATTGTTCGCTTTATTTATCATAGACACACATGAAATTTATATAAATATGTAATGCAAAATAAAGAATTTCTTGTGGTTTGTAGCTGTTCCTGTGTGTAATAAGGATCATTCGAGACAAAACCCATAGATGCTGTAAGCCCCAAATTTGTATGTCAAATGTCAAATGTGGCATTTGAAGTTTACTGATACTTTTTTTAATGTGTAGAAATGGTAAGAATTAAAATCTATGTCTAAAGATGGAAACATCAATTTCAAATTATATCAGATATTTTTATAGACATATTAGTTTGTTTGCTATAATATAAAGAGAAACATAATTTAAGGGGACTGTTTGTCTTTTCAACATTTTATTCATTCTAAAAAATATGGTTCAAATGGCATTCTCTTTGCATTTCTATGTTCAACTAAAAGTGCATTTTGCAAAATAAATAAATAAATAAATAAATAAATAAATAAGTAAAATAAATGCATATTTAATTAAAATTTTTAAAAAGAAAATTTGAATTTTTTTCTTTTAATCGCTACTATTATTTTAAGTATTAATATTTTTGACCAATTATTTTTCTTTAGATTTTCAACTGTGTATTACACAATACTACACTTGGATTTTTAGATACATGTAATATTACATATAATATAATTTTTTTACTGATATATATATATAGTGCAAAATGATGAAATCTAATACATCTCCATTCTTCTTTTCAATAATAATAACCTGAAGGCTAATTCCATGCACAGATATATCGTATATATAATAAAGAACATGTACAAGAAATTTTAAATCTCTATCTCAAATACAAAAAAAAAAAAAAAAAAAAAAAAAGCCTTAGCATGATAGACATATGATGAAAATATGAACATAGAGAAAAAAACCGCCTAATGTTTTCATTTATCTGGTGAATTGCGCTGGGTGCATTAATAAAACTTACAATATCTCGTGATATAATTGACGCATGGGTAAAAATAAGGTGCCAAAATGTTCAAAATTAAACAGGCTTCCATTTAATAGTTTAAATAAAATCGATTTTTTGAACAATTTTGAGGTAAACTGTCCCATTATTAATTATTCAACAAAATGTCAGAAAGTACAAATGTAATGACCAAGCCCTGCAATAGCAATATCAGAAACCAAAATATAAATTTATCAATATTAATTAATTTCCCAACTACTTTTCAGCAGTGAAACTACGCTTGAAATTATTGAATATTAAAGATGTGAATTATCACATTGCTAACAAGACGTAAACCAACTTAGTGAAAAAGTGACAAGCGTAGTTTCACTGCTGAAAAGTAGTTGGAAAATTAATTAAAATTGTATATTCACCGATGCTGGGTTCATTTGCGTCTCATGTTACGCCACTATGTTGGGTGCTCATGAAGACTTTTCCATCTTGTGCTGCGGTTGCAGCCTTACCGACTTTTATAAGTGAGAGGTGCCTAGCTGGGCATCGTCCTTGTGGCTTAGTGGTAGAGCACTGGAGATCTGTTCCAGGGGACTGAGTTCGATTCCCGGCTTGGACATTTTTCACTAAGTTGGTTTACGCCTTGTTAGCAATGTGATAATTCACATCTTTAATATTTATAAATTTATCACAAATTATAATTGTTTTCTTTAAAAAAATCAAATATCTGACAAATCCGAATTCTTATTTATCCCTGTAACGATAGTGAAAATATTTTAACGAAATTTCGACAGACTAACATTTGTATGTATGAAATAGGATGACATCACGAGATGTACTAATTCAGCGGCGCGATAAGGAAAGTCACACTTTACATAATGCAAACTACACACTTAACATAATGCATGGCTTGTCTAATGGACCAGGGTTCGCACGCTATTAAGACATGCCCCATTTTGTAAGGACTCTACCACCAGTAATCGCATAAAACTATCTTCTAGCTAATGAATCGTGAAGAAAATAATCTTTATAATAATACTGGTGGCCTATTCCTTACAAAAGGGGACGTGACACACTGTTGATCTATTTTTAGTTGCGGACGGCGTTAAATTCACTCAATTTCTCGTGGGTTCGTTACATTTTACACAAGGAGGTAAGTATTGAAAATTTCGTTAAAATATCTGAGTTCTGAATTCTAATCTAGATTCATGTACGCAACGAAAATTGCCGTTTTAGATCGTTGTAAGTTTTAAAAAAGGGTTTTTGAACGTTCTTTTAAGGTGATAGTGCAAATTAGAGTATTCAGATAGTAGACTGTCGGTGCTGTTATGGCGTCAACACCTCCGTAAATGGTGCAGTAAGAGGATCCGAGATAAGTTACTTTTTCAGTATGTTTTATTTTTTTAAGCTTGTTTTGTACATACACCAAGTTACACATAATTTTTCTTTTGATTAAGCATAGGAAAGCGCAATTAAGAAAAGGGTTATAATAATTTAATTTATGCACATTTGTATTAAGAATATGTAGAGTAAACGTTTTTGAGTGAAAATAATCGGTTAAGTGCGTGTTTTACTCGCGTACAATGGATTCCGGGATTGGCGCATCCACGGAGGGAGCAAAGGGGGCTGAAGCCCCTCACAGTCTCTTAGACTAGATTAATTATTTGAAAGTTTTCTAAAAAATATAAAAGATTATTATTTTTTTTAATAGGTTATTAAAATATCAGAATTTTTTTAAAATATTGATTTTGTCCCACATTTTTTTCTCTTTTATAAATTTTCTTATGAAATTCTAAATATTGGCGTGCATAACTGATTTTAAAAATTATGTTTTTCAAACATGTTGCCATTAGATAAAGAATAGACATTATAGATAGAAAAAAGAGGTAGAATTTATTTTATTAGAAGAAGCATTTATAAAAGCAATGTTCCCACTGATTTTCATAAACGTTTTCGAGTAGTTTTTATAGTGTATCAAGTTTTTTTTAAATTCATATATCGGTATTTTACTGATGTATTCAGTTCTTCATTAAGCATTTCCATGCATGATTGAATTTATAAATGCAAAAGTAATAAGATAATATTAATTTTAATGTTAATATTCATGCTGATAGAATATCATGCATATCACTAAATCATTCTTGATAACAGGAAAATGTTTACTTGACAATTGAGAACAATCTAAAAACTTATACTCCCGGTTAAATAAAAAACTAATACACTAGAAAAATTACTCGTAAACGTTTCCAAATGTCATTGGAAGCAAAAGAAACTTCGTTTTTGTAAATTCTGCTACAAATCTCGAAAATATATTGGTTTGAGAGATTTCTAAAGATAGTTAGAGCTTTTCGGAATTGCGGGTAACTTGGAATAAGTTATAGTACATTTTTGCTCATGGTTATATTATATTTTTCTTAATTAAGAAATATTTTTCTTTTTTTACAGTGTAGTACTTTTTTTGTATTAGAAATGGGATTTTTACATATGCTATTTCTCCCTCAAAACACGAATATGAAATTTCTACAAATTCTCTAGTCAAAAGACAGAAATTCTTCAAATAGCAGAAAAATCTCTTTGAATCTCAGGGCTGTTTCATCAACTTACTGCCTGTACTTTTACGTCTTTGGGGGAAATATTCTTGATAGCGTACCTTTATTTATGAACTGAAGCTTTTACACACAGAACTTCGTATGCTGTAGTATTTCTCAAAGACCAGGGCCGTAACCAGATAGAGGCAGGTTGGGCTGAACACAGTGAACGCACTTGCGCCCCTTCTAACATTCTAACCTTCATAATAGTTTAATAATTAAATAATAAAACTTTAAATAGTTTGATTGCAAACACACTTTAAATTTATGCAAATACATCAACAGGCCAAAGCTCTCAAAAACTAAGATACATTTTAGGTACAGTATTTCATTATGAAACATGTTAAAAGTTTCAGAATTAGCTCCACAAAAAAAGTTCAAAGCTTCTTCTGGCTGGTTACGGCTCTGCTCAAGTCAGCAGAAAAAATTATAAGTCAGTGCTCGATCCGGCCCGTCCACCAACTCAAATGAAAAAAAAAAAAAAAATAGACTGAGCTCGGCCGCGGACCGGGTCAAATCTGGATACATGTAGACCTCTCAAATATGCTAGCCCCCTCCAAAGCATAATTCTGGTTGCGCCACTAGATTCCGCACAACAAATTTTAAAACTGCCATTGTGACAACTGTGCTTGGAAAGGATGTTGCAATGTTGTAACTCTGCTTTTTTTCTAGATTGGTTTTTCAATTAATGTCTCGCTTAGTTATCGACAATTTGTTTCGAAAATCATTATCAACAATCCTTGGACTTATTCCATGTCGATAGTTACCTCGCGCATTTATCAACAACTCCGCTGGGCCCCCGCAAATTAAAGTTTGCGTGCAACTAAAAAATGCGATTTTCTCAAAACTTATGCCTCCTTGGGTGATCGCTATACCTTGCAAGACTTATATCCACTACTTATATATACTACTACCAGTATTTTTTCATAATTCGTAAATAGTTAGGGGGGGGGGGGGGAGGAGTACAACCTATTTTTGCCATACATTTTCGACGATATATCTGAAAATGTAATACCTAAAATTCTGAGCTCTGTGTTAAGATATATTTCGAACGATATGAACTAAAAAAAAAACTCGAGTAACTTAATCAGCCACTAATTATTTTTTAATAAATGTGAGCATCGAATAATCTATAAATATGTGGGTCATTAGCAATTCTCCCAAGTTTGAACGCTCTACATTCCATAGTTTTCGAGAAAGCGATAGTGAGAGACGGACAGACCGTCACATCATTCATCTTATAATCTTTCCTTTTTTACTTTTTAAGTGCAAAAGTCTAAAAACAAAATATCGCCACACATCTGGTTCAATGACCGGATATAAGTGCTAAACGCACTCTAGTGCAAGGTATTCGATTGAATCATTCGATTTTGGAACGTTTTCGAGAACTAGGGTGAATTCTTATACGGTGAATATTCTTAGAAGATATCGGATAGGTTCATATATAGCATGAAGAATTTTATAGAATTAGGTTCTTGTGAAATATTTCACATACACAGCTACAATAGATAATGGGACACATAGACTATATGAATTTTTTAAAGTCTACAGTGACCGGACCAAGAACATTTTTGATTAGATAAAGCTATTAAAGTAATATACTAAAATTTGAGTTTTCCTTCTTTTTCATTTTTCTTTGCTTACATATATAATTTTAAGAAGTTTTATAAAATTCTTTTATTGAACGTAACTCAATCTTACGAACATTTTTTGGAAGTAAAAAATATTTTTACTCTTAACAATACTCCAATACACAGATATAGAAATACAAAAACAAATCTTTTTGAAGAGTTCAATCTTTAAAATGGCTATTACTTCCACTTTCTTAACATTTTTTCAAGAAGAAAAAAAATAAAATGTTTTCTTTGGAATAATTTTTAGATAACGATACATCGAGAACACTTCTTTGTATATATACGTTGCATTATATTTAATATAAAAATCATTTTACATAACCAATCGCATTTAACTATCATGATGCACTCTTCAGGTTAGTTTATTTTTATTTTGCCATTATTTTATTTTCAGTTCTTTTCTTCAAAGATAAATATATTCTGTTCCTTAAACGAAATGCAAAACTATGATTACAGCCTGTATTTGGATGTAAAAAATTAAACCGTGATGTGGCAAAAAAAGTCTCTTTAATTTTACACAAATAACATTTTTACAATCAATAGCCTCCGTCTAAACTGGTAGTACACTAATATAAAGATTCCCCAATTTGTTCAAAACAAATTACACAAACAAATATTTTAAATAAAATTTTATTAAATCGTTAAAATATTGTATCTCTAATTTAAATTTTAAAAAATGAACAATAAAGTGAAATTATGTTATTAAAAGTATGTGAGAAAGCCTCTCTTTAATGTATTTTATTAAGTGCTGAAAACAAAGAAATAGTGTCAGTTTTATAACCCAAAGGAAAAGAAAAATGTTAGAAATGATTCCCATTCCTGTTACGATTTTCATCTCTTTGAACTATAATGCCTGAACGTAATGAAATCTGACAACATGTTTTACACCTTCTATCATTATGCATCTGGAACGATTCCAAAATACAAAAATTAATTTTGTTACATACTGCAGATGCTTTAGACATACATCAGGAGACGTTCTGTGGGCAACAATTTTTCACCGGCACTTTCTGCTAAAATTAAATATCGCAATGGACAAGCTTTAAAAATGCTTGACGTTTAATTTATTTACATATTGCAGAGCTGTCTTAAAATACTTTAGGTTTTAAGTTAAGTTAAACGGACATTACTAATCATATAAGCATACAATACATTAGATATAAACATTTACCTAATTCCTATTAGCTTATATTGACAATATTTCAGTGTTAAAAGGTTACATACGAATATCAAATCATACTCGTAATAAAATCATAATGAATATCACATTTACAAATGCACTTTAAACACAACAAACAAGTTACCTTCGGGCTACTTTGGGCCACTTTTTCCTGGTTCCACTTACATTTCCATTATTAAAAAAATATTATATGTGATTTTTCAACGTCGAAATAGAGTTGTGAACAAATAACATGAAACAATGAAGTAAACTGTGTGGTTTTAAAGAGGAATTTTTTTATTTATTTTTTTATTTTTTAACTATTTTTTAAGTTTTGGAACAAAGTAGCCACTGCTAGGGGCTTCTTTCGGCCATTCACTTAGTTTCGTATAAAATGAATATATTTCATATGTAAATGAATACATTTTTAAGGAAAACCCTTGCAATAGCATTTGCTAATAAATTAACACTGCCAAACCCGATAAACAAATGTTTTTTTTTACATTTAAACACAGTTAACCAATTGTTAATATTAAAGAAACGAGAAACAGTTTTCATCATGTTATCCTCAACAACTGGAACAAAAACAATTAATGTAACAAGAACAAAAGAACTTCTTAAAACACCATCCAAAACTTTTAATTGCGCTAGGCCTTTCGAAAGATCTTAGTCTTTCTTCGTCAGGCGCAAAGAAGACGTGCTTCTACTATGAAAACAGCAGAAGAATCAAATGCTTTCATAGTAGAAGCACGTCTTTTTTGCGCTTGACGAAGAAACACTCAGATCTTTCGAAAGGCCTAGCGTAATTAAAAGTTTTGGATGATGTTTTAAGAAGTTCTTTTGAACTTATTCATTCACACCAGTTTCAACTTAATTTCAATTAATGTAACATTTTGCAACAGTAGCATTTGAAAAAAAAAGTTAATTAAAACATGTTTTAAGAGATTTGGCTGCATAAAAGGCATTTCTAAGTAATTTGGGGCTATTTTCGGACCAAAACAGGCCTGGCACAAAGTAGCCCTGAAATACTAGTTTTCCTGCTAGCTTTATGAAAACGTAATTTTTTTCTGCCAAAATAAAAAGTTAAAGGAAAAATTATGCTCACACATGGGTTACAGGTTACTAGGGGTAATATTTTGACACTTACTTTATTTGTAGCTCTTATCAAGATTGTTTCAGAATAAACAGTTTGGAGAGTTAAAACCTACAACCGAATGCAGTTGTTTATAAACACATTCAGTGTTGCCATTAAAAAGAATAAATTACACCAAACTACTTAAATACCCTATAATAGGGTATAAATTATTTTTCAAGGGTAAAAACTCCAAATTATCTTGTATTGTTTGTGCAATACAAAGTATAAAATATTTTTTTATTAGCTGGACCAAAGTATTGCAAGGGCCAAAGTAGCCCCGATCGACGGTAGGACTTATGTTAAATTTAAACCTGCATTTCAAAGAATAAAAGCATACAGTACATTAGATATAAATATTTATCTAATTTCATTAGCTTATATTGAAAATAGTTTAGTGTTAGATCCTTACTACATTATTTTAGGCTAGATTAAATACGATATTATATCGTACTCGTTTTAAAATCATAATAAATATCACATTTAGAGATGCACTTTAAATTCAACAAATAAAATTTACGTATTTTAACTGACAAAAAAGTAGATTGAGAGTGTAGGGGTAATCATTCTTTATTTCTTACCCAAAATCAATAATCAGTCTGCTAATTAATTAATTTTACACTTTACACATGTAACAGCAACAGAGTTTTAAGAAAAACTTGGCGTGATACTTTTTTCAAAATCTGATTTATAAAAATGACTTTTCAGTAGCTATCTCTCCCTACACCTCATGCTCTCTCCAATCATCCAACCAACCAGATATCAGTGTCTTTTACATCTCGTGTCCTCAAAATTTGTTCAGATTCTACTTCCTTTAATCATGAACTTTACTACATAAAATCTGTTCATGTTAAAAAAAAGTTCCTTCACAGTCATTAATCCAAGTGTATCCTTTACACTGGGACTGGGACAGAATCTGTCAGGCTTAGGATGTATTGTCGGACAGATGCTGTCCGACAATACGTGTAAAGATGCTTATCACTTACTTGTAAGCAGTAAGTGTACGAGGAACAAAAATGCCCATGTAAAAATGCTTATAACTTACTTGCAAGCATTAAGTGTAAGAGCAACAAAAATGCCCATGTAAATATGCTTATAACTTACTTGTAAGCATTAAGTGTACGAGGAACAAAAATGCCCATGTAAAAATGCTTATAACTTACTTGTAAGCATTAAGTGTAAGGGCAACAAAAATGCCCATGTAAAGATGCTTATAACTTACTTGTAAGAATTAAGTGTAAGAGCAACAAAAATGCCCATGTAAAGATGCTTATAACTTACTTGTAAGCATTAAGTGTACGAGGAACAAAAATGCCCATGTAAAGATGCTTATAACTTACTTGTAAGCATTAAGTGTAAGAGCAACAAAAAATGACCATGTAAAGATGCTTATAACTTACTTGTAAGCATTAAGTGTACGAGGAAAAAAAATGCCCATGTAAAGATGCTTATAACTTACTTGTAAGCATTAAGTGTACGAGGAAAAAAAATGCCCATGTAAAGATGCATATAACTTACTTGTAAGCATTAAGTGTACGAGGAACAAAAAAGCCCATGTAAAGATGCTTATAACTTACTTGTAAGTATTAAGTGTACAAGGAACAAAAATGCCCATGTAAAGATGGTTATAACTTACTTGTAAGCATTAAGTGTAAGAGCAAAAAAAATCTCATGTGCAATGTCCATTATGCTTAACATAATAAAATTTGCTTTTAAATTTATTTAGTATCATAGTCTTCGGAAATGTCACTGTGTTATAGAGTAAATTTTCATCTTAGCAATATTTTATATACAGAGTGGTTATAATTAAACTTCCCCTATAAACAGCATCCTACAGCGCAAACGGGTGAACGGAATGCAGCGAAATTTGGTATACAGACTATACACGAAATGCGCCCACCGAACTTCCACAAAAAAAATTTAGTTCTAAAATGTCCTCCAGCGGGCGCTTTTTCCGGAAAAAAAAATAAATTTAACACAATAAACGACCAAAACGGATCAGAAAATAGTCAATAAATGTTAATATTCTTTCTGGATTTTGTTTTGGTCGTTTATTGTGTTAAATTTAATGTTTTTCCGGCAAAGGCGCCCTCTGGTGGACATTCTGGAACTATTTTTTTTTTCGAAATTCCGTGAGCGCATCTCATCTATAGTCTATCCCTGTAAGTGTGTGGGGCGTAATATTCCGTTCACTAAGCTCTAGGTTTCACAGCAGTATAAGCAATATTCAAGATAATATAATTCCATAGATTTAATGAATTTTAAATACATTGAAGAATGATTAATACTCTCAAGGATTACATTCCTATTTGTAATTGAGATTTTTTATATAATGTTGAAAGAATCATATTCTCTTAGCATTTAAAACAAAATGCAAAGAAAACAACATTACAATTTCACCCTTTTGCAAGACACTCGGAGGGCTATATACCAAATTTCGTTACATTCCGTTCACCCGTTTGCGCTGCAGCATGCTGTTTATAGGGGAAGTTTAATTATAACCACCCTGTATATATTTTTTTGTCAAATGTCAAATAACGTTAACAGTTCAAACCATCTAATTAAAATTATTTTTCACTGCTACTGTACATTATTTATTGTGCCAAACTTATGTAATGGCTTCTTTATGATTTGCCACAAACCGACTTACAAATTTAAACATTTAAAAAAACATGGTGATCACAAAAAATGTTTAAAAAAAATATATAGTATTTGTATATATTTTAAGCGGGTTCCCAGGGTGGGTGCTGACTTACTTACTAATATTTGTATATAACACAGCTTTTATTAACTACTGAGAATTTGTGAATATGTGATTTATGTTGTTTTTGGAATGGTTGATTCAATTATCTTAGACAATTACACAATCTCAGTGTATGTGAAAGATAATAACGTACTTGTAAGCATTAAGTGTAACAGCATCACAAATCTCATGGATAGAGTCCATTATGCTTAAAATTATTAATAATTATTGCTTTATAAATTTATTTAGTATGCTATTATTTTAAAATTGCACCGATTGTCGTAAAAAGTACTGGCTGATTTTAAAATTTAATAACTTGCAAACGGTGACAGATATTTAAAAAACTCTTGCAGGAGCTTTATGTATGATGTCAGGAGATTTTTTACTGTGATTCTTGAATTTCGTTTGAATTACAAGCAATAGGTGGCGCTGCGAGCAATATGTGCTAAATCCAGGCCCAATGTTTGGTACTTTGGGACTCACTCAATAAATTTAATCTCCTTTATTGGCATGAGAAAGGAAAAAGGCCAGACAATCTACCTCGAATTTCGCGCCTATTGCTTGCAGAACCATCTATTGTTCATAATTTGAACTAAATTCGAAAATTACGGTAACAAAACTCTTTGCATCATACATAACCCTCCTGCAAAATTTTTTTAAATATCTGTTACCGTTTGCGAGTTATTAAATTTTAAAATCAGTCAGTCCTTTTTAAGACACCCGGTATAATCAATTTTCATCTTACCAATATTTATATATTGTTTGTCAGATGACAAATAGTGTTAAAAGTTTAAACCATCTAATGTAAAATATTAACCACTGCACTCTATGTTACTGCCTGTTGCGTATTTATTATTATTATTGTTGTTGTTGTTAAAATTGTGTAATGACTTCTTTACAATTTGACGGGCCTAAAGGCATCCTCAGAAACCGACTTACAAATTTAAAGATTTAAGAAGCATGGTGAGCACAAAAAATAATAATATTAATAATAATGAATAAAATAAATACAAATAAATAAATTAATAAATAAACAAAATGAAATAAATCATAATAACAATAATAATAATAATAATAATTATTATTATTATTATTATTATTATTATTATTATAAAAATTAACATTTGTCTGAAACACAGCTTTTATCGACTACTGAAAATCTGTAAAAATGTGACTTGTGTAGTTTTTGGAATTGTGAGAATTCGACGATATCTCACATTGGAACTCTCAATTTACAAGGCAAAAGCCAGCATATGGAAGCTAATGTATTTTCACCTAGCCTCCAAATTTCTTCAGAGTCCTAGAAAATGTCGCTAGAGATGAAACAAATACTTCAATTTCAATCAATCTTCGCAGATGACACTAGGGTGAAAGGAACTCTTTTATCTAGCGAGAGAAATATTCTTTTGATGTTCACGAGGATCTCGTTCCCGTGGGAAAGTAGAAAGTGAAACCAGAGATTAAACCGGACGCTAAGGTTCCTGACTGCAGCCTATAGAGAAAGGGCTGGTCTATGAGATCATGGGCCACGGATGGTGAGTGGCTAATGGGAGTGGCTTTGGTCCTAGACGGAAAAACGGAACTGATAAAAGAAGATGCAAGAGCATTCTCGGGAGCTTAATTTTCCCCTTCTGTTGAAGTTGAGACTTCAAGGTGTTTCTGGCCGTGCAGAGTGGAAATCTCTCACGGGTCGACGGCTTCGGGACATACTCCGAAGCACAGAAAAGCGAAAGCCAGGTGTGGCTGTTAAGATACCTCCTTCACGGAGTTGAAGATCGGAGGTTCCTAAACCTCGGTAGACACCTACAAAAGTGCGACATTCCTGTCGAGCTTCGCGAACTCTATCTTCGGAAATAGTGGACATTGAATAAATAAGAGACTGACTACACTGAAAGCGATCTATTATTCGAGTACTGGACTTGATTCTATAAATATATTATTGACAGCTGGACTCGAACCCTTATACGAAAAACGTTGTAATTATGAATTATTTAATCAAGAAATATTATTTAATTGTTTGAAATGCCATAAAATATTTTTTCGATATTGATAAGACCAGGCCGTTGAAGTTGCCCGCTACCACACCACCTTAAGACATCGGCTCCGTTACATAATGATAGATTTAATTATTTTAGGTCATTATTAATTCCAGTGTACGTAAAACATAACAACTTACTAGTAAGTATTAAGTGAAAAAGCTACACAAATGTCATACATAATGCACATTATGCTTAACATAATAAATAATTATTGCTTTTGAAATTTATTTAGTATCTTATTCTCTAAAAATAGTACCGTGTTATAATTTTTTAATTTACCAATATTTTACACACTATTTGTAAAATGTATACTTAAAAGTGTAACTATTAAGTGGAAATTGTTCGTTTGCGTGATGGAATTATATGAAAACGTTTAAGAGTTTGAAAGATTTCAGAACCGTTTAAATATATTTACAATTATTTAAAAAAATGTGCATACATTTTATAAATTATGAAATCAATAATATAAAGATAATTTATTTTAAACACGCTATGCACTAAATAATTTCTATCCCTTTATTAAAAATTAATATCAAACAAATAACTTTCTGTTTAATATTTAATTGATGAAATGTTTATTTTGACCTCGATATTTTCGTAATGTTCTTTAAATTCATTCTTCGAGAGTATTTGTCATTAAAAATGATTTATATGATATTTGTAATTTAAATAAGAGAGTAATTTACAATTAAGTATTGACAAATATACTCATAAAAATATGGTGATATTCAAAAGTAAGGCGAAATATGAGCCTTAAGTACATTCCAGTGGCCAGTTTTATTAACTCTTATTTCTTTCAGACAACAATTAAAGTGCAGTGACTAAAAATAACGTTACGCTAGATAAGCCAGCCTTAAAAAGAACAGATGCATCATTGTACAAATAAATAGGTATTGACAATTTCTACTGCAATTTTTTAAACATCTAAGCTTCACACATTTTCAATTAACTGCATCTCAATTTATTTTTTATACACTAATTGTTCTATAGTTTTTAATACAAGTTCTGTAATGGTGGCAACTGATGTACGCTATTTCTATAGAAAGTAAACGAAAATAGTTGGGAAATAGTAGACTACTATATCTTTTTGTTGCTATTTTCTTATAACAACTGAAAAAAATATTGTAATTTATTTACGCGCTATTTTGTAAATAAGGAATGAATGATTTCTAATAAAAAATGGAGCTATTATAAACTATATTTAATTTTTAGTATCCATATGAATGTTACAAACAAATGAAGGCATATAAATCATTAGTCAGCGGATTTTTTTTTGTAGCGTTTACGTCATCGCTTTTTGTTGGGTGTGTGTATTATCCCGCGATAGTGACATCATGAGCATACTTTTGATTTGTTCATGTGCATATGTTTTTCAGAAGTGCATCATTTTCAATCCAGTGACTATGAAATTCTTTAAAAATCAATATCACGTGGTGGTGGTATCAAACAGGTGGAAATGCATTACTTTTGTAATTGAAATAGCACACTGATAAAACGCAAACTTTTACAAAAATTTAGAGTGTTGTTATAGAAATGCAGTGACTTTTAGGTTAAATTAATATTTGTTGGAGAGTTAGTCTAACCTAATATAAGATGCATTTCTTATTGTAACTAATTCTGTATGTTTATTATAAATTAATGAAACAGTTCCTTCTTAAACATTTTCTTCTGTCGAAATTCGATGAGTTCCACCTCTTAATATTTTCTTTTTTCATCAGGGCTGACACTAAATTCTGAAAAAGCAGCATTTCTGCTTCCTGCTTGTTAGGCCCCGGTACGGTATACTATTTATTTCGCCCATCTTATTTTGTGTATTTCAAAAAATAGCGTTACCTTTCAGAAGCTAGCCGTAAAACAAAGCAGTACGATTAAATACTCTATAGGAATTTTTAAACTTCTAAGCATCGCACATTTTCAATTTTTATACCATCGTATTGAAAAAAAAAGGTTGTTTTAAATGCATTTTGTTTGAAAACTATATCTCCATTTATTTTTTAAATATTAATTTTTTGCAGTTTTTAGAACCATTTGCTTAATATTGGAAACCGAAGTACTCCATTTCTGTAGAAATTAAATGGAAAATAGTTGGAAAATATTAATTATATATTTTTGTTGCCATTTTCTCATAACAACCGAAAGAAAATGTAATTAAAATACATGCTATTTTGAAAAAAATATATAAACGAATGATATCTGTTAAAACAAAGGAACTATTATAAACTATATTTAATTTTAAATATCTATGAATCATTAGATAGCCGTTTTTTTTTTTTTTTTTTTTTTTTTTTTTTTTTTTTTTTTGTCGATTTTCTTGAATGACGGCATCTTTTTGCTGCATTTGTGCATTAGTTCGCGATAGTGATGTATTATGCATGCTTTACTGTAGATGTTTAAGAGTAGATCATAAATGTGGAATACTTAAGCGGATGCGAATGACGTCATTTTACATAGAATAAAACATGTGCTTTAAGTCTTAAAATTGAAATATGTTTTGTACTGCAATAGAGTCCCGCTTAACCGAGTTATTTTCTTCTGATGGACTGGTGGCTTCCATTATTATGAAACAGCCATTATAAGTGAAGCGTTAAGTGAAGATGAAGGAGCAGTCAAAGAAGTTATGGCTATTTTATTTCCCATTCTGCTCAGAAAACCAGAGTTCTAACTTTTTACAGCTGCTCTTTCATCTTCACCTAACGCTTCATTTATAATGGCTGTTTCATAATAATGGAAGCCACCAGTCCATCAGAAGAAAATGAAGTAATGGAAATGCCGGGGGCGACCCTAAACTCTGAAAAAGCAGAATTCCTGTTCTCTAGTTTATTTATTTATTTCAAACTAACTGATTTCGTCCGCTATACCTGTCGGTTTCTCCAATCGAACTTTGAATCAAACAAAATTTATCGATGAATGTGATCTTGTGTTTTAACACAATATGGATCTTTATCTAGAAATTCCTTCAGCATTGCTAAAAACGATACGGACGCCATTGCGGAAACATATTTTTTAATGTGTCAGAGAAAATTTGTGCTTTGACGTACAAACGCATTTAGTTGATCATTTACAGTAGGATTTCTTAAAAAATAATAGATTGACATGGAATACACTACAACCGCCCATTAAAATTATCTAACTAACAATCCGATCTCATCAAAATCTATCCAGAAAAACTTTTTAAAAGGCTAATCTTTCATAATTGAGTTGTCCTGATTTTAGAAATTTCCCTCATATTTTTATAACCAAGCAACGTAGGACGATACGTTATATACTAAAACGCTTCCTAGAAAATTTTCAAACTAATAGTGGAAATCCCATCAAAATCCATTTAGCAGAACGCACGTTATAAGCGGAGGAACGAAATTCCCATTTGCATTTTATATATATAGTACATAATTTAATAAAATTTGCATACGTTTACTGGGAATATAAAAGATAAAAAAAAAAAAAACCAGCCAATTCCAGTAAAATTTATTATTTTAATATGATATTTATAAACATACGTAAGCTATTTATTTTATTTTAGTGTTAGAGTATTTAAGTGTTAGAAATTTGTTAAAATATAAATAAAAAAATCAGTATTATAAAATATGAAGTACAAAAATTAAAGTGAAAGGTATGGAGGATTATCTGATGTATTTCATATTAAATTATTATAATATATTATCTACATGTATCCCATTGTTATTATCTTTATTTATATTTCTGTATAATAAGGTGATACATGTGTTTGTCTTTTCTTCATAGGGAACATGATAAGCGTCATAATAAATGCCGTTACTTCAACAAATAAACAAACATAAATATTGAGTGCTTATATATAGACAAATTTGTTTATAAAACTACATTCAGGTACATGACGTATATTGTAGTCACAGGGCAAAAATAGCCTTTTTTTGCACCGAAGGCGAACATGGATTTTGTCGAACGCCCCCCCCCCCCCCTCCCCCGTTCTCCGCAAAGTAAATTTCAAAAAGAATTTTACAAAGTTTCTAATAGATCTCCGCTTTTTTTTAAGATTTAAAATATATAATCATAAAGTATGTAATACTTAACTACGTAATCAGCTTTGTGAAATATTGATTTATTAAAACCTTAAAAATGGAATAAATTTTAAAAAAAAATCCGATTTATAGCGGATCCATATACTATATTATTCTAAGATTCTTCTATGCTTTGGCACATCCTCAGACAGGACGATTTTAACAATACCCTGCTAAACAAAGACGTGAGTAAAATCAACACAGAAAATCTTCGTTTGGTGCCATCATCGACTTCAGTTCTGGCGCCCGGGGCACATGCTCCCTTTTCCCCCTTAATTTTGGCCCTGTAAAGAAGTCACATTAATAAGTTTCAATTTATTACATTAATGTCCATTTAAAATAATTATACATTTATGAGTTTGAAGATGCTTAAAAATATTCTGTTTCACTTACCTATAATTCTATGCACATGATTAAAAAAAGCATGTGAATAAATGGTGTAAAAAATTAAATACTATGTAAAAAAACAAAAAACAAAAAAATCAGAAATAAAGGAACAAAATTTGGTATTTTAGAAAGACTGCGATAAGGCATGAATATGCATTCATATAAAGATAAAATAAATCAAACGGATCGTTTTTTCACGAAAATAACTTGATGAAATTAATTAGAATAATAAAAATCATTTAATGAGATTAGGATAAAATAAAGGAATCAGCTTCTTCTTCCTGATATAATATTAACTGAATAATAAGAATAAGAATATCTATGAAAAATTGGTATTTATTATCAAGACAAACGCATATCTTTTCAGACTAACCTCAAAGAAGTTAATTATTTTCGAAATAAGTTTAGTAGACTTAATGAAATTTTTCTAATATGGATGTTGTTTTTATCTCAACATTTTCATTTCTTGCTTATTATTATTATTTTTTTTTTTGTGTGTAACGAGAAATAAATAATATCATATATATTAAAACACAAACCCATTTCTGTAAGTATCGATTTTTCAGGCATATGCGCATGCGCCAAAACTCTTTTTCGGACTTTTTCAATTTAGAGGAAAGTAGTATGAGTTCACGGTGCGGAGAGGTCTAAGACACCAGTTTAAAGCTCCAAATTTTTGTAGAGGGCGCAGGTTCGAATCTAACGCCCGACAAAAGAGCTTCTGTGATATTTTTGGCGATAATTTATTTGAATAATGACATATTTTATTATGCTTTATACAAATTTAACACTGAGCAATATTAAAAGAAATAATAATGATTATTTAATATTTAAGATATTTTACATGATATTATAAATTAAATAAATTGAGCTCATCTACAATTTTTGTTATATTTTCTACCCATTATCAATAATATCTAGATGTGCGTGTGTCAGTAAGAAAAGTTTGCTTTTCTTTTACGTAAAAAATAAAAAGGAAAGAAAGAAAAATATTCATATAAGAACTATAAAAGAAATTACCTTTATATCCATGGTTTAATATTTAAAAAATGTATAAAAATGTAAAATAAATTTCAAGTGATAAGATATATATTACACATTGTTAGCTGCATCAAGTTTCAAATTTAGGGTTTTAGAAAATGAGACTGATAAAAATAAAATTCATGGCAGCTTTTAATTGTCATGTAGTTAACAAAAATAATAATATCTAAATAATAAATAGTGTTTTTTATTCGACAATAAAAGAGAACGTAATGTGTAAAAATAAATGTTCTACCCATTATTTTTAGTTAAATTTCTGATAAAAAGCAAGCGAAATTTGTTGTAAATTATAAACTTAAAATTCTTTGATTTCATTGAATAAGTTTGGCTGACAGCATCCTCTATCGTCTTAAAGAAATAGGAATCAATTATGCAATATAGAAATTTGTCACAATTTCTATGATTAATTAAAAACAACTAATTAAAATTTAAGAATTTTTCTATTAAAACATTCAAGCCATTTACCGCCAAATCTTGACGGGTGTCATCTAGTATTATATAAAATAAGTCTAAACAAAATTAATTTTTAATGAAGCTAAAAGCATAATGGATGAAATTTAAAAGTATTGTTTTTAAAAATATTACAAAAATAGACCATGAACAGATTTTTGAATATATATTTTAAGTTTAAGAATGTTTAAATAAATTAAATGGAATATTAATGCAAGTCAGTGTTATTGAAAAGACAGTACAAAATAGATATATATTTTTTTGTAAACGGTAAATGAAATCCTATTGAATTATTTTCTGTATTTTCTTTAAATAAAGTTAAATCCAAGTTAGATAATAAGCGTCGTCTAGATAGAATATAATGCAATAAAGAAAGACTTCTTTTATAAAATTTATTTTTCCAAGAAATAGTCAAATTCAATTTTCTTTAAAATAGAAGAATGCAGTAAAACTTCTTTTAAAATAAAGAAGTTTAAATAAAAATAAGTTTAAAGAAAACATCTTGTGCTTGATTTTTTTGTCTAGGAAAAAAATAAAATATGTAAAGTTTAGAATTAAAAAAAGTGCATAATATGCGTTATAGTATATGCCGTTATGTCACCAAATAAACAAACATATATCTTCATAAAAACATGTACAATAATCACTTATAAACAGATTAAATAAAATAATGCTATAAAAAGCGATAGAATACCTTTATTAAGATTGACAATCGTTTCGTCGCACCAACGGCGACATTTTTAAAATCATTCCCAATAGAAAATATTTTCACATAATTTAAAAACAATAAACATAGTAAACAATGTCACGAGACATGATGCATATCGAAAAAATTTGCAAACATAAAATTAAATTAAAATTAAATTAAATTAAATATATGATATTACAAGAAACAATGGATACAAAGAAAGCACCATAGAAAAAATAATTAAGAGCTTAAAGAATAAAAAGAAAAGAAATTTCAATCCACAAAATTCCATGTTATCCACTTTACAATATTTTCCTGGTTTCTTCGAACGTTTGAAATATAAACTCAATAAATTCAATACCTCCCTAGTCGCAAAAACTTCTATGGAATTAAACAATATAGTATGCAAGAAAATGGATCCAATAGAGTAAAACCAGTTATCAGGAGTATATGAAATTCCTTTCACCAAAGAAGGTGGAACAAAGCAGTTTTATATAGGTAAGACAAGTAAAAAACTTAAAACCAGAATCAAAGAATATATAGCAGACATCAAATACAACAGAATAATCACAGCTTTAGCCTCGATTATGCAGCGAAGTACCTTTACAGGTCGATTTTAAAAATAGCAAGTTAATTTATACATCAAGATTTTATTTACCATCCATAATCTGAGAATCAATAGAGATATTTTTACGCAACAAGAATATTTGCAATGATTCAGTGTCCCTTGATTTACCTAAAATTTGGAAAGAGATACTATGTAATTTTAGTAACAATAGTAAAAATTAATCCACGCTGGCAAATAGCCAAGATAATTTTATTTTTATTTTATGTTTGGCAATGTTTTTTATTATGCTTGTTGTCTCGTGACATTGTTTACCAGGTTATTGTTTTGTTAAATTATATGAAAATTAATCCGCGCTCACAAATAGCAAATTTAATTTTAATTTAATTTTATGTTTGCAATGTTTTCACTATGTATCATGTCTCGTGACATTGTTTACTATGTTTATTGTTTTTAGATTATGTAAAAATATTTTCTATTGTGAATGATTTTGCAAATGTCGCCGTATGTGCGACAAAACGATCGTCAATCTTAATAAAGATATTTCATCACTTTATTTAGCATTATTTTACTTAGCCATATATTATCATTTAAAATATACACATATATAAATACATATTTTCTTTTGAGGTAAAAATGCATAAGCGTAAAAATATTCTGTTTCATATACCTATGATCTATGCACCTGATTAAAATAAACATGTGAATAAGTGGTGTAGACAAAAAAATGCATTAAAGAAAGAAAATTTGGCATTTGGGAAAGACACTGATAAGGCATGAATATGCATGCCACGTAAAGATAAAATAAATCAAACGGATTGTTTTGTCACGAAAAAAAAAAAAATAATAATAATTAGAATATTAAAAAATATTTAACGAGATTAAGATAAATACAGGATTCTACTTCTTCTTCGTGATTTAACATTAAATGATTAATAGTAAGAAGAATATCTATGTAAAATAGGTATTCGTTATCAAGACAAACGCATGACTTTCTTACTAACCTTAAAGGAGTTCATTATTTTCGAAATAAGTTTAGTAGACTTAATGAAAATTTTTAAATATGGATGTAGTTTTATGCCAACTTTTTCATCGATTCTTTATTACTTTCCTCTATCTTTACCAGAAGAAAGTATTGGATTCACGAAAATTTTCGAAATCTGGTTTTCGACGGATTTACACGTTTTTGGGGATCAGAGGTCTTGAAAAACATGTTTTTACAAAATGGCTGTCTTTCTGTGTGTCTGTACACAAATGTTGTGGGCGCTTTATCTCAATACACGGAATTTCATAAACATTTATATTCAGTTTCTGCATGATATAAGTTGGTGCTGATTAGTTTTTGGTGTAAATCGCTCAATCGGTGACACTGCCATGATGCATTTTTCATGATTTTCGCAATCGCTCTATCTCAAGAAATAATACACGGATTTTTATCAAACTTCAGATTCCATTATACCTTGATATAAATTGGTGCTCTTTACGTTTTGGTATAAATCGCCCAACAGGTGGCGTTTCTATGCTGCATTTTTCACGATTTCTGCAATGTTCGCAAATATCTCAAGAATTAATGCACGGAATTTAATGAAATTTCAGATTCAGTTAGCCCCTGATATGATTTGGTGCTGTTTATGTTTAGGGGCAAATAGCCCAGCAGATGGCACACTGCTATGCTGCATTTTTCATGATTGCCGCAATAGCTTTATCTTAGAACTAATGAACGAATTTTCATCAAACTTCAGATTCAGATATACCTTGATGAATATTGGTGCTGATTATGTTTTGGTGTAAATCGCCCAACATGTGGTGCTGCTATGCTGCATTTTTCACGATTTCCGCAATATCTCTATCACAAGAACTTATGCACGAATTTTCATCTAACTTAGGGTTCTGTTAGAGGTTGACACAAGTTATTGCTGATTAGGTTTTGGTGTTAAACACTCAATAGGTGGCGCTTCTATGCTGCATTTTGTAGAATTTATACGTTTTTAGCGATTTCACATCTCATGAACTAATGCACGGAATTTCAAATCTTTAGATACCGCATGATGGACATAGATTGCCATTTAATTTTGGCACTGTGATAGCGAATTTTGAAGTATTAACAAAATTGGGCAGAAGAAAGTTTTGGGATTGCCACATCCAATTAGTTTTTTTTTTTTTTTTTTTTTTTTTTTTTTTTTTGTTTTTTTTTTTTTATGCAACAAGAAATAAAATAATAAATTATATTAAAGTTTAAACGAAATTAATTTTTAAAATATTGTTTTTAAAAATATTATAAAAATAGACCATGAAATTGATTTTTGAAAGTTTTTTTCTAGAATTTAAGAAGGTTTAAATGAATTAAATGAGTTATTAATGTAAGTGAATGTTTTTTAAAACACAGTGCTGAATAGCGGTTAATTTTGCTGTTTCAATTCCTACTATTAGTTCACACTCTCCCTATATTTATTTATTTATTTATTTATTTATCTTGTTCAAATTATCAACCGTTAATAAAATACTTATTATTCATCCTATCAAGTTGACATAATTTTTTTAAAACTTGTACTGGATGACAATTCATGTTAATACAGTTTTTTCAAATATTAATTAATTAATTAAATTTTAATTAATTAATTTTAGTTTTACATGGGAGACAAAATGGCGGCCATTGGTTATTGAAGCATTTAATGCATCTTCATATCTATAAGGGGATTACCATAGGGGGGGGGACCCTGTTCTGTCGCCAAATGCCGCCAAGTGTGTCGCCAACTTGGCGATATATCACCAAATTTGGCAACCAAGATGAGTCGCCAAAAATGACTCCAACTTGGCGATATCTTTAATATTTCGCCAAATTCTCATAGACTTCCATTGTAAACCTACTTGCTTACAGAAAATCAACAAATTGAGATACTTTAATGCAACAAAAACTAATATTAGCTTAAGGGACTATATTAAATTTTTCTTTGATAACCTACATACGAATTGACTTTAAAAACAAAATTTTTATATTACTTGTTATTTTAAACTATGGATGAAATCTTATAGAACTCTCTTATGTATGTTCTTTGAAATAAAGTTAAATCTAAGTAAAAAAATAACGACCGTCTAGATAGGACATAATGCAATAAAGAAGCCTACTTTTATAAAATTTATTTTCCAAGAAATAGTCAAATTTAATTTTGTTTGAAAAAAAAGGATAGAGTGGGACTTTTATAAAAGGAGGAAATTGAACTAAAAATTAATTCAAAGAAACCATCTTGTGTTGATTTATTCTGTAGTTAAAAAGTTCATTACAGATTACTTTTTGTATATTTATTACACAACAGCCCATCCGCATCTTTTATCACGTGATAATATTTATTCAATATATCAAAAATGCTGTCATAGAAAACATTTATAATACTAATGTCTAGAAAGAAAATTTAATATTGAAACTTTAATCTAATAATCACATTATATTTACAGTCGAAGCAGTCGTCAATAACATAATTATTTAAGTTATTTTATTTAAAATGTACAGTTCCCGTATATTACCCATTGTATCCCATAGCGTTTGTAAATACTCATAAAAAACAGATTTATTTTGCTTTAGCGTTAATGTAAAGCTTAAAATCATTTTGGGATAGGTTTTCATAAAAATTGGAAACACTGCTTCATTCCTTTTAGTAATAATAATTTATTACAATATAATAAATTATTACTCAATCAAATATAACAATTTATTACTCAATTTGTATCTTTTAAATTTAGTTGAAAATGATAAATATATATAAATATATATTTATTAAAACACTGTTTGTTTAAACGGTTGTCAATGCTTATAAAAAACAGATATAACTTGAAGTAGCGTTATGTAAAATTTAAAATTAGTTCGGGGTAAGAATAGAGAAATATTCAAAAATTAAACTAATTTCTAAATTATTGCTTCATTTCACTTTACTCGTAGAATGATTGTAATAATACTTTAAAAGACTATTTTAAAACATCATAATTGGTTACATAACTTGAATCTTATAAAGAACTTTAGAAATGAAAAATATAATTGCATTAAACCTCTGTTTATTAAAGCGCTTAACAATACGCATAAAAAACATATTTACTGTTTATTTGCTTTCATTATATAAAGCTTAATATCATCTTGGGATAAATTTTCAGAAAAAATGAAACTGTTTCCTAAAGTATTCTTTCATTACATTTTTAAGGAGGAAAATTAGCAACAAAAGAGAATTTTCAAATATGATAATTTATTACTCAATTTACACCTTTTAAATTACGTTTAAAATAAAAGCTATGCAATATATTTTTTTTTTTCCATTTTGGAAATTTTCCAATTCAGCGAGATTTAAAAATGGAGAGCAAAATAGCTGTAGCGGTTATATTCTACGAATGTCTAAATATTTTTTGTATGATATTATAGTAACACATAGTAATTTTAGAATACTTTAGTTGTATATTTTTGCATTTTTTCTTAGTAACATTTATTTTATATGGATCTTTTTATTGGATTTTGGATAACGTGTTGCAAAGCATCTGACATAATAATTTTTTTTAATAATTTTTTTTTTCGTTCCTGCCTTTTTTACAATAAAAAACAACTTTAAATAAAGAATGAGTACATTATGAAAGTTCGTCTTAAAAAATATAATATACTAACACAGTATTTTTTATTTCAAATATTTCTTCTGTAATTAAAAATATCCTTTACAAAATAACGCATAATGCATAATTTGATTGCTTTGAAAAGTATTTAAAATTATTAGCTGCTTATATTTTTAAAATAAAATTATAATGAAGGCAGTCAAGTATATTTTTTAAAACACTCGATTTGTTTAATGAAACTTATTATCCTAAAATGAAAATTAAGTAAAATATGATAGAATGACGATAGTACGAGAACAAATATATATATATAACATTACTGTATGTATAATATTACTGCTCAAGATTTTTTATGTTATTTGACTAAATCCAGTGTTGCCAGATTGTCGAAAGTCAATTTCCCCAATATGTCTGAAAATTTTCCCAAATCAGTGTTTTGTTGTTGTTGTTGATGTTTTCCGAATAAGTCCGCAACTCAGTTTTCAGTCAAAAAAGTAGTTTTTCAATATCCAATTTACCACTTTGAAAAATATTTAATTAATTTAAGCTCAAAAATTTTCCCAAAATCAAGCTTTTTTCTGAAAGAATTCCCCATTTACAAAAAATAAACATTTAAACTCAAACAGCAGAATTTTGAAGATGAAGAGAATTTTGTAACACTATCTTTTATGCTTGTTTTTAAAAGTATTGTCAATGAATAATGTTGGCTTATTATTACATTAGTAATGTAATGTACTGTAATGCAGTAAACAATAAGCACGACCATTACCAATTGAGCAATGATCGACATTTCCAATTTCTGTATTGTATTTTCATTTTTCAAATCAAAATCGAGTTCGAGACAATGCAGTTTTGCCAGATGACTAAAAGTAAACTTTACGTAAAATAGTGAAACAATTCCCCAAGTTTTCCCCCAAACATATTGATAGTTCCCAAAAATTTCCCCACGACCTACTTGTACCCCAAAAATTCCCGTAGAGGTTAAAAATTCCCCAAAATGGGAACAAAATATCCAATTTGGCAACACTGACTAAATCTTTAATATTGTTTCAACTGCGTGATTCTGATAGAATAATTTTATACCAAATATTTGAAGGCAGCATAAAATAAATTATTTTTTAAAGCTCTGATTGCATTCAAATTTAAAACTAAATTTTACAGAAAGTTTAACGGTGTAATGATTTCACCATCCTGAATAATGTATGCTACCCCTAGGACAGGGAATCACTCATAATTAAACTTTTAGCAAATATTATTCTTGTTTAACTAAGAGCAAAATAATTATACAACTACAGAACTGGGTTCGCCATCATTTCCAATATGAAAATCCACCCGCCACTAAGTGCAGGATAATTAGAGTCCAATTTATACGCGAGACTTATGTCGATTCGAAAAATGGGAATCGCCAACTACTAGCTGTCAGTGAAAATCAAATAGTATAGTCACAATATTGAGTTCAATAAATTCTCGACAAAGGATGTTTCTCTAAGGAATGAAAATCGCTAGCTGATGCTGTCTGCGAAATCCAACCACACTCTCCGAGTCTCAAATCGCTTGCCCCTATTCTTATTTCTCCATCCTCTCCTCTCAGAAAAAATAGGGCTGGGGCGCGTCCTCTCTCACCGCACTTCCAATCCACGAGGTTCCTGCGTGCTGATTGGAGCTCCTTGTTTTCACATCCGCACCGGTGTTGCCAGCCAACGTCTGTGAGAAGCTGAAACTCTGGCCAGCGAAGGTCGACCAGGGGAGAAATCCATCTATAAAGGCCGTGCCGTGCCGACTTTTTAATGTCATTGGCCATAAATTATAAAATACCTTGCGAGACTTGCTTATTGTCCATGTAATATAAATTGTTTTCTGCCCGTGGGAAAGTGCAGCCCGTTGTAAAGTCTTAATACAGGCAAAGTTCTATTAAATTAATTCACTAATTACTTCAAGACTTTACACCGGTATTGGGCAAGATAGGTATGAATATACATCTATAGATATTATTCGTTTCATATTAACAAAATTGCTGTACAAATTAGTCAAATATCTTCTATCTAAAATGGTAAGGGTATTTTTTTCTTAGAAATAATTTGTTATTTTGTTAAATACGAAAAGTGTACGAAATGATAAAAATATTAAATTAGAGCGTTTTAACAACAACAACAACAACAAAATAAATAAATAGTTATAATATTAATTTATTTGTCTCCCTCCCTTTGTATATATATATATATATGTGTGTGTGTGTGTGTGTGTGTGTGTGTGTTTATTTATACATATATAATTAAATTTCCACTCTTAATTTAAAATATTCCATAAACATTTCGCAACTAACACGATTCTACAATTCTAGTTTGTTTAATATTCCTATCTTTAAAAATATGGCAATCATTCCGTTTACTTAAATTCATTTCTATGTAAAATGCGCATATTAATTTTTTATTGTTCTTTCAAAATCTATTATTAAACTAATCGGATGACGCAAAACCAAAACTTTCCTCTATCTCGTACATGTTAATACTTCAAAATTCACCGTCACAGTGTCAAAATTAAATGACAATCTATGCCATCATGAGGTTTCTAAAGGTATGAAATTCCTATTGAGGAAATCGTAAAAAATGCAGCATAACAGCGCCACCTATTGGATGATTTACACCAAAGCATAATCAGAAATAATATTTATCAAGGTATATTTGAATCTGAAGTTTGATGAAAATTGGTACATTAGCTCTGTAGATACAGGTATTGCGAGAATCGGGGAAAATTCTGCATAGCAGCGCCACCTGTTGGGAGATTAACACCAAAGCGTTAACAGAAAACTCATATCAAGGATTAACTAAATCTGAAGTTTGATGAAAAACCGTGCTTTAATTCTTGAGATAGAGCTATTGCGGAAATCGTGAAAAATGCAGCATAGCAGCGCCATCTGTTGGACAATTTACACCAAAATCTTAACATTATCACATCTCGTCAAGTACTAGCACCTTCTGAAGTTTGACGGAAATCCATACATTAGTTCTTGAGATAGAGTTGTTGTGGAAATCGTAAAAAATCAGCAAAGCAGCGCCACCTGTTGAGCGATGTACACCAAAAATTAATCAGCATCAATTTATATCAAGGACAAACTGAACATAAATTTTTATTAAATTTCATGCATTAGTTCGTGAGATAGAGTGCCCACAAAATTTGTGTCACATACACACAGACAGACAAACAAACTCACAGACAGACATTTTGTAAAAACCTGTTATTATGGTTATCTGAGCCCTAAAACGTGTAAATCCGTCGAAAACCGAAATTCGAAAATTTCCATGAATCCAATATTTTCTTCTTGTAAACATAGAAGAAAGTACATACATATCACGTATTGTTTGTTCAAGGTCTTTTCATTTTTTATTTCAGTGTTAAATATCGATATAAATTCTTTTAAAATCATCTGTCTGCAAGCTTCAAATTTTGCAATTTTTTTTTTCATTTCCTTCATTTTATACTAAGTGCTGCATATTATCAAATTATGACTAGCGTCTAAATCGCGCCCCTCACAACGGCTCTTATCAAAAATGCACCCTAGAAATTTCCTATGCAGTCGAGAAAAATCCCGATTTAAAGGGAATATATGGTTTCTTGTTCAGTTGGTTTCCCCCATTAGATATTTTAAATACATGTGACTGAGTAATATTTTGTTATTATTGTTATTTTAGTAGTTATCTTATTATTATAGATTTGTGATTTTATAATAACAGTCGTTTTGATATAATTAAGCGATTTTATATTTTTTTTCTTGTTTTTTTGTTTTCTTTTTTGTCATGAACGTATGAGCGCATAGCTTTCATGAAAACTAAAACAAATTACTGGGTGCAGCAACCTCGTCGTGCAGCAGTCTCAAAAACGCAGTAATCCGCGAGAGACGCGATCACGAACGAACGAAATTTGTTAACGCTGCAACCAATAACGAATGCATGAACGAGCACTTATTAAGACCGAAAAAAACATCACTGGATGCAGCAAACTCATCGTGCAGCAGTCTAAAAAATGCCCTAAATTCGCGAAACCCGCGATCATAAACGAACGAAATTCGTTAACGCCGCAATCAGTAACGAGCGTATGAGCGCATAGCGCTCATGAAAACCGAAAAAAAAATCACTGGGTGCAGCAGCCTTGTCGTGCAGCAGTCTCCAAAATGCAGTAATTCATGAAAGCTGCGATCACGAACGAACAAAATTCGTTAACGCCGTAATAGGTTACGAACGTATGAGCGCATAGCATTCATGAAAACCGAAAAAAAACATCACTGGATGCAGACACCTTATCATGTAGCAGTCTCGAAAACGTTAAATTCCCGAAAGCCGCACTCACAAACGAACGAAATTCGTTAACGCCACAATCAGTTATGTAAGTATAAGAGTATAGTGTTCATGAAAACCGAAAAGAAAAATATCACTGGATGCAGCAACCTCGCTGTGCAGCAGTCTCAAAAACTCTCAAACAAACGAAATTTGTCAACACCGCAAACAATAACGAACAAATGAGCGCAAATCACTCATAAAAACAATTACAAAAAATCACTGGATGCAGCAGTCTCAAAAACGTACTAAATTCGCGAAAGCCGAGATCACAAACGAACGGAATTCGTGCACGTCGCAATCGCTAACGAAAGCATGAGCGCAAATCAATTTCATTTAACTTGTGCATGAATGATATTTGTAAGTCTTTGCCTCACTTTTTATTCGTAAAAACTATAAAGTCTGAATATGCAACACTAAAATACACTATAATGAGATCGTATGAGCCAGGACAAAGTGCTAGGGAATTTCTCGGGTGCATTTGTGATAAGAGTCACTGTGAGAGGCTCGATTTAGACGCTACTTTAAAATATGTATTTCTTTTAACAAATCACATAGAAATTTTTAAAGATTTTCCGGTATATTTTTTGGGTTGATTGGATTTTCTCTTTAAAACTGAGTTGCGACTTTAGATATAATAAAAGGATAACGTACCTTTGATTGGAAAGCATTTTTCTACCTTTTCCTCAGTCAAATATAAACTTTGACGTTTCCTTCCTTTTTTATTAATTGTGTCACATAATTTAAGCGTAGAAATATTAAAATCATGATTTTCACACCTTTTATTTAGTAATCCAATTAGATTGTTTCTCTTCTGAAAACCGCGAGTTCATCGCGTTCGATTCATTGTTTATATCCCATCGCCATTTTAAAGCAAGGAAGTTATATTTTAAAGAACAAACGTATTTGTCTGTAACGCTGACGTCATTTTGCGAATGACAACAGCAGACGATGGAATTTAACTTTTATTTATGTTTATGGCAATTTTTTAAATTCTAAATGCCACACATTTTTAATTTTTACACCGTCGAATAAAGAGAAGAATGTGCATTCAAATGCATTTCGTTTAATAACTATATCGCAATTGTTTCGGAAACAGTGTCGCAATTTACTCAATTTTTATTGCTTTAAAAAAAATTTCGATCATGATTTTTTTAAATCTATTTCTTCCACTTGCAGACAGACATAACAAAAGACAAATATTTTTGCGCATAATATAAATAAAATTGTAGTTCAGCATTTGTTTTCGGATTATATTCCAAAGTGAAATTTAAACTTTATCAATACACAAATAATAAAAAAAAATAAAAATAATAAAACAGAATTTTAAGACATGTAAACCAACTGTTCTTAAAGCACTGAAATTATCAGAATAAAAAAGACTTACAATCTATGGCGATTTCTTCAACTGTTAATTCCTGACACAGGGGCCAATACAAAAGTATAGCTTTAAATAAATTTCAAAATTTTATGTGAATACATAATTGATAGCATATAAAATTGATTAATGGCATTGTTAGGGAAAAATCTAAAATATATATCCTTCTATATATAAAAAAAAGTTTTGATTTGGAAATGAACTAATGAAAATCTGCGTAGGTATTCCCGGCAGATTGGCATCCAATTTGAATGCTCAAGCATGGTCTTTCATCGTTAATATTA
Organism: Maratus speciosus; assembly: GCA_963932465.1. Lineage (NCBI taxonomy): Eukaryota > Metazoa > Arthropoda > Arachnida > Araneae > Salticidae > Maratus > Maratus speciosus. Next base: position 205,509,751 of record OZ010790.1, read on the forward strand.
AAAAAACTGTTGCATACAAAAATATGAAAATTGGTAGTATTAAAGAGAAATGTTTGATAAACACGCTGATGCAGACAGTTTTCAAATCGAAGAATTATTTTAAGAGATATGCCAAAGTTGGACAAAATCGTTCCATTAAAAAAGTTTTATAGGAGCAAAAAGTGTACATGGGAATTTAATCACTTTTAGATCATTTTATGCGTCAGAATTTCCCGGTGTGCAGACGGCATTTAGTTTTATAATTTGACTCATTTTTTGAGGTTTTATTTCTATTTTAAATTCAAATTTTCAGCATTTCGAGAGATATTTTTTACGCATTTTAGAAAATTGTATTAATTTAAACTGTTGCCAACTGTATAAACAGAGCAAGCAATAATGTTTGCTTCAAATTAAAAATTTATTTTACACGTGACTATTATAAACAGAAAATATAAAAAGCAGGAATTCATTGAAAATTACGTCATAAAAACTATAATTACACGTGAATTTTAAAGGGGAATGAATATTGCAAAATAATAAATTCATTAACATGCGTCAGATGTCTTAAATAGGAGAATTTACGTCTCATTTACGTCTCATTACACTTATTACGTAAAATGAACAAAAAAAAAATATTGCAAAACAGTTTAAATATAAAAATTGCGCGAAACATTTATTTGATGTTTTAAGATGATCATAATATTTCATTTCTAACCCCAATATTTTTACATGAATATTAAAAAGAGAAAGAAAAGTTTGGTAAAAATTACGTCAGATTATAATTGTCTGATTCAAATTATAATACAATCTTCCGAAATCTTTTTAAAGCCGATCAAATTAGCGTGCTGTTAGAGTCTGCGGTGTCTGAACGAGGGGTTGACGAGCGTAGCTCGTAGGGGGCAGATTCCCCTAGTATATTAAATGTAAAAAGTCTATTAAAGTTTTCAGTTAAATAAACACGTATATAGTTTTCACTTGTATTCTGTAACCGGGAAGTTCGGGTTGGAACTCATCCCGTAAGGCATGGTGACGTCACGGCGACGTCGTTGTGAAGTCACACTGTGATTTTGTGACCGTCGATGTGACGTCACGTGACGTCGATGTGACGTCACAGTGACTAGAATGCGAGGTCGTTATGGCCGTTTTAGAGGACGTTTGTGACGTCACATTGTGACCACTCTGTGAAGTCACGGTGTGACAAATTTGTGAAAAGTGTGTCATTTGTGACTATTTTGGCACTAACTTTGTGACGAACCTGTGACGAAAGCGACAATGCTTTGAAGTCACATTGTGACCAGTTTGTGAAATATGTGTCATTTGTGACGAACTTGTCATAAACACTGTGATTTCAAATGAAAATCAAATTTCAAATTAATTGCTTAAAAGACGCAAATAGTGAAAAAGATTCCATGCTGGGACTCGAACCCGGGCCATCAGTACAGCACACTGACATTTTACCGACTAAATCACATGGAACGATACCCAGGCTGGAAAATTTCTCACTATTACATGTTGGCAAGGCTACAAACGCAGCAAAAGATGGAATATTTAGCTTGAACCACCCACATGATGCAAACACGAAACTTAATTAAATCCAGCATTGATTGAAATTATATTAATACTTGGAAATTTTTCCAGAGAGAACCATTCGCCTTGCATACAATATTTCAAATGAAAGTCAAATTTCAAATTAATTCCTTAAAAGGCAATTTTAATTTGAAATGTTGTATGCAGGGCGAATGTTTCTCCCTGGAAAAATTTCCAATTATTAATATAGTTTCAATCGATGCTGGATTTAATTAAGTTTCGTGTTTACCCCATGTCGGTGGCTCACGATAAATATTCCATCTTATGCTGTGTTTGTAGCCTTGCGAACATGTAATAGTGAAAAATTTTACGGGCTGGCGTCGTTCCACGTGGTTTAGTCGGTAGAATGTCAGTGTGCTACACTGATGGCCCGGGTTCGAGTCCCGGCGTGGAATCTTTTTCACAATGTTGGCATTTGCGCCTTTTAAGCAATTAATTTGACATTTGATTTTCATTTGAAATATTGTATATAAGGCGAATGATTCTCTCTGGAAAAATTTCTAAGTATTAATACAGCGATGAATTTTAAAATAAAATTTTGCTTTAAATAAAAAAAAATCTTATCTTTTTACCGTACTTTTTAGCAAAATATCGCTACTTTGGAGTCCTATTCTTCTAAAACATTTTACATTTTTCCACTTAAAAAACAATGCTTATCAACTGACATATTTTTTTATTAAGTTCTATGCTTGATATTTAGAATGTGTAAGTTTTTTAATTTGTTTTGATTTGTCATTGCTTTATTAAATACGAACATGGAAACTAACGGATATTAATACAACTATTATTTATAGAGCAGCATGATAAGCGATATTTATTTAAATTTTTTATTCCCGTGTATATTGTACTTTGTGAATATGAGCTAAATAGATTTGGTATGTTTTATAGGAAAAGACTGATCTGGGAAATAGAAAAAAAAAAAAAACGAGTAAGAAAAATCATGCGTTAAGCATAGATTAAAATATACTTTCCAACACTTTCTGAATGCTTTAACAAGACATCGTAATTTAGGGAAATGACGTAAATAAGATAACTAAGTAAACATTTTAGAAAACGCATAAAACATTTGAAAAACTGATTTCAGCAGTTACCGTCCATAGCCAAATATGTTTTCCAATTCTTTTAAACAGCCCTTATTTGATCTGTAGGTTGATACACTGAAAAAAATGAAGTACTCAAAAATGAGCAAACCGACGTACTCATATTGAATTGAATATTTTTGGATCAAAAATGAACCTATGCTTTCTCTATTTTGAAGCATCACATGTTATCAAACCCAAACAAACAAATAGTTTTGTACCCTGTAATGGTTCATTTCATTTATGGCGGCATAAATGATGTTTATTAATGTAAATATTAAATTATGCACAGCATTTTAAAAATAATTGCTTGGAAATAATGTTCTTGTCATAAAAATATTCGATTTGAGTATCTTGTTAAGAATTTTGCTATTTTTCTTGATAAATAATCAATTAAACATTTCTTGTTAAGAACTTTGGACGGGAAATAAATGTCAGTACATTTTTACTTTACATTTTAGGGGGGGGGGGGTTTGTTTTGTTTTTTTTTTTTTGGGGGGGGGGGTACATAACGATTCATATTTGATCACAGCTATGGAATAAAAAATGAGTACATATGTTTCTAAACTTTGAGTACATTTGGATCGGAGCTATTTTGTGCATGTGACGCATTTAAAATTGAGTACTTTTTACTCAATTTTGAGTACCCATTTTTTTAAGTGTATATATACTATATAATGGGAAAGTTTAGTTTAGCAAGAAAACGCCTAACAGGTTGAAATTCATTTTCAGCAATTTATACTAATGTATGGAAACATACTTGAATACCTTTGTACAACCCTGTAGTTTACCTAAAATCTTTATTACACGCCACTATTTAGTTAAAATTTAATTCAAACTAAGACACTCTTAAAACTGCTGAAATCACATTTCCAGAAATTATAATATATAGACGGCCATGTATCCAATTCTTTACGTGACCCTGTATATCATTTTATCTATATTCTACAAATATTTCTTGGTAAATTAAATGCAGTTCAGCGAAAAAAAGCATAACTCATTTAAAAACCACCTTTAAGCAATTTGCGCCCATACCCAGTAATCCTTACGAATACTTTTGTGTAGCCTTGTATAGGAATTATAGCATTTATATACACCATACACTATGCATAAATATAGTGAATCATAAAAGTGCATATCATAATTAAAAATATATTTCCAGCAATCATCGCCAATGAACAGTACTTCGGATACAATATGGTATCTGAAAGATTTTGTGTGTCCCTGTAAATGCTATATACGTATTATTCTTATTATACATGAAATAATTTATAGTATGTAAACCTCAGCGACATACATCCATTTCATTATATATGAAATAGATTAACATAATTAAAGTATGCCGCAAACAATTCCCTCCACCTCTATATCATTATGTATTTGAATTCCTTTTTTAGTCCTGTAAATGAACAATAACTATTCTTTGCATCGCATAGTCAACAGAATGCATATTTTAGTGCACTTCATAAATGCATATAAATTTTATTCTGTTTGAAAGCGTGCGTAAAATCATAAAAAATCATTTGAAACGACTTTTTCCCATAGGCCGTAATGTAACGGAAAACTTTTGGCTGTCCCTGTAAATGAACAAAGCATGCTACAAACTTCATTACAAATAGGTACCATGCGATGGTAAACGTCAATACCATCCAAAAATTTCAGGGCAATCCGAGTATATTTTCGAGAGTTAGAGTGCGCACAGACTGCTAGACGGACAGACGGAGAGACAAACCGAAATCATAAGCACTTTTCAACTTGTGTCCTACATTATGCATCCTGTATTATATAAACTTAAAAAAAATATATACTAAAGCAGTTTAATCTATAACTTCCTATCAGGCATGAAAAATACTTTATTTCAATGCTTAAATATCATATTTTACTTTTTAGTGCCAATAATTACCCGAATCATACACGTAGAAAATTAATTTACAATAGAAGAAAATTTAATAATCCATTCAGAATGTCTATAATTAAATGTTTGATTAAAATCACAAACAGAAAAAATGCTTACATACAATTAAAAAAAATAAATATACCAATTTGAAAAACACTAAAAATAATAATTAGTATTTATAATTGTACTGTTAAACAACAGCAAACTACAATAGATAAATTAAATGCATTATTAGATTTAACAATATCTCAAAAATATTTCCATATGGTATAAGGAATTCCTATTATTTTATAATTTTGGCAAATGTTAAATCTGAAAACATTGGTTTGAAGATTTAGGATTTTAAAAGATAATTTAAAATATTATTAGCACTAAAAGAAAATTCTTTCAAATGTTTCACTACTGTAATATGTTAAAAATACATTTTCCCAGTATAATATTAATTTCTAATCTGAAACAGTTTCGTAATCTCATGATAATCGAACATCATATTTAACCCCAAAATAATAATAACTATAAATGTTAGTAATCAAAAAATAGTAAGAAGCCGATAAAATAATTCCAAATCATTGTCGTTCCATACATTTTTAATCTCAAGTAAGGGTAAATTAATGTTTATATTAATTCCAGTATGAATGTAGGCATGAATGTCTCTGCGCAGTTTTTTTTTTTTTTTTTTTTTTTTTTTTCAAGCGATGGCAGATTAAAATATTTTTCTTCACAGTTATCAAATTGGAAAATAACGCTTCTGAGAGTTAAAGATCAGTCTCTTACAAATATAACTATTTAACTCATAATATACAACCAGGAATAAAATATTTAAATTAAATAAAACTTACATGCACGTTCCATTAATATCCGTGTATCCTAAAATGGCCATTTTCTTATCTTAAAGTGTTGTAGACGTGTTGTTCTAAAACAAGTGAACTATTTCCCGCGTATTCTCATATTTATTTTTTTGTGGGCAGACGATTTTCGAGCAGATGGCTTGTTACAGATTGTTTGTTTTTGTATACAAGAAATATGGAATTTGAACGCGCAGAAATTTTCTGAAAGTATCATTCATTAAAATTTTGTATTTGAAGAAATGTCCAATGTATTTAATCTTTTCTTTTTATCCGTTCCAAATAATTCAAGTTAAAATGTATTGTAAAGTTCCTTTTTTTCTAAATAATTATAATAATAATATTCATAATTAGAGTTTATTAGATAAAACATTGTTTAAATTTTTAAAAGGTGTAAAAATAAATTTAATGTATTAACGACACCCCCCCCCCCTTTTTTTTCTATTTTTTTAAAGTAAAGTTTGTTTTCCTTTATTTTCGGAAAATGCTAATTTTATTTTAAAAGTCTGAAAGAAGTAGAATTTATGACTTGAATACAAATTATAAAAATATTCTAAAGCAAGAAATGCATAGATGACTAAACTCTGGAGACTCTTTCTACATGCTCATTAAAAGGTGCAGATTTAACTGTAATAGAAAATTTTTAGTTTGAAACCACAGAAGTGTTTCGAATAATTCTGGTCGGTAAAAAAAGAAAGAAAGAGTGAAATTTCCTCCCAGCAAACTAAAAATGTAAAGTGTATAAATTTAATATTCGTAATTGTAAATATATTATCCAAATGCTAGATAAAATTGAAATCATGAAAAAGTATACATTCACTGTCTTAGATATCAAATTGATAAAATATAGCCTAAAAATTTAGTTTATTAATGCTTGTATCGTGCACTTTATTTATTATGCCCGCGCCCCCCCCCCTCCCCTTCAGTGACGGAATTTACCATTTGCTATCCACTAATATATTTTCATTCCTTATGCCGCTGTAACTCGTGGCTGTTTAAAATATTTCTCTTCATTTTCAAAGATTTTTGAAGTTCATATTTTTTGTCACACTGTGACTTACAATATGCTGGTTTTTTTGTCACATATGTGACGTGGCGTACGTTACATAGCAGTGACATAACAGATACGTCACAATTTTTTTTAATTGCCAGAAAAATATAATTTTACAAAAAGTAACATGTTTTGAAGAATTTTCGTAAGTTTTTAAAGTTTTCTCAGAAGTTCACATTTTAGTCACAGTGTGACATCACTGAGTGGTGGCACTTCGGTCACAGATGTGACGTGACCACAGTGACTTGCAGTGACGTCACAGTGACGTCACCGTGACCATGCATGCTATGAGGGATTGTATTCTTAAGGAAGCAGACGATAGCTGTATTATATCCCGAATTGATGCCATGTAAGTTTTATTTATTTTTACATTTAAATTTAAATGACACAGAAAGGCAAAATTGTCACACAAATGTGTGAAATGTTTGAACACCTCCTATATCACTTTCAATTTAATAACATAATTTCATTGTAAGTATAAATTATAAAAGGTCTTATTTTCATCTATGCTTCCTAATACAAAATAATATTAAAAACTAGTCGTTCGGGGTCACCATAATACTTACCCATTGTGGATATGCATTATATAAAGTATGAAAATAAAACATGTCAGGGTTCGTACGCAGCAGGGTATTCAGGTGATATTAGGTGTTTTGGCACCAGATATTTCGTAACGTGCTGGTCGCTGTATCTCAAGACAAAATTTCTTTACATTAAATAAACTAAATATTTCGCAACTTAAAAGTTCTGGTAAAAGTCCTTGAAGCGTACGAACCCTGCATGTGTAACCTATTTATAAAATGCATTGCAATTCCAAAATAAAATTTAAATGTAGATTTAAATACTTTTAATACATAGAAATGCTCTGTTATTGAATTGCGTGTACTACTTGATTATCCAGTCGACCAATTTCGACAAATTAGATAAATCGCCAAACTACTCGCAAAATTATACTAATTTTCATGATTTTTTTTAATATAATGAACGAACAAATATATTAGTAAAAGATTAATAAAAATACAAATAAAACATCGAATTAAAAATCACTCGATGACATTACAAACACATGTAACGTGTTTAATGTCAAGAGAATGTGACATTTACGATAAGCCATTATTGGCATTTAATCTTATAGTTTGGGGATAGTTTTTTGGTCGAAGAAATAATCAGGTAGTACCGAATTCTGTAAAAGAATCCTCATAACTGCGAAAATAATAATCATTTTAACTAACTGTTTACTGCATTGGATGAAGCGTCCCCTTTGTAATTAAAATGTATCTTTGAATTAAAATTTGAAATAAATACAAGTTCATGAAAATTGGAAGAGTGTGGAAAATATTATTACAAATATATCGGCAACTAATTATCCGATCGACTTCATTCTTTATGCAAAATTTATGTTTTTTTTTTCCTTTTATATTCACCCCCTATTATAAACAATTTCGAAAATTTTTATATACGTTGTATCAGAACGAATATTTCGAGAGTCCGAAAAAAATATTTCTTGATAATCCAGCTTACTGGTATCCAATAGGCTTCTTTTCCATCAATACATATTAAGTACACACAAAATTTCAATCCTCTATCTCAATTTGTTCGGGAGATAAAGCGTTTACAGACACACAGACGGCTAATTTTTTTTCTAAAAATTGGTTTTTCGGATTCTCCGGTGTCTGAAACGTGTAAATCCGCCATTTCTTTCTTTCTTTAATTTATTTTTTAATTTTTTTTAACGATTACAAGACCCTATATTACGTATGATTGGTAAGTAACATAAAAACAATAAAAGAAAATATGAGCCATTTTTGCAAAATTAGTGATATATTTTAAAATTCTGAGAATTATAGAAAATTTGGAATATTCGTTGAAATAATAGCGGAAATTCGAGCAGGAAAACTGTTCAACCTCATAATAAATTTTAGCTAAACATCAAGATTATCAATAGGTTTCAAAATTCATTATAATTCTGCATTGTATAAATATATCTTTGGTAATTGAAAAAAAGACACATACAATATGCAATATATGAAAAAATACGAAGATGTACGATAAAAGGCAGTTTTACCTTTTAAAAAGAAACATAACCTAGCATTTACTCAAATATATTTCTGGCTGTTTTTGAAATATCTCACAATTTTCTTAAAATCATTTGCAATTCTTTCGGTAAATGTGTTGAAATGGTTAGTATAGGTAATAAATGATTAATATTATACATAAACAGCAGACAATGAAATGCATTATACTTTAAAATATATTAGAATATGAATAACATTAAACAAAATGTAAATGCTGCATTAATAAAATATTGTATAGTTGTATTCTTAAAATATTTGGCAATTCAAATTCTTATTAAAATAGATCACGCAAACTTTGCATAAACACTAATCAAACTATTACTATAATTTTATTTATTTTAAATAGCGGTTTTAAGACAGAATTAGTTTTAGAAATTCTAAAATATTCTTAAACAATTCATAAATACATAAACATGTTTAATGACCACCATTTTCAGGTTATAAATCATATGCGTTATGACCTTAAACTTTAGCAAGAAATATTGAAGAAAAATTACCTATTGTATTCTAAGTATCTGGTGATGTATGTCTCAAACCTGAGATGTGAATAACTAAATTCATTTTTGTGTTTTGGAATGGTTCCAAGTACATAAAGATTTATATAAGGTAAAACGTGTTGTTAAGTTTGATTTACGATAAAGACATTAGAGGTCTAAAAGATGAAAACAAGAATATAAATGAAACTTTTAGTACACGATTTTATTTTACTCAAAACGCGAAATTGAAACAATTTCCTTATTTTGTGCTAATAATAATAAAAAATAAGTATTTATCCAAAGTTTTATAATACCAATTCATTTTGCTATTGAGGTTTCGAAATGCAAATTAAATATACGTCAAGTATGGAAATGCGTATATTTTTACTTTCTTCTATATTTAGAAAAACGGTTTAGGGGTCAGAAATCCCGTAAAACATGTTTTTACAAAATGTACAGTACCGGACCTCAAATCCGGAATCCTAAAATCCGGACGACCCAAAATCCGGAATGGAAAAAAGAAAACTGAAATTCCGCGATGATCTCGAATAAATATTTCGTAAAAATGTCCATAGATGGCGCTACATGCGCGCGTAACACAGCGCCGAGCCAAACTAGACTCAGCAATTTTATTTTATTGCAATGTTTTTCATTCATTAGTTTTAATCCAAATTTTCTAACAGAATTATCGTAGTTAGTGTGTGCACACATTTTAAATTTATTTTAAAAAGAAACCCCTTTCTTCATTGCTGGACAGATAATTACACCTTTTTATTTTTTATTAAATATATTCAAAATTGTTAATTGGTCCAAATCATCCAAGCAACCTCATAGCAAATTGGTATATAGTTTTATATACCTTAGATAAATTTAAATAATATAAGTGATCGTATTTACCTACATTCTAGTAGAAGAGCAACGCGAAGCATTAATAAAATTAAATTATAATTCGCGTCAAAAAGTAATTATTAAATTTGAATAATTACGAATAAAATTAAGAGTTTGCGTTGTGAATTATTTAGACGAACTCTTCCACTTATGAATTAATCTAAAATTTAAGCTGTAAAAAAAGAATTGACACACTTTAAATATTATTAATTAAATAATTACAGAAACTTTTTAAAACTTGATTAAATAATTTATTTACATTGAACAAATCTATATACAGAAAAACATAATATTAATTCAAAAAATAGAAAGCAACACTTTTGTTTGCTTCTCATTATATTAAGTATGTTTAATCTTTTTTTAAAAAAAAAGGACAATATTTTCACGTACTCTAATTATTATAATTGTTTCTTTTTGCTAAAAGAAATACTCTCTTTCATTTTTTAAAATTACCTTAATCTTATTTAATTATTGGTTTGGTCGGATCTCAGATAACTCTTTACCGTAAAATATCAGAAAAGTATTTTTAAGGTTTTTCATATGAACTTATGTGGTAAAAGAAAATGTGTAAAATAGTACCTTCTTTTAATATACGGGATGGTGGCCTTTATTTGTCAAATTCCGAGTTGTTGCGTTGCTTAGGATCATGGCAATGTGTCATCAGGAACGCATCCTCAATTTGGCTTGATTAGGATCACTCCGATATGTAGATCAGGAAGACATCCTCAATTTGGCTTGTTTAGGCTCACTCCGATAGGTACCTCAGGAAGACATCCTCAATTAGGCTTGATTAGGCTGGATTAGGCTCGCTCCGCTAGGTCCATCTCGCCTGGGCTTTACTAGGGCTTGCGGGACTCATTGCACGGGCTTTCAGGAGAGCTCTTGCATCCTCTACATCTTTTTTCAGACTATCTTTTTTTAAAACTTATTCTTCTTGCACACCAGTTCCTGCAGTGGGTGGAGCTATTTTTGTCTAGTCCACTGTTATTGGATGTGAGAAGATTTTTTATTATACTTCGATAGGCCTATTAGCTAGCAGTCTGCAAATGGCCCCTAACATATACTTTAATATTATTATCTGCCTTAAAGTTTGGGTGGCCTGAAAAGTCATAAATTTATCCCAACACTTTTATTGAGGCCATAAATTGATTCCAACGTTTTTATGATTTTACGACTTCTAATTATACACCACGTTCCATTGGCTTGTCATAAGACGACACCATGGCGTCTGCGTATTGTTGTTGTCTGAGATCCGAACTCCATTCAATATTATATATTCATTTTACAATACAACAATTTTTTAAAAATATATATTTACTATTTAAAATCAACTTAATAATTTTTGTATGAACTTACACTCTTATTTTACTTAAATATATAAACATTATAATTTTACACTCATAATTATATTTTATAAAAAATATTTATACAAACAGAAATAACAAATTACGCAATTTTACTTTGATTTAACCAACATGGTGCGGGAACATATCATAGTTATATGTTGCCCAGCATTCATTTATATAGAAAATGTAAAAAGAATAAATAAATAACCACAAGAAAGAATTATTTTTAAAAAGGTTCGTAGAATATATTTATAATATTTATATGTAAAAATATTTTACAACGCCCTCCCTCCACTTTTAATTTGTTCAACAAATTTCATTCTTCGAAAAAATTCTGTTTGTAAGCACCGTACCAAAAAATTCTTTTCTTTAACTCAAAGAGAAAAATAAAATCTATGCAAAGTTCCTTTCTCCATAACAAAACAAGCTGTCCACCAAAAGCTAATGATCACATTCTGATAACGTTGACTTTCCACTTCACGCAGTTAAATAAACATGTTGAATAAGCAAAACAAACAGCGGATAGATATGTCGTTTTTCTTTTCATCTAGTGGCCTTTTTTTTTTTTAGAGGTACCCTAGCTTTCTAATAACTTATCATAATTTAATAAAAATTTGTTACACAAGCTGATTCACTATTATTGTAACTTGCTGAAAATTTGAAAGAAATTCGTCAATTAGCCTAATTCGGTTGTGAATTCTTGTCAGTTATTTTGTCAATGCATTTAAAAACAGCCCAATCCTTAATATTTTGACCTCTTCTCACAAAATGCAATAATGGACATTGCTTCTGAAACAATTGAATCGCATTTTGTAAGGAGAGGTCCATTCATACATAGGTATCATCATTAAAGAGACAGATGATTTTTTATTGCGGTATTTTGACGAAATTCTCATTTTTTCCACGATCATTTAGCGAAATTTTCGATTTTCCGCGACATTTTCGGGTTTTTTCGCGATTCTTTGACGACATTTGCGCTTTTTTTTCTCTTATCCTTTGACGAAATTTGCATTTTTTGCGATCTTTTGACGAAATTCAAGCTTTTTTTGCGTTCTTTTGACGAATTTCGCGTTTTTTCGCGATCCTTTAACGAAATAAATTTTTTCCCGCGGTTCTTTGACGAAATTTGCATTTTTTCGCAATCTTTTGACAAAATTCGTGCTTTTTTCCGCTATGCTTTTGCGAAATTTGTTTTTTTTTTACGTATTTTTGGATGAAATTTGTTTTTTTCGCGATCCTTTGACAATATTCGCGTTTTTTCTGTGGCCTTTTGAGGAAATTCGTGTTTCTTTCGCGATTCTTTGACGAAACGCACGCTTTTTTCGCGACCCTTTTACGAAATTTGTGTTTCTTTCGCGATCCTTTAACGAAATTAGTTTTTTTCCGCGATTATTTTACGAAATTTGCGTTTTTTTCACGAACCTTTGACAAAATTCGCGCTTTTTCCGCTATGCTTTTACGAAATTCGTTTTTTATCCTGCGCTTCTTTGACGTAATTTGCATTTTTTCTGCGCTTCCTTGATAAAAGAATATTTTTTCCCACGATTCTTTAAAGAAATTCGCGTTTTCACTGCGGTCCTTTAATGAAATTCGCGTTTTTTCCGCGATGTTTTGACAAAAGTGGGTATTTTTTCTGCGAACGATTGACGGAATTGGTTTATTTTTGGCGACCATATGTTGAAATCCGCAATATATTTCAGTGATATTTTTTAAATCTGAATTTTTGGACTGACGGCCGATTTGTTTTAATTTTCGGACCGAATGCCTTAAATTTTCGGAAAATTCGGAACAGAATCACCCCTGTCAAACAATAAATAAATCGTACATAAAATTGGGGAACATTTTTACTTTTTCGGTATTAAAGAACAAAATTTACTTTTTTTTTTTTCTCTAAGAAATTTTTCGCAAAGTTCCGAACTTTGCGGAAAATTTTCCGCGCACGGCGTGCGCGCGTCCGTCTATATTATACAACTCTGATAATGTGATGTGCAGGATTAAAAAGATTCTTATCCTTATTTTAAATTATTTTTTTTAATTTATGTTTATGTTTGTTTACTTATACCTCATATGGCAATCCGCGATATAGATTCCTAGGCCTAACTCGCGAGCAACAACGCATTTTCATTTTCTAAAAAATGCTTTAATATTTCTAAAAATATGCAGTAATAGTATTTTTTTTTAACTTATTTTTATTTTGAATTACTTTTTGTAATTTGTATTTTTGGTTTTATTTACACTAAGCCTAGCATGGCAATTCGCGGTATAGATTGCTTCGTGGCATGTAAAATTTTGCCAAGGGCATGTACTGTATCTGTTTATTTATTGTTTTGGTTGAGGACCTAAAATCCGGAAAATTCCGAAATCCGGAACGGCCGCGGTCCCGACCAGTCCGGATTTGAGGTCCGGTACTGTATGTCTGTGAGTCTGTCTGTCTTTCTGTTTGTACGTGACACAAATTTTGTGTCCGCTGTTTCACAAGAACTAATGCACCGGATTAAATGAAACTTTAGATTCAGTTAGTCCTTCATATAAATTGGTGCTGATTAGTTTTTTGTACAAATCGCCAATAGGTGGCGCTGCAATGATGCATTATTTATGATTTCTGAAATTGTTGTATCTCAAGAACGAATGTATAAATTTCATCAAACTTTAGATTCAGTTATATCTTGATATAATTTGGTGCTGATTTGGTGGAAATCGCCCAACAAGTAGTGCTGCTACGCTGCATTTTTCAACATTTCCGCAACAGCTGTATCTCAAGAACTAATGCACGAATTTTCATCAAATTTCAGATTCAGTTAGTCTCTGATATAAGTTGGTGGTAATTAGTTTTTGGTGTAAATCATCGAATAGGTGCCGCTGCTTTGCAGAATTCTGCAAGATATTCGTAAGAGCTCTGTATAAAGAACTAATACACGGATTTTCGTCAAACTTCAAACTTCGTTAGACGTGAACATACGTTGCTGTTTATTACGTTTTAGTGTGATTCTCATAATAGGTGGCATTGCTATGCTGTATCTTTCAGGATTTACACAATTTTAATGATTCTCATAATTTAAGAACTATTCTACGGAATTTCATCAAATTTCATATTCTGTTGGACCTTGACGTATATTCGTGTTGATTAGGTTTTCGTGTAAATCATATAACAGGTGGTGCACATTTTTCACGATTTTCATTACAGCTATATCACAAAAACTAATGCACGGAATTGAATCAAACTTCATATTCTGTTACACTTTCGCATAAATAGATCTTTATTAGCCTTGGGTGCATACAGCACGACATGTGTCGCTTTAATGCTCTTTGGGCTGATAACTTTTGTTGTAGGCAACTAAGACGGTGGATGCCAAAATTTAATGATTTTCTTGAAAGATACGATGCTTATAAAGTGCGTCTCAAAATATATGGACAGGTGGTTTTTTTTTTTTTTTTTGAAGTAACAGTAAAAAAAAGGAAGCCATGATCACGAAAAAAATAATAAGCATATCAAATACTAATGCAAGTTTATGGCAACAAAGAAATACAGTATAGGTTTTACAGAATTTTTGTAAAAAAATCAAAATCAAAATACGCTGTCTCAAAAATATATGGACTTTTCGAGTTTTTTACATTTAAATTCAAATTTTGGATCCATTCCTTTGAATTATCTTGAAAACCGTATCAAGTAAGCTTCAAACTAGTGTTTGGAGAATGTGTGGCTGTAAAGAGAACCAATTATGCTCTACGTTTTGCTTTAATTCCTGAATAGTAGAAAACTGAGGACCATGAGCATATAAATCTCGTGCAAGTACTCCCCAAAGGTTATAAATTGGATTGGGGTATGAGCTGATAGCTGGCCAGTCAGGCCAGTCAATAACAGTCACTTGATTCTGCGTAAACCAAGCTGTTGTTGAATGACGGATGAGTTGACGCATTGTCCTCTTGGAATTTTCAGTTATTCCTTTCAAAAATGTTTCCAAATGGAAGTAGATTGCTTTTAAGGACATTTTAATAATCATCATAGAACTGCTGACCATGAAGAGAAACAATATCTGTTTTTTCCATTGAAACAAATCGCGCCCCAGACCATGAGAGAATCCCCTTCTTGTTGTCGACTAAAGAACCCACGAGATTCTCGTTGCAGATCATGCCGATGGTATGTCCGGCCATCAGGGGCATCCAAATTGGTTTATTTTCGTCATTGAAGAAACACTTAACAATTCATCTTCCCAAGGCGTGTGTTTTTTAGTTCAAAGAACGGGTGCATTTCTGTGGTGTACTTTCAGCATTGATTCCGCGCACATTCTGCGATATTTATGAATTTTGCTTGCGTGTATGCAACGGTGGAGTGTAGATCTCGTAATAGGAAACGCTAAATTCTTCGAAATTTCACGAACAAACTTTTTTTGGGCTGAAATTACGCGAAAAATCCCTCTGTCTTGTCGCAGAGTTCCTTTTTTTTGGTCGACCTGAACGTTATTTTGCAATCGCATTGTTACTTTTTAGTAAAATTTCATAAATTCCCGATCTGTTACTCTTTATTTGTTTAGCAATATCAGAAATTTTAACATTTGAGTCTTTAAACGCCAAATTTTAGCTATATCAGCAGCAGAGAATTGAACGTTGCGAGGCATTTTCCCACTGTTCGATAATTGAAGAATGAGCAGTGATTTTATATTCAGCAATGGGTACTTCACATGTACAGAACGCAGAAAATGCAAATTTTTTTGATACGTTGGAAATAAAAGCAATTAACTTCATTGTCCATATATTTTTGGGACAGCTTATTTTGAATTTTATTTGTTTACAAAAATTCTGTAAAACCTAGATACAGTATTTCGTTATTGTAACAAACATATATTATGATTCCATACCCTTATTACTTTTTTCGTGATTATGGCTTCATATTTTGAGTTGCTATTTCAAAAAATCGCTTGTCCATATACTTATGAGACGCACTTTATCTGCTTTCAAAATACACAGAATTCAGTGAACTATAGCTTTAAAATCCTCATGATGGAAACGAGCATAGATTTTTCTTTAGTTTAACCATTGAGGAATTTTGAACTATTACCATGCATGAGATAGAGGAATATCTTGGTATTGCCAAATCCGACTAGTTTATCTTTGGCATTAAAAAGTTCAAAATAACTACATGAAAGGGGCATTGTACTTTGTGCCAATATATCAAAAAGAAAGAACCAACGTTTTAAAACATAACTTACTTATATTTGTGTTTTATAACGTTGGTTCTCTTTTTTTTTATATTTAAAATAACTATATTGTCTAAAACAAAAAATATCACAGAAAGATTTCAGAAAATGTGCAGTTTTAAGCATTTCCCATATAAAAGATTTTTTTTTTTTTTTTTTTTTTTTTTTTGAAAATTCAGTGCTCTATGATTGTTACTCACGCTTATGGACACTTTTCGAATATCTTCAAAAAATATTTTGGAACAGGGATAACTGGAAACTTCAGAAAATACGTTTCCCAGTCGTTCTGGGATTTTTTTCAGAAATAAAATTGCCCATAAATTGGCGGAAAGATTATTTTTCTTAATTATGAAGTATATTGCGTTTTTAGATTTCATATTGCTTGTTATTTGCGAAAGGTCAGATGAGACTTTACTCTGGTGATGCGAAAAGGTTTTCGTAACTACATACATCTATCTCTCAACAACTGCAGCAAAAAAATCCTAATAGATTAAAATTGGGTAAATATGCTGGATTTAGCTCGATAATTTCTTGTTTAATTTTGTTGATTCCTTTGCAAAATATAGAACATTCTCTTTCATATCATACTGTATTTCAATTGCAGTTTAGACGATTTTATTATTTTATCATTTGCTCGAAAGAAAAAAAAATCTCATTTGGATTATTTATGTAGACATTAAGTTATTGGCGCTAGGTTTTTTGTATATGGATGAATATCACAAAATGTGAGATTTTGAAAACAAAAATTTTGAAAATCTTCCGATTTTTAAAAAAATGTTGGTTGAATAGCTGAATAAAGGAATTTATATGTAAAATTGTTAAAATTTCAAGAGCTTAAGTTCATTTTTATGTAATTATAATTATATATCAATTTTTTTGGCATATGTATGCCAGGGTAATGACAATTTCCTTCTAAAACATTTTTCGAATTCTTGTTTTTTTTTTTTTTTCAGTTCTAACATTTAAACTTTGTTTAAAGGATCATGTTTCCTCTATAGTGCCTCAGATTCAGTGTAATGTTCAGTTTTATTTATAATTTGTAGAAGCCAGGAAAATGACATAATAAAAGTCTACTCAATTTTTACAAAGCCTTTGAACACATTATTTTCAATGGAATAGCTAAAAGATCTTGCTGGTAAAAATTATTTTACTACTTCTGACATGAACTATGTCAAGCACAAGAAGAATTGCTCTGCAGCGCCATCTTTATACCTCATAAAGAACTAAAAGAAGCAGGCCAGGACAATGACATTCATTTTCAGTGACAATCATATTTTAATTATGGAAAATAATTTGTAAAATACAGAACTTGTTACTTTCTACATATATGTGTTAAATAAGGTATAATTACTAATTAGAAATAAAAAAAAAACTAGAAAAAGATATTTGTACATGATAGCAGAAAACTTTTTACTTTGCACACAACACAGTGTGACATGCCATGAAAGTGACAATCTGAAATTTTAAGTCTTTTAATTGCTTTATTTTTGTGTTATTATGAATATAATATGTCTTGAAAATACTTCTAAGAATATTTTTTATTAGAATGTAAAAAAGAAAATTGCATTATATAACATTAAATAGAAATTTTATCATGCGGACTGCAATTTTCGTAATTTGTGATATTGACCCATACATAACGAAAACATATTCCGATAGCTCTTAATTTTTATCCGTACAATTGTCAAATATTTGGAATTATCTGTATAAATTTTAGTGTACATTTTTTCCTCTGTTCTAAAAATATATCTCATTTTTAATTTATATGCTTTTGAACCACGTTTTCGTTTTCTCCATTTTTCATTTAAGCCTTGTCAAAATCAAACTGTCAAAAGTGTATTTAAAAAATAATATAATCTGTAATAAATCTATAAAATTTCCTGTAATTTGAAAATATGTAAAATTAAGATAATAGAATATGAATTATGATAACGTAAAAAATCACGCTGTTTATTTCGTCAGTTAAATAATTTGCATGAAAATTTAATCTGTTATGAATAGAAAAGGCATTTCTTAAATTAATGAAGAAAACATTTAGTGCGAGCCATAACAATAAAAAGTAAAAATTTGGAAAAAGAATTATTTAAATTATTTAAATATAGTATAACTTCGAAAATCCGGCATCATCGGGAAGGAGACTTTGCCGAATTTCTGAACAAATAACAAAAGTAGTAACTATGAATATCAAAAGCAGTACTAAATTCTTAATGGTGCCTTTAGCCATAATTTAATTCATTATTAAATGATAATTATGTAAGAAAAAGAGAAAATTAAATATTAAAAATGAACTTACTTTATATGAAATTTTCTATGTTACGAAAAAAAAAAAAATCTAATAAAGAGTGAAATTATTTCTTCTCTCGTAATTTCGGAAACATCGGTGTTAATTTTGTTCGCTTCATTTTTTTTCGCCGTTATTTATCACGTTTTTTCTATTTTTGAATCGTATACAAATGAAGAATATCTATTTCGGAAATACAGTTTTCTTTTTCTAAAGCATATATTAACACTCCAGTCAAATTTATGCATTTTTCTAGGGACACCTTTTCTGTTGCCGGTTGTTCATCCTCGGCTTCTGGCCTGCTACTTTCATTATTGGCGGTTCTATTTAGCACAGCGTCAGCGATCTCGCTCTACGTTAAACTGTTTTTGATGAATTTTCGTCAATGCTTAGCCAATCTTCTGTATCCCTTTATTCGATACTTAATGCATTTCCAGATTTTGCCAGTTCAATTAGCTCATAAATTGTAGTATTTTCACGGCAAATTTCAAAGCTTGAAAATTCTTCCTCATCATTGAAGTCGCCGCTGCCGAAACTTCATTCCAACCGTATATTGTGCCCTGCATTCGCCAAAGTTGTCTCCAAAGTTGTTCCCGTTGCCAAGCAACAGTGCAGCTCCCAGAAAATTTGTTCAGAAAATAATCGCCTGTGACAAATGTAAAAAAAAAAAAAAAAAAAAAAAAACAGTCAAATGTTCTTTTTTTTTGCATTTTTACTTTCGATCTTGACTTTTTTAATTCATAAATAATTGCTATTTTTCTTCTCCCATAACTTGAAATGTGTAAAAGACAAGAAAGGGAAAAGATGGTTTTGATGCTGAATTTTTGAAGTCAGATTGTAAATAACTATGTTTTCATCAATTTTTTGATATACAATGCAAAAAAAAAAAAAAAAAAAAAAAAAAACAAATGACATAATATTTTATTCATTGCCTTAGAAATTACTTGTAACAATAAAAAAAAAAGGAAATCACAAAATGCACTAGTGACACAAATCTACACTGTTAAAAGTGGATACTTAAAAATAGGTAAAATGTACTCATTTTTGAGTACTTTCCGATCTTATAATAGCTCCGAGTACTTAACTCTTAAATTTGAGAAACGCATGTACTCATTTTTTTGAGTACATACAGGGACTCGAAAATAAGTATTTATAGGAACACACATACACTATAAGAAAAAAAGGCGAAATTACAGAGAACCGACAAATCACCATTTTTAATTACGGTAATTTTGAATTGCGAAGAACTACAATTTTTGGAGCAAAGAACACGAAATTTACTATTTTAATTCTTGAAACTTTGCGTATGAACCGCCCCGTGACTTGAACCCGAGTCCTCTAGGTGGGAGATCAGTTCTAAACTGACTGTGCTATAAGAGCAGTTACCAGCTGCTTCAAAATGACACCTTTTATGAATCAGCAACGGAAGATTGCTAACAGCAGAGATGAATTTTCCCTTTCTTAAATATTTTAATTTCTAATAAAACAATTTTTAAACTAAATTTTCTTCTTTAACATTTCTAATGAAATTGTAAATAAATTTGAAAAGTGTGTAATATAAATTAAAAATTATAACATAGACATATTTTTAAATAAAAGCTTGGAAATTCCTACTGTCAATTCGGTATAAGAAAAAGGTTTATCAGAAAACTCATATTTTTGAGCACATAGGATTTAAACATGAATATTAAGAGTTAAAATACAAAATATATGTATTCATTTCTGCATACATTTATAAATCAAGTATAAGTATACACAACTTCAAATACCATGTACTCGTTTCTGAATTAACTGTACTTAAAAAAATCGAGTACAAAGAAATTTTCATTTTTAAGTAGATTAATGCTCCTTTTTGAAGCAATTGTACTTAAAAAATATGAGTACATAGAAATGCTCATTTTTAAGTAGATTATTTTTATCAATGTGCTTCTTTTTGAAACAATTGTACTAAAATACGAGTACACGGAAGTTCTCATTTTTAAGTAAATTATTTTTGACAGTGTAGAAAAGGGATTTTACATAATAAAAATCACAACATTTTACATAATAGAAATCAGAAAGCGATTAAATTTATTTTGAGTTGTTTCAGTAAGCCTTTTCAACCGCAATAAATTAGGATTTATATAGAAAAGGGAATATATTTTTCTTGTGAATTTGTACATGCATTACTGGATGAGTACCAAAAAAAAAAAAAAAAAAAAAAAAAAAATTCCAAACGAAATTCTTAACACGTTTAACTTTTAAATTTATATTAAAAAAAAGCAGACAATATTTATTTCTACTGGGGATAATATACATTATTTTTTCAATTACAAGTGGATTTTTGTAACACGAGCTTTTATTAAATTCCTACAGTAGCTGTAGATATTTTGTGTTTGTTACGTAATCAAATAATTTTCGAAGAGATGCTTATGGAAATAAAATCACTTTGTACTGTAAAATGATTCGTAATCTAAGAAAATATAATATAACCACGGAACAAATGTATAATAAAATCTTCCAAGTTACATATGATTCCGAACAGCATTTATTACGTTTAGAAACCTAACAAAAACAATATATTTTCAAAATTTAAACGCATTTAAAAACACCATGTTTCTTTGCGTTGACTGATTTTTGGAAGGATTTCTGAGTAATAATTTTTTATATTATATTAATTATTTTTCACAAACCGGAGTGTCGGTTTTAGGATGCTATCGATTTTCAACTAAATATTTTCGTCTGCGTAACCAAAATTGTATAGACCAGAGTAACAAAATAATATTAATTTTAATGCTAATGTTAATACTGCTAATTTATCACGTTTATCTGAAAAAATATTTGATGGACATGAAAATGTTTACACCAGAATTGATAGAATTGAAAAAAAAAAAAAAATTGAAACTTAAACAAGAAACTTTTCACGAAAATTAACAAAAAACCTTTCAGTGCTAAGAAAAACAAAATGTAATTGTTTTAAGTATTTTTTTAAATAATAAATCAGGAGTAGTCATTATAAAAGTAATAAGAAAATTGATTATTAAATTTGTTTTAAATTTAAGAACGCAAATAAAATTTGCGTAAAAGTTGTTTATTCTTATATCTGTTGTCTTCAACAGTAAAAAATTATTGTGCTTTATATTTCGTTACTCATATAATACTACGGGTAAAATAGGTCAAAGAATGAGTAACATATATAACAAAGAATGAGTAACATTAGTAACATATACATATGAGTGACATAACTGGATTTACAAAAAATTGGGATGAACTTTTTGGTACTAGAATTGAAGGTCCGATAAGTCCCCCGAAAACAAAGATGTTTTAGCATTTTTTAAAGAGGGGGCGGGGTGTGTGCAAAAGTGAGCTTTTCACTCGGGGAGGGATGAGAAACTCTTTTTTTTTTTTTTTTTTTTTTTTAAGTAGATCAAGCAGGAAATCGTATCATATGCTTCTTTTAAACTGTGAATTGAATGGCATCATCCAAAAATGGATAATATAATTCGTTACAAAGTTACGGCAGGTTTTATGCTACAAATTGGAAAATCATACTTTAGTGCAGGTAAAATGGGACAGAAACAACTTTTTTACAGAAACAACTGATTACCATTCATAAAAATTTCGAAGTAAGGTCATTGTTCCTAAATGTGATAACTCTTAAATGCGACAATGTTCTTTTACTTAAAATCTTAATACAAGAATCGTAAATAAATCTTATGTAATGAGACATGGGATCATAACAAACAAAACGCGAAATATTTCTCTGCAGTTAAAACGTTTTCTTTAAGCAGAATCCCATTAAAATACGCATAGTTTATTATAAAGCGCCCCCTTTTCTCTAAATGAGGAAAAAAATCCAAAAGTAGTTCATAGGTTTTTTTTTTTTTTCAACTTAAAGATCGAATAAGCTTATGGTATTAAAGGACAACAACGTCTGGTTCATTTACCTGATCAGTAACCTTAACAATAGACGACAGTTCTCAAATTGTTATTTATAAAATATTCTGCGCGTTTTTGGGTCTTGGTGACTTCAGATATTTATTAGCGATAAACCGAAAGTCCTAAATGTGGAGAGAAATTAAGGAAATTTTTGAGGTAAGATTATAAGGTATTTTTATACATTGTATTAAAATGATGTTAAGAACAGATAATATGTTTAATTAAACTGTGTTACGTTAATAAATTAGGAATTCCAGCATGATCGAAAAATAAAGTTTTTCTTTTACTGGCAACTTAAATATGTGTTTAAATTAATAAAAATAGAAAAATAATTGTCTTTAAAATTTTTTATTTAAAAGAAATGGCGTAAGAATAGCGGTGTATATTCGACAAAGAGAACGTAGACACATGATTACGTGATTCGAAGTGCTTTTATATTTTGAAAATTCAGAAAAATCCTGTATAGAATTGAAACATTTCCTATTGTGTCTATTTTATTGAGATTAAGTAAGTTAATTTGAAATGTTTATAACATTCGTTAGCTTAAATGCAGAATCCGATTAAAATATGATGCAATTGGGGTCCTCAATTTTTTTTTTTTTTTTTTTTTTTTTTTTTTTTGCACGTTTTGTAAATCTGATATTTTAATCTTGTTTCACATTTTATTTAGTATAATCAACATTTTCTACTTTTAGATTAAAGTAAATCAAAAACGGAAACTGTGTTTATCTAAATGAATATTTATGCTTCCATATACGTATTCAAAGGGATAGAAAATGCTAAATTTTTTGTGAAAGTGTAAAAAACAAGTAAGAAAAATCATGCGTACAGCATAGATTATGAAACACTTTCCAACACTCCCTGAAAGCTTTAACGAAACTTCGTTACTTGGGGAAATAAGGTAAATAAGATAACTAAGTAAACATTTAAAAATCTAATTTCAGTAGTTACCGCCCATAGCCAAATATGTATTCCAATTCTTTTGAACAGCCCTGTATTCGATCTGTATGTTGATATATATAATATATAATGGGGAAATTTAGTTTAGAAAGAAAATGCATAACAAGTTGAAATTCATCTTTCAGCAATTTATACTAATAGATGGAAACATACTTGGATAATTTTGAAATAGCCCTGTATTTTACCTTGTACATTTATTACATGCCACTATTTAGCTAAAATTTAATTCAAACTAGAACACGCTTAAAACAACTGAAATTACATTTCCAGAAATTATCACCCATAGACGGCCATGTATCCAACTCTTTGCGTGGCGCTGCATATCATTTTATCTATATTCTTCAAATATTTCTTAGTACACTAAATTCAGTTCAGCGAAAAATGCATAACTCTCTTAAAAACCCACCTTTAAGAACATTTTAGCGCATACTCATTAACCTTTATGATTTCAGTTCTGTAGCTCTGTATATGAACTATAGCATTTATACGTACTTTATAGGCTGCATAAATATAGTGAAAAGTAGGTACGTGTGATCACAGATCGCACAGAGGATTTCGTTTAATATTCCTTTCAAAAGACTTTATCCTTTTGAAAAATCTGTTAGTTCCACATTTCGCAATCAGAGGCGCGCTCTATTCTAACCAAACCTCTGTCCGAACGAAACTCCGTTTTATGTACTATCCGTAGATATATTAGTCGAGGGGATTGGGCCGATAGTACCCGAGATAAGTAGGCGTCCCTGGCGATAAGAAGTGGAACTAAAATATGTAAGGCTATGGTGCATAATATGAAAGAATGGTCAAAGGGGTGTCGGCAAAAGTTGGAAAAGTGCTCCCGGGTGAAAAGGGCGGAAGTTAAAAAAATTGCTTAAAATACACAAGTTAGAGCCCGGAGGAGTAAATAATATGACTTTTTGAAAATTTTATGATTTGTCGTGTGGTCTGAGGTATTCAGCTATACGTATGTAAAAATTCATGTCTCCAACTAAATTAGGGGCCCTCTTAGAAAGAATTGATTAAAATACATCTGTAGTAGCTCAAAGGGTTAAACGTAAGACTTTTTCAAGATTTTATGATTTGTCGCCTGGCGTCAGGTGTTCTGCTATAAGAATGCAAAATTTCAAATCTCCAATTTAATAAGGGGCTCAGTTAAAAAGAATTGCTTAAAATATGCATGTGGGAGCCCAAAGGGTTAAATGTACGATTTTTTCAAAATTTTATGATTTGTCGTTTAGATGTGAGGGGTTCAGCTATAAGTATACCAAATTTCACGCCTGCAACCTAATTAGAGACTCGTTTAGAAAAAAAAAAATTAAATACACACGTGGGAGCCCAAAGGGTTTAATATACGACTTTTTCAAACTTATATGGTTTGTCATTTGATGTGAGGTGTTCAGCTATAAGTATGCAAAATTTCACGCCTCCAACCTAATTAAGTCTCACTTAGAAAGAATTGTTTAAAATACGCATGTGGGAGCCCAAAGGGCTAAATGTACGACTTTTTTCAAAATTTTATGATTTGTCGTTTGATGTGAGGTGTTCAGCTATAAGTATGTAAAATTTCACGCCTCCAACCTAATTAGGAACTCACTTAGAAAGAATTGTTTAAAATGCACATGTGGGAACCCAAAGCGTTAAATGTACGATGTTTTTCAAAAGTTTATGATTTGTCGTTTGATGTGAGGTTTTCAGCTATAAGTATGCCAAATTTCACTCCACCAACCTAATTAGGGGCTCACTTAGAAAGAAATGTTTAAATTACACATGTGGCAGATCAAAGGGTTAAATGTACGACTTTTTCAAAATTTTATGATTTGTCGTATGATGTGTAGTACTCAGCTATAAGTATGCAAAATATCAAGTCTCCAACATGTATAGTTTCTGAGAACGGCCTCTGTGACAGACAGATAAACGAACAGGCAAACAGAGGAGCGAGACAAATAGGGTTTCGTCAGATGAACGAAACCCTAAAATAGCGCATATCATATTTAAAAATGCATTTCGAAAAATCATTACTAATATGCAGCAATTCGGATAAAATATGGTATCTGAAATCTTTTCAAATACACTGCAAACAATTTCCCCTGTACCATTATAAACGGAATTCTTCTGTGTGGCCCTGTAAATGAACAATAACTATTCTTTGCACCGCATATTCAACAGAATGCATATTTCAGTGGGCTTCATAAATGAATATCAATTTTACTATGTTTGAAAGAGTGTAACACAATTAAAAATCATTTGAAACGATTTTTTCCCATTGGCCGTAATGTAACGGAAAAATTTTGACTGTCCCTATAAATGAACTAAACATATTACAAACTTCATTTGAAATAGGGAACGTTCTATGGTAGAGGTCACTAACATCCAAAAATTTCAGAACGATCCGAGCATATTTACGAGAGTTAGAGCGTGGATAGACAGCCAGACAAACCGAATTTATAAACACTTTTCAACTTTGTTGGAAAGTGTTAAAAAGGAGGGGCACAGAATGTCAGACCTGTAGCTTCTATTTGCTTAATAAGGCCCGCTTAAATAGAATTATTAGAAACATTGCACTATTTTATCTGTTTTTATGTCTAATACTTTTATGATGTGACATTGTTTAATAACTAGAGTTATATGAAATAAATATTCTTGTAAAAAAATGTTATAATTATTTTTTAACTGAGCTTTTAACCCTTGAACTCCACACTAGTGCGTATCCGCAAAGACTAAAATTTTCAATTTCGGCGTTTTTAAATACTTTAATTTATTTGTATTTTTCACTAACAAAGAAAAAAGATTTTTGATAAAAAAAAAACAATATCCCATATAGATTTTCCTTAATAAATTTCGTATAGGAATCACGTGGTTCTGTTTCATTATCTCTGTATAGCAAACAATATTAACCTCTAAATGCTTTTAGCGATTTCACTGATCACTTTACAAACAGTTTAACTTGTAATTTCCAGTTTAACTATATTTACTACAGATTTTTTTATTTGTTTGGAATCCTAGTTCTGTGGTGAGAAATATTTGAATGGGTGAAAATTAATTAGAATTAATCCTGTGCAAAAACTTTAGTGTAGAAACAGTATTCATTGAGTTATTAGATTACTCAGCTCATTATTAGATTACTCGTTTGGAGTTCTAGTACTGTCGTTAGAAATATTTCAATAGAGTCATTTAATTAGAATTAATCCTGTACAAAATATTTTGTACAGAAACAGTATCCTATAAATTAACCACTATCACAGAAACAAAATTATGGGGAATCGCGTCTCATTTAGTGACCATGGCCTTGTCTGATTTTGGTACTAGAAATCAAGATCCGAAGTGTCCCTACCACGCCCCCCCCAAAAAAAAAAATATATATATATATATATATAGTACTAACACACACACGATTTCTGGCCGAATGGCGTATTCGTCCCGGCCATGGTGAGTTAAGGCCATATGTATCCAAACAATGTTTTACCATAAGTGACGAGCCGCTAATTGCGGTAGCTATCGACGAACCGTGTACGGTTCGGCAGATAGGAAACTCTTGCATTTATTTAACCGTCAATCAGTGAGGGTCGGTTTTCGGCAAACATTTAATGATCTCTCATCGTTTAGAAAGTAGAGGGCTAATATTACCTAACCCGCATATTTATTTAAAGAGAGGAAATATATAATTTTTTCATTCCATTTAAAGTAAGCTTAATTATTTTAAATGTGGGTTTTATTAAAACTATAGATACGTTATGGGATTTATATTTAAAGCAGGTAACCGTTTTACTCTGTTTAAATGTAATAAAAATGTAATTTCTCATAACGACTTTTTGTATTCATATAATCAGCCATAAGTTTGTAACAAATGTATCGACTTGCGAATTACAAAATACATAATAAAAATAACTTACTTAAAAAATGGGTTCCTCCTCACTGAGTTAAAATTTCTCCTTTTGCACACCTCCCCCCCCCCTCCCCCCCCCAAAAAAAAACAAAAAATCGTAACAAATTTTTATTTTTTGCTGACTCATCGGACCTTCATATCTAGTTCCAAAACAAAGTTCTTCCCAAATTCTTATGAATTGCCATTAGCTATCACCAAAAAAATCCCATTTTACCTGTACTTTAACCTCTTCAGTTCTGAAGCTAAAATAATAATACAAATGCTTATTTGTTGGTTTTTTCCAAACAAAATGACATCGTAAATGACAGAAAAATTATCTTGTCTGAAATTGATCCTTTTGGCAATTAGTAATTTAGGCTCAAAAATATGGATCTAAAGCTACAAAACCCCTTACAAATATCAATTTAATAACCATTAAATTAACGCAATTACAAATTTAAGCGTTTTACACAAATAAATAATCTACAAATCATCAATTTTTACTTTCTTCTATCTTCAATAGAAGAAATTATTGTAATCGAAATTTTTTTCGACTTCCGGTTTTCGACGGATTTACACGTTTTAGGAGTCAGAGGTCCCAAAAAACATGTTTATACATGTCTGTCTGTTCGCCTGTTCGTGTGTCTGTCGCCAATGTACCATCAAAAAGTGTATGAAGTTATCAATAGAATTGAACAAAATTTTTATTTAAGTTTTTGGTTATGGCAAGCAGGTCCTTCCTGAATTCGGAAAAAATTCGCCGGTAGGGGGCGCTGTAATAACGAATTTTGTGCGATTTGGAATAATTTACCATGCAAAAGTGTATGAAGTTATGCATTGAATTGAACCAAATTTTCATTTTAAGTTTTTGGCTATAGCAAGTAGGTCCTCCCTCAATTTGGAAAAAAATCGCCGGTAGGGGGCGCTGTAATAGCGAATTTTGTGCGATTCTGAATATTGTACCATCCAAAAGTGTATGAAGTTATGCATAGAATTGAACCAAATTTTTATTTTAAGTTTTTAGTTATGGCAAGCAGGCCCTCCCTGTATTTGGAAAAATTCGCCAGTAGGGGGCGCTGAAATAGCGATTTTTGTGCGATTTTTTATATTGTACCATCCAAAAATTGTATGAAGTTATACATAGAACTGCACCATATTTTTATTTTAAGTTTTTGAATTGGCAAGCAGGTCCTCCCTGAATTTGGAAAAAGGTTGCCGGTAGGGGGGGCTGTAATAACGATTTTTGTGCGATTTTCGATATTGTACCATCAAAAAGTGTATGAAGTTATGCATAGAATTGAACCAAATTTTTATTTTAAGTTTTTGGCTATGGCAAGCAGGTCCTCCCTGAATTTGGAAAAGGGTCGCCGGTAGGGGTCGCTGTAATAGCGATTTTTGTGCGATTTTGAATATTGTACCATCAAAAAGTGTATGAAATTATACATAGAATTGAACCAAATTTTTACTTTAAGTTTTGGGCTATAGCAAGCAGGTCCCCCCTGAATTTGGAAAAAAATCGCCAGTAGGGGGCGCTGTAATAGCGATTTTTGTGTGATTTTTGTGCCATTTTGAATATTGTACCATCGAAAAGGGTATGAAGTTATATAGAACAGAAGCATAGAATTGAATTATATTTTTTGTGTTTGTGTTTGGTCATGAGACGAAGGTCCTCCCTGAATTTGGAAAAATTCCGCCGGAAGGTGGCGCTGTAATTGATGTCTGTACGATTTTCATTATTGTACCATCGAAAAGTGTATTAAGTTATGCATATAATTGAACCAAATTTTTTGTGTGTGTTTCTAGATATGGCAAGCAAGTCCTCCCTGAATTTGAAAAAAATCTGCCGGAAGGGGGCGCTGTAATAGAGATGTCTGCGCCATTTTAATTATTGTACCATCGAAAACTGTATAAAATTATACATAGAATTGAACCAAATTTTTTGTGTATGTGTAAGGCTATGTTCCGTATGTCCTCCCTGAACTTGAAAAAATTCCCCCAGAAGCGGCCGCTATTGCGATGTCTGTGCCATTTTTATTACTGTACCATCGAAAATGGTATGAAGTTATGCATAGAACTGAACCAAATTTTTTGTGCATGTTTCTGGCTATGGCAAGCAAGTGCTCCCTGAATTTGAAAAAAAATCTGCCGGAATGGGGGGGGGGCGCTGTAATAGCGATGCTTGTGCCATTTTCTTTATTGTACCATCGAAAAGTGTATAAAATTATGCATACAATTGAACCAAATTTTTTGTGCATGTTTTTGGCTATGGCCAACAGCTCCTCCCTTGAATTTGAAAATACTGCGCGGTAAAGGGGCTCTGTAACAGCGATTTTTGTATACATTTCTTGATTTTTCGTAGTTCTATTGCCTATCGGCGGTTCGTGCAGCGGCGGGAACTCGCTTCCTGCTAAGCCGGCTATTCGCAAACAGCTGATAACAACAGAATAAGGAAAAACTATTATTTTAAACAAATATCATGATATAGATTAACTTGTTTTTTGACCGTTTAATTGACTGAAGCAGAAATTTAAGATGAATATCAAAGTTGGTATAGTATTGAACAAATAATATCGAAGTATTAATATGTGTAACTACTTTTTGAAATAATAAGATGTATATGATAGAAGAAAGTTTTGGGATTGATACATCCAACTAGTTTTTATTTAAAAAGATTTAAGTTAAATATGAAAATTTCTCACTTTCTTGGTCATACTGTCTTTTGGGCATTTTTAGGCATTTTGAAAACTCAGATGATAATAACAATTATTTTACGTGGGAATCAGTTTAGATGCTGCCATTTATCCGTTTATTTTGAACGCAAAAAACATTCAGCTATGAAGAAGTGATGTGAAATTGTAAAAAAAGGACATTTTAAATTTTATAGGGAAAAGAACAGAAGTCCCCGTATGGGGACCCGTGACCGAAGAAGTTAAATAATGTAAATGATTTTATTAACCCATTTATGCCTAGCGTTCTATATTTGGAACGTTTCGAATTTTAATTATATTTTTTAAATTGTCTTCTTCTTTACAGCAGGAAAATTGTATGAAGTAATTGTCTATAAATGTCTTTGTCTATAATCGAGAGATGACAGCATAAGATTGATATTTATTTGCTTAAATGATGGTAATTTTTTTTAATAGATTTTTCATTTTTCAAGATAGCGAAATGTAAAAAGTAAGTTTATTTGTATTTTTTTGCATCCAAAATCCAAATAAATAAGTCATAATCTTATCTTGTAGACTTCTTTGAAATACGTATTCTTTTAAATTGCGAAATTATATGTTCAAGCCTATTTTTAAGCATGTTTGTAACGTACAAAATATAGTGCTCAAGGCGCAATTGTTACATATTTCTATTAGACATATAGGGGGCAATTATTTATGTAAAATCTTTTTCAAAATTATTTTTAAATAAATTGTATTTTAGCCTCATATACGATTATTCTGAATTTATTATTAATAATACTTTTAATGTTTTTAACCTCGTTAAAGAAATAAATCATTTTTAATAGTTCCTAAAAATGCTAATTTCATTACATAACATACAATTTAAATGCTTAATTTATATAAATTTGGACAAAACATATAACTATGCATATTTCCGCATATGGATATTTCCATAGTACCCATAGTATCCATATTCCATAGTACGTTTAGATTTTATCAAATAAATACAAAAATATTTTAGCGTAATTTTTTTTTTCATTATGCTACATTTTAAAGTGATTTTACCATCAAATTTGAGAAAACAAAATTTCAGGCATAAATGGGTTAAAAGAAGTATTTAATTTAAATTTTATCCACAATAAAATCCCATAATTTAAAAGTCACATAGAATAGAAAGAATTGAACTGTTTTATTAATTATGAGGAAAACAAAAGATACACATTGTGAAGCCACTTAACATTTCCGGTTCAAACATTCATAATTGAATTTGTTCGAAAAGAAATCCATTTTACGGTTGCGTACCGCACTAAAAATATGATGATGAGATACAATAATAGAATTTCATGCCTTAGTGAAGTTGTCCGCGTGTTACATAATTATTGTTTATATTTACAACAAATTGCTTTAGGGTGCTGTGGAATCTAATGTCGATCTTTTTTAATTCTTTAATCACGGAGAAATAAAATGTATAAAGAAAATGAAGTTTTATTGATAATTCTGTCGATAAGAGAATAATACTTGGATCGTCTTTTATTTCTATTATATATTGCATAATTATTGAATTTATTATAGCTAAAAATATGTTCAGAGAAATGAAATTAAAGGTTGAATTACGGAAAGCATTTTATTTACGTTTAATCGTAATAAAATAAGTAGATTAAAATAATGTATTTTGACGGATTTTATTTAAGCACCTATACTGATGTCAGATGTAAGACAAAGTAGTTTTTATTCAGTTGGTTGTGATTACACTTCAACACCTTCTGGCGGAGTATGCGATACACATTTTTTTTATCACCATTATTAAAAATCGATATTTTTTTTCCTTATTTAATAGCAGAATATCTGTGATTAAATAAGGTGAAACTTACTATTACAAATTAATGATGGAGAAAATTGAGAATTGTACACAGTACATGAAGGTCTGTACTTGGCTACACAATCGCCTTTAATAGCTTCCAGAGCGCCAACTGTGTACATCCTGGTGTAGTAAGTGTCTACTGCTTGCAGAGCCACAAGCTTTATACTAGAATGCTGACCAAATCGCCCTCATCTCCTTTGTTTCCTTTCCCCATGAATAGATACAACGCGCATGCGCTCGAGGGACAAACTTTGGAT
This sequence comes from Maratus speciosus, assembly GCA_963932465.1. NCBI lineage: Eukaryota > Metazoa > Arthropoda > Arachnida > Araneae > Salticidae > Maratus > Maratus speciosus. The sequence continues at coordinate 205,541,974 of OZ010790.1, forward strand.
CGAAAGACGCTCATTGTGAGCGGAAAAAAACTAAAACTCTTAGTCGAGTTAAACGATGGACGGCAAAAAGAGCAGAATGTAGAGGTGTTCGCGAGAAGGAGGGGGGAATGCGAAGTACTATGTAAGACGGCTCAGAATATGTGTGGTAACTTTGTTATAAGAATGGTAAAGCTGTGATTGCGAAGTAGAAATCTACGATGTATTGAAATATCAATATTCATGTTATAAGTAACTCATGTTGTATATAGTTTAATCTTCAATATAACTTATTTTAAAAATTAAATGGTGTCACTCTTGAGTTTCTACATATATGTGTCATGAATACTCGGCGCTCGTCGTGAAAAAAAATGAATCGCAGATTGATTAAACATAAAAGTATGCTTTCTTGATTAATATCAGTTAAAAATACTCACATGATATTGGTGGCAAATTATAACATTTTAACATCTTGTAATAATGTATTATTTCTAATTGAAAAAAGGTGTAAGATTAAAACTTTAAAAACAATAAAATAGTTTTATTTATGACTGCTGACGTGTTTCAACCCATCCACAATCATTTTCAAAACAAATAAGTAATGATATTGCCCGGTCTATAATGCAATGAACAGAAACGTCATCCTTCAGTTTTACATGTAACGCACGTTACTTTTTTTAAATTTTACTTGGATGTTTATTTCTATTTCCTAAACTCTTGAGTCCCTCGAGCCACAGTTTCGGTAAGTTGAGTGATGCTGTATCGTTACATATGTTATTTTTACGTGACAGAATTTCTATTGTTTCTCGTATAATGCATGGATAATACAGGGTCATCGAAAAATAATGCCTAGATTTAAAGAATTCATAACATCAAAACCTTTTATGTTAAATGAGTAATTCTTTCACTACACGATAACTTGTGAACGCAAGTTTGGTTTTAGTTCACCAGAATTCGTTTGCGTGTCTGTGTTATGCTCGGATTAGTTGCGCAGTCGTCAAGGTTAGCCGACGCGCCAGACTGCAGCTGCTCAGTACGATGGTGATCGTGCAACTAAAAGCACAGTGCGTGATTTGGTATGTGGAGACAAAATCAATAGTCAGTGTATAGCGGCTTTTTAGCAGCTTTTTGTTACACGGTCAACATCGTACTGAGCAGCTGCAGTCTGACTCATCGGCTGATCTTGACAATTACGCAACTTATCCGCGTATAACATAGACACGCAAAACGAATTGTGGTGAACTAAAACCAAACTTGCGTTCACCAGTTATCACGTAGTGAAATAATTACTCATTTAACATAAAAGGTATCGATGTTATAATTTTTTTTAAATCTAGGCATTATTTTTCGATGACCCTGTATTGGTTGGAGGGAAAAAATATCGTTGAAATTTATATGAATAATTTCGTCATGATGTAATCTTTTCAAGGCTGTGGTTTTCCTACTATATTTAATCTCAGCAACATGCTCCCTTTTTCTGTATTTAAATTTCCTGCTAGTCATTCGAATATAGTAATTCTTTAATCTGTCTGCTCTCATTAATGCTATTTCGTATACTCCTGAATAATTCTCAAAATTAATTGAATAAATTTTAGTACAAATAATATTCTTCAATTTCGGACGTAGTTTGGCTACTAATCAGATATTGAACCGTTTAATACTGTATTTTAATTTCACAAAAAAGCTTGGATAATGTTGAGTGGGATAGAGTTTGAATTTTTGCGAGTCAAATTTATGCTCAGTCTTCTAATTATTCGTAATATTCACAATTAATTTATTAATATATTGAACTTTAAAACCATTATTATAAGCAATCGTACGAATATTATCTAATTCATCATTCAAATTATTTTCAGTACATACTATAAAAGCCGGTCTTATGAAAAATCTGTAGGTAGAAGTTTCATAGGTAAATTGAGAACATGCATTAATTGGTATTCATTTGCAGAAGAAACATGGCTCACAAGATTACAATAACGAATAATGCATGACCTAGACCACGTTAAGCAATATTTAGCAGTTTTGTAATATTTTGTTATTTTAGATATGTTCTAATTTACTGTCTTTTTACATGTTTACACATGTTACTCTCTCTCTCTCGTCTTTTGCAAAATGATAGCATTGGTCCACATCATGTTGTAACATGTCCCTATAACATTCGTTTTAACAAATTGGACAATGTTACACCAAATCAAGATAACATAGGTACAAAACTTTGAAAAACACTTTTGGTGTAACCCATAAATTTATTATGTAAATACAAAACTGTTAAATAATTACTCTCAAATTTTATATTAACTTTTTATTCTATATTCATATTACAAAATCTATCTTTCGAAATTGTAAACAAGATTAATATCTTGTCATTGTATTTTAAGTAACAATTCCACTAGTTCGCGTTTTAACTTTAAAATTTAAATTTAATTTAACATTTAAATATTTTTTGAAAGTTTATTCTATAGGGTTTACTACAAGTGACGAAATTCAAATCCGTGTAGCATTTCCCTTCTATGAACTTGGAAGTCGTAAGACCTACCAGTTCATCCAGTCTTTTTGAGTGGGGGATTATGTAACAAATAATTTTTCGCCCTTTTGAAACGAAACTTCGCGTATGTTCTCCTGCTGAATGTCTGGTCTTGCACCTAGTTTTACAGAGCTATGCAATAAAGCCTCATGTATGTCGCATCACCTAAAATGAGTTAGATTTAAAATTTTGAAACGAAATTTCGCGTATGTGCTCCTGCTGAATGTCTGGTCTTGCACCTATTTTTATAGAGTTAAGCAATAAAGCCTCGTGTATGTCGCACGGAGTTAATCATACATTACGTACGCCATGAATTAAACATTAAGAGTGTTATTAAACGTAAAAATTGCAAGCGACAAAAATCACCTGCGACTCGTCAGATTTCCTGAAATTTACGTATTATCCAAGCATTTCGTTGGCAGTTCGGGAAAAGGCTTTTCCATCGTAGAAATCTGACGACCCATTTTAAATTAAATTTCATTCTTAAACTTCTAAACATCCCACGATATTACATTTTACACCAATGTATAGAGAAAAAAAATGTACTTTTAAATGCAATTTGATTGAAAGCTGTATCTCAATTTGTTTCTGAGTTATTAATTTTTTTATAGTTTTTACTACTTTTTTGTCATAGTGGCAACAGAAGTATCCATCTCTGGTGAAAGTAAAGGGAAATACAGATTACTGTATAGACCAATCAGAAAACGAATAAAATGCGGATTCAACCAATAAAACTCTTCTGGTATGCTTTTGATTTCCTACCCTGACGAGGACAATAACCATTTTTCCAAATGGTTAATAAATTAAGAATTTTTTTTATGTGACGCTTAATTTAATTCTTTTTCTTTTTCTTCTTCTTTTTTTAAACTATTCCAAATTCTTATAATATTTACTTTTTCTACCTATCTTTAATAATATCTTAAATATATTTTAGCTTTTTATACCATACCTTTAATCCAGCGCATTCTTTTATTTATTATTCTAAAAACTTGAATCTGTTCATATCTATACTTCTTTATAACATACCAAATTACTTTATATTTTTCATTTTATTCTGAGACATTATAATCTTTTTTCTTTCGAATGTTTATTAAATATCATCTGTTCTTATTCGTTCCATATCTCAGGATGCCTTGTAAGTTTACCGCCCTCATCCTGATTATGTTATAATGCTACCGCCGGTAAGTATTAAGTTCGGTCATCTACGTCACATGAACCCCGCTACCGCCCCAGAGCTAATCCAATCATTGGCACCGCCTCCCCTCTCCTCCCCCTTCCCCTTCCCCCTCCACTTAGCTGGATTGGCTTTGCTATGAGCGTCTGTACGCTTACACGTTTATTTAAATCTATGTTTTATGTCATTTATTTTGTTACAAAATGTGTATGTATCATTCGGGTTATTATTTTACTATAAAATTTTCTTTGTTATTGCTATAAGGGGTGTTGTGGGCTAGGATCGGCTTAAGAGCAAGAATCCCCCCTCTCAACCCTTAGGCATTGGAATAGTAAAAAATTAAGTATTAAAACTTTATAGTAATCAAGAATTTCTAAATAGTATATATATGCCAGTAGCTAAGTGATGGGACGGGGTTCTGTTCGCAGCCGAGCATAGCACCCCTCCCCCTTATATTAATAACAATGAAATTTTCATAGTCAAACAATACACCGAATGATATGTATCCCTTTTGTGTCAAAATAAATGGCATAAAACATATAGTTTTAATGCATAGACAGTAACGGAGAAAACATATTCTCTTTCGTGGCTAGTGTGCCAAAAATAGGACGGTTTATAAAGGTTCAAATTCGAACAAGAATGTAGAAATCTAAAAAATGCAAAAATACGTATTCTAAAATGTTTCTTCTTATAAATAATAGCATTTATAAAATAATTGATAAAAAAAAAAATTCTCAACTTTTCTTACGCACGGTTTTATTTCAAGAAAATCCAGCTTTATACTACAAGAAACATTTATTTCACATTTTTATTCTTAAAAATGGGTACTATCTATGATTAAATATTGAAAAAAAAAATACATATTTTACAAAGATTTGAAAGAATATCATAATTTCATTTGTATTGGAATTTTATTAAAGAAAGGGTCCCAAACGTAGGACACCAGGCACAAAATGGTTAAACCGTTAATGTTCGGAATTTCTTCAATTCAATTGCCGCGTAGTTCTTGTAAAAAAAAGCTTTCCAAGCAGAGCTCGGTTCTTCAACGATAGAGTCATGACTATTTTCTCAGACGCAGAATAAGAAGAACTGCATGTTCCCCGCCTTTTTATCAAAAGTGCCATGTGCAGCGCTCATGTCACGTCTTTTTAGTAGCACTTTATGACAAGTACATCGCCATTTAACAGTCAACTTTTGTATTTGTTTTTCTTTGCAAAACAAATTCCTATTCCTTAACGTATACTCACATGAAATATCAAATCATACTGACCAGTAGTTCACTTGTACTGCCGTTTGAAAATGAAACTTTAAGTATAATCACACTATATATTTCCAGCACTGCACAAAAATATTTTCTATAAATAAAAGTATTTTGGGGGAATTCTTTTTTAATAAAAGCATCAAGCAAACTTTGCAAAATCAATAATCAAACTGTTATGATAATCTTTAAAATAAATGGCAGTTTTCGAAAAACAATTATCCTTAAAAGACCTAAATTTAACTAAAGCTGTTTGTAAAAATAGTATAAAGCTAAATGGGCACAATTTTAAAATGAGAGTAATATAAATCATATATATTTGGGAATTATACGTTAGTAGAAATATCGCAGTAAAATTGCATATTGTACACTAAACATTTCATGATATATGTCTAAGATCTGAGTTGGGTATAGCAAAATTTATTACTGTGTTTTGGAAGAGTTCCAGATATATAAATATTTATAGGAAAAAACGTTTTAGCAAGTTTGATTTATGATAAAGACATTAGCGTTTTGTGAGATCAAAACTAGAATTTGAATATGAGTCTTTTTACTTCCATCTATCTGTAATAGAAGAACGTATGGTAATCGAAATTTGTTTCGACTTACTTTCGACAGATTTACAGGATTTAGTAACAAGAGATGCCCCAAAACATGTACAGTGAAACCTCCCTGTGCGACCACCTCCCAGAACGACCATTTTTTCATGGAACGAAATTTATTCCCATAGGTTCAATATTAATTTTAACTAAATTCAGAGACCATCTCACTTGAACTCCCTCCATGAGTGACGATATTCTTCGAAGAAAATGAAACAAATTCCGTTTTTTCCTGGTCGCTTGAAGAAGGTTTTATTAGAAAAATAATTTTGGAGAGCGCATTATTCATGAAACTTCTACAGTAAGTTTAGATTTTTTTTTATTATTCCGGCAACTTTTAAATGTTTAAACCCCTTTGTGCCTCTGTAGGCAATGAATTTAACTCTGATGACAAAATAAGAATGATAGTCAAGAAACTCCCCTGCCCTATTCTCCCAGGAAACTCTCAAAGAAATAGATAAATTAATGAAATCGTCGCTATTTGTTCCTGCCCCCCCCCAAAAAAAAAAAATTGCGTTTATTTAATGAACTTTGAAAGGATTTGGAAATAAAAGTTATAAAAGATAAAACTGTAAAATCAAAACTAACGTCAATGTATTCCTTTTTTTAAACTCTGCAATAATTAGCTTATGTAATTAACTTTTGCTTTGATACTTAAATTTCCATATTTTTTCCTAAAGTGAAAAGTAAATTTTAATAACATTAATTGTTACCTTTTTCCAAAAAATTAAAATCTACATTTAAATATGACCTCCATTAACCCGTTCAGGACCATGGGTGCAAATATCATCCTCAAAAAGAGCATACAAAATTTGTTTTAGTCACCAGTAAAAAAATAAAAATAATATTCAGTTTCTTTAATCATAGCATTTGCGTGATTGTTTAAATAAAGGTAACTTTTGTAAAAAAAGGGGGGTACCAACCGAATAAAATTTGTTTAAAAAGCCGACGGTCCCGAAGGGGTAAAGAGACCACCTCTTGGAGTGAAACATTTTTATTGGAACGGAACGTGGTCCCTTTAGGGAGGTTTTACTGGATTTACAACATGTCTGTCTATGTGTCTTGTGTTTTCATCGCATACAATAGAACCAAACATGACATATATATGTTTTTGTCTATGGCCAGCAGGTTTCAGTTAAAGCTCGGTATAATGAGCCGAATAGTGATAGCTATTGTTGTGCTATTTTTAATTTCTTCTATTTTTACAAGAATAAAGTATTGGTTTCGTGAAAAAATTTGACCCGTTTTGAATGGATTTATACGTTTTAGAAAATCATGAACACGATTTGACGGTTTTTAGATAATGTCTGTCTGTGAGTTTGTGGTTCTGTGCGTTTTTCAGTCTGTCTGCATGTAAGAAAAATTTTATTGGTGCTGTATCTTAAGAATTAATGCACGGAATTTAATAAAATTTTGGAATAAGTTAGATCTTGATACAGATTGTTGTCGATTAATTTTTGGTGTAAATCGCCGGCAGGTAAAGCTGCTATGCTGCATTTTTTTTTCAATTTCAGCAGCTGATCTATCTTAACAACTAATGCACAGATTTTCATAAAAATTCAGATTCAGTTAAACGTTTTCATAAGTAATACCTGATTGGTTTCAGTGTATATCATACAACAGGTGTCACTGCTATGCTGCATTTTTCACGATTTCCAAAATATCTCTATCTCAGAAACTAATGCACAAATATTCATCTTATACCAATATTTCAGGCATTATTATCGTAGTAGCCATTAGAGTATAGACATATTTTTCCTATCTGTTATTACATTGCTCTAATGGCTACTACGATAATAATGCCTGAAATATTGGTATAAGATGGATATAAGTATAATACGGGCATTAAAAAAGACAGTGAGTTCTGTCGACAAACTTTAACTAAATAATGCACGAATTTTTAACAAACTTCAGATTCTGTTACACATTGACATAAGTTGTTACTGATAAAGCTTTCGTGTACATCGCCCGGTGGCTCTATATGCTGCATTTTTCAAAAATTTTGCTATAGCTCTATTTCAAAAACTAATATAGGGAATTTAATGGAACTTCATATTCTGTTACACTTTCACATAACACACAGTTACACTTCCATGCTTTAGCATCCTCACGATGTGCACAGATTGTCATTTAATTTTAGCAATGTGATGTCGGTTTTTGAAGTATTAACATGTATGAGATATTAGAAAGTTTTAGGTTTGGCACATCTGACTAGTTCTTATTGTTTAATCAAAAAATGTACAACACTATTTATAGAATTCAACCAAAATTCATATTTCTCACTATGGCCGTGAGGTCCAAGTTGAAATTGGGAATATTCCCCCAGAAAGGAGGGGGTTGTGAGAATAATTTTTGTCCGATTTCTTTTCGATTTTTTGCAGCTTAAGTGAAAAATTTATGAACATTTTTCGAAGAAATTTTGTATTTACATGTAATGTAATAGACGCTATTTGTGTAAAATTTTGGGGGAAATTGGCCTGAAGGTTGTGCTGTAATAGCGTAAATTTAAGTGCAATTTTTCTTTTGTATCATCGGAAAATGCATGAAGTTATGAATAGACTTGAACCAAATTCATATAAATATTTATTGACTATGAACTTCAGATCCTAATTAAAAATATGGATAGTATTTCGAAGGGCGCGCTGTGATAGCGTTTTTCGTGCGATTTTCTCGATATTTTTCAGTTTAAGTCAACGAAATTTTATATATAAATGCAATTTATGAGGCCGAGGTTTGTATAAAATTTTGAAGAAAAAAAATCGGTCTGAAGGGTGCGCTCTGATAGCGAATTTTTCCGATTTTCGTGGCCGGGGTGGTAGTTGTTGAAAGAAAATCACACTGAATCACCCAATTTTCCAATCTAGGTTTAAATTACATATTTGTAAGAAGCAAAAATTTTCACACGTTTCGATATATTACACGATGATAAGACTCCATTAGGAAAACTCCCCCATACTTTCCAAACAATTATTGGCAAAAAAAAACTTTTGAAGCATTAACATGTATAAGATGCGAGGATAATTTGGGACTTATATATTCGTTTTTTTTTTTTTTGTTGTTTTTTTTTTTTTGTTTTGTCATACTATAAAAATTACATAATTTTGCACTGTGAAAACTTTGTTAAGAATATTTTTTAAATATTAATTTATTTTAGCAGTTACGAAAAATAAATTGGATACACGCAACATTTGGAAGTCCTGTTTCTTTTCTTTATAATTCACATTGAAAAAGTTGAATTGTTTAGTTCATTTTCAAATACTATGACTTTTGAATTTTATATCTTTTATCAGTCCCTAATGTGTTTATAATTTTTTATAATGTATCCTACAAACCTATTATACTTTTGCACAATCTGCAGCACAAACCTTTCAAACTAAACATTAGACGTACAAAATATGCATAAAATAATATAAAAAGATATATTTAAATAAATTTAGTATTCGCCTTTTAAAGCTAAATAATAACGAAATAAACGTACAATGCACATACAAAAAATGAAATAAAATATATCTCAGACATTTCTTTAAATATTTTGTGGCCTTTATAAAATCAATTTATAATTATTATAATTATTACGAAAACAAATAGAGAAATATGCATAACGAAACTCATAATTGTTTAAAATTAATTAAAGTAGGGTTAGGGAACCAGTAATTGACCAAGCACGGATAAAATTGGCCACGGATAAAATTGACCGATATGTTAAGTTTGATTTGTATACACAGCAAAATTAACGCATTATTGCACACCAACCAATATACCGGGTGTCCCAAAAAGGACTGACTGATTTTAAAATTCAATAACTTGCAAACGGTGACAGATATTTAAAAAATTCTTGCAGGAGGGTTATGCATAAGGTCAAAAGTTTTATTACAGTGATTTTCGATTTTAGTTCGAATTACAAACAATAGATGGCGCTGTAAGCAATAGTCGCTAAATACAGACTCGATTTCTGGTCCTTTCTCTTGTTCCATGCTGAAAAAGGAGATGGAAATGCATTATCCGGGCCACGAAGTACCAAAAATCGAGCCTGAATTAAGCGTCTATTGATCGCAGCGCCATCTATTGTTTGTAATTCGAACTAAAATTGAAAATCACTGTAATAAAACTTTTGGCCTTATGCATAACCCTCCTGCAAGATTGGTTGTATGGGGTTTTATGGCACAAAATCCCTGAGGGGACATGCTGCGCCAACCCTCCTGCAAGAATTTTTTAAATATCTGTCACCGTTTGCAAGTTATTGAATTTTAAAATCAGTCAGTCCTTTTTGGGACACCCGGTAAATTTATCCGTGCATTATTACAAATAGTCGTTGGGGGCCACCTTAATACTTACCCGTCATGTACATGAATAATATAAAATATGAAAATAAAACATCTGTAAACTATTTATAAAATGTACTGAAATTCCCATATAAAATTTAAATTATATTTAAATATATTTAATACATAGTAATGCTCTATTATTGACTTTCGAGTACTACTTGGTCATACAGTCGACCAATTTCGACAAACTTTATAAATCGCCAAACTACTCGCAAAATCATACAAATTGGCATAATATTTATTTTAAATAACGAAAGAACAAATAAATCAGTAGAATATTAATAAATATATAAATAAAAGTCGAATTAAAAATCACTTGATGACGCAACAAACACGTGTAACGTGTTTAATGTCAAGTGAATGTGACATATACTATCAGCCATTATTGGCATTTAATCTTATAGTTTGGCGGTAGATTTTTCGTCGACGGTTTCATCGAGCATTATCGAATTGCGTAAAATAAGCTTCCTTATAACTCCATAAATGATAATTATATTGCACTGTAAAAAAAATTCCGCAAAGTTCCTGGGAAAAAATGGGCAGCTGAGTTGCCCATTATTTCCTAGAAACATTTCTTGAAAATGACTGGAACTTTACTGTATATGTTAAAAACTTTCTACAGAAATGCCAGTAAGTTTCCTGCGAAATACCAGGAATATTTCTGTTGACAGCAAAACATTACTGACATTTCACAGCATGCGGGATCGGCAGACGATTTTTACATTTCCAGTTGACAATTTTCGCTTTATTATCATTATTTGTTAGAATAAAAAAATATTTTGAAATTGACATCAAAATGATTATTTATAATTTACACGAAAAAATAAATTTTCAGTTAAAATTCAATAAAGTAAATATATATATGATATATTGTTTCTGAACATTGATTAAAATATAAAAATATATAAATGTAAATAATAATTAGAAAAAAAATCTAGTCATAAAATATTTTGGATTTTCGTCAGTAATTATGTTAGTTTACAAGTTAGATAAAATACATATAAATTTTCATGAAAAAAAAAAAAAAAAAAAAAAAAACCTAAAAGTAATTGTATATTTTTTCCGAAAAAAAAAATTCAAATTTGCAGCAATTCAAAGTGTCAAATATATATCAAATTTAAATTAAATTGTAATAAAGTGTTAAAATATAAAATTAATTAAAAAAGAAAAAAAAAAAGTCAAGAGGTAGCATCGAACTCGGACCGTACGGGTGGCGTGCGAGCTTTCTGCGTCCACACCACGAAAGACGCCTTGAGAGCTGAAAACTAATGGGTATTTGAAACGTATGCTAAACCTCGGCATCTAATTTCTGAAAATCTAAGGCCCATTTGAAGAAATCCTTTCACAAGAATAATTAAAGATAAGAACTCTAAAACATACTTTAAATTAATCAAAATCGGTGAGAATCATGTTTGATGGTCCCCTGGTTAATGGAGATCCAAATAATAGGTGTATTTTTTTTTACACGGTCTGCTCGTTAAACATTCCACAGACAAGTACGAGAGATAATCTCTTAGCGATGTCACAGAGGTATTGTATTTTCATCTGAATTGTCTTGATAATAGAGACGTAAAGGATTATGTCGTCTATTGATTTATTTGCTTTCCATATTGATTTTTTTACATTCATTTAAGGAATTCGTTTTCGAAACTCGCGCGCGAGCAACGGATTATAGCAAAAAAAAAAAAAAAAAAAAAAAAAAAAAAAAAAAAAAAAAAAAAATGGCGGCCGCAGCGTTTTGCTGTTTCCAACTTTTGTTCAGGAACGTTTCAGATAAGAAAACCAGAATTTCACAGGAAAGAGCTAAATTATTCTGAAAACCTGAGAAAAGGCAAAATGTTCCTGGATTTTACATGGAACGTTACCATTTTTTTTTACAGTGTGACTAACAGTTTACTGCGTCGGATTAAGCGTCTAATTTCCAATTAAAACATATCTTTGAATTGAAATTTGAAAGAAGTACAGGGTCATGAAAAATCGAAGTGTGTGAAAAAAAATAATTAAAAAAAACTCGGCAACTAATTATTCCATCGACTTCATTTTTTATGTAAATTTTAAGTTTTTTTATTGTATTTTATACTCACACGTAAAATAAACTATTTCGAAAATTTCGATATACCTTTTATCAGAACGAATATTTCGAGAGTCCGAAAAAAATAGTTCCGAATTGTCAAGGTCACTGATATAAAATAAGCTTTTTTCCATTATTGCATAATAAGTATACACCAAATTTCAAGTCTCTATCTCAATTTGTTCGTCAGATAGAGCTTTCACAGACACACATACTCACAGACAGACGGGCGGCAATGTTTTTTCTAAAAATATGTTTTTCGGAATCTCCAGTGTCTGAAACGTGTAAATCCGTCAATTTTTTTTTTCGATTTTAAAAACAATTACAACACTTACCCTATACTACATATGATGGGTAAGTAAAATAATGGAACTTTCCAACAAAGTTGAAAAGTGTTTATGAATTCAGTTTGTCAAGCCGACAGGCTTTACACACTCTTACTCGCGTAAATACACTCAGATTTTCATGAAATTGATATATGTTAAAGATATTTACCAGGACATGTACTATATTACATATGAAGTTTGTAGCATTAATCGTTCATTTACAGGGATACTCAGAAGTATTCCATTACATAATGGTCAATTGGGAAATATCGTTTGCAGAATATTTTAATGGCATTATGCTACTTCAAACGTATTGAAATTGATACAAATCACTGAATTTAGCTACAAGATTATTACTGTAGACTAGTACATTCATATCATTTGTCTTTCATTTACAGGGACACACAAAAGAAGTCGGTTACACTACTGCCTTTTAGCAATAATTGCTGGAAATGAGTTTCAATTTCAGTATGCGATTTTAATTTTAAGAATTTTTTTGCATGTTACTCTTTTTGTGTAAATAATTTACCTCGTATGTGGGGCCACACAAACGAATTCACATACCATTCTCCTTATTAGCAGAAATTGCTGAAGGGAAATTTTCAACTGAGGTATATATCTGTTAACTGAACTAAATTCTTATATGTATTGTAGTTAACAGATACAAATATATAAATCATATTCAAAATGTGTTATGCTTTTCCAAATGGTTCAATTAGATATCATATTTCAACTTATTAAACGATGACGTTTTGTTACATTATTTTGAATGTTTTGGAAAGTGTTTCATAATATATACTCGACGCATGATTTATCTTTCTTGTTTTTAATTTATGCAGTTTTATGTATAAAAAATCAATTACTAGTGCTTGGTCAATTTCTAGAACAATCACCCTATAAACACGTAATGAAATATATTTCCAGGATTACACAAGTATTCTGTACAAGAATTCTAAAAGTCATTTGAGAATTCATTTTTAAATGCATCACGTAAGATTTTCATAAGCAAAACTCGATTAATTACAATAATCATTTTAAAGATAAATGGGGGATTTCAAGATAAAATTAGTTTAAAATCATCTAAATTATTCTAAAGCTGTACCAAATATTATAAACAAATTAAATGGACACGAATTTAAAACGACTCTGGTATAAGTCATGTGCATTTTGGAATTGCATTTTAGTAACAATATTCGAAAACAAATTGCATATTGTATTCTAAAATTCTCCTGATATATGTCTGAAACCTGAGTTGTGTGTAGTTAAATTTATTATTGTATTTTGGAATAGTTCCAGGTGCGCAAGATTTATAGGGTAAAACGTGCTGTCAAGTTTGATTTAGAGCACAGATATTAGAGCTTGAAGAGATGAAAACCGGGTTTTGAATAAATGTCTTTATTTTACAAAAATTCAAAATCAACATCACTTCCTCGTTTCCGTTGAAAAACATGTATTACTGTTACATTTCTACTTTTCAATCCATTCAAATTGTACACATTATTATTCAAGCTTAAATATATTTCTAATCATTATGATTAAGATTTAAATACTTAAATAGCAGAGATACATTAACCCTTTATGCACAGAATTACGAATTCATGAAAATGTTATCTTCTAAAGCATTGTTCGTGAATTTTTGAAACTATATTATAAGATTTACATAATCATTTAATAAATTTTAGAAGGATTTTAAAAGGATTGAAGTATTTAGAAGGATAAATTAGATCTGAATTTATAAGGATTTTGTGCAATATTTATAATTTCACTCAAATCTTTTATTTTAAATATTTTTCTTAATATTTTGTAGAATTAGGAAATGCACAAATATAATTTTCTTACAATAGAAATGTACAAATATTTTCGAATTGAAAAATCCCTCTCACCCCCCACCCCCACCCCTCAACGCCAAAAAAAGCTGAAAACAATATTCTTTTTTTGCTTACTTTTTATCCTAATGGGTGCAACTTACTAGTAGTTAATTAGAAAATCGAAGTAAAATTTGACGACGTCGAAAATATTTGTAAATTTTGTTCTTTTTTTACGAATCTTTTAACGCGAAAAATTTTTAACACGAATTTTTTTTCGACCACCTCAGTTTCGTGTTAAACGTATTTCTCTGTAGTTGAAGAATAATTTTCGCTATTAATTGTTCGTGTACAGATTAACACAAAACATAATGCCGATTAATTATTTTAGTGTAATAAATTGGCTACAATTTAAATAATTTCCCTTTTTTAAAGGAATGGGGGGGGGGGCGGTGTGCGGGGGGGGATCAAAATTCTCAAAAAAATACATTTTTGTTTCTTGCTAATAAAATACTATAAAGTTAAAATAATTAAATAAAGCAAACTACCTATTTCTACAATGATTTAATCAGCATATATAACAATTTTTTGTGAAGTACTAACAGTTCTGCCCTGACTGTAACTGAAAATTTAAGTCCACTTATCTCCAAAACGGATTTTGTTATAATTTGTAATGTTTAAAATGATATATCTAAACATTCTTGCAAGATATATGTATGAAAATTTGTACAGCGTTTTTATTAGTTCTCCCCCCCCCCCCCCCCGATATGTTATTTCCTTCAGACAATAACTAAAGTGTCCTCCCTAAAAAATAACGTTACGTTACAAAAGCCAGCCGAAAACCGAATCAGGTGTATCATTGTACGGTTAAATACTGATTATCTCAACTTCAATTTTTTAAACTTCTAAGCATCGCACATTTTCAATTCTCACTCTTTCGTATAGAAAAAAGTACTTTTAACTGTAGTTTATTTATTTTAGTGATTATTTATTTTAAAGATATTAATTTTTTATAGTTTTTAATGTCATTTCTATAATGATGGCAATTGAAGTTCTCTTTTTCTGTAGAAAGTAAAGAGAAAATATTTGGAAAAGGGAGATTACTAGATCTTTTTGTTGCCATTTTCTCATAACTGACAAAAATTGTAATTAAAATACGTGCTGTTTTGAAAAACAATATAAATGAATGGATTTCTGATAAAACGCGGAGCTATTATAAACTATATTTAATTTTAGTCATCCATAATAATGTTAGAAACAAATGAAGGCATGTGAATCATTAGATATCCAATTTTTTGCAAGTTTCTTGAATGACGTCATCTATTTTTGCTGGATTTGTGTATTATTCAGCTACAGTGACGCAGTATGCATACTTTTCTATGTCTGTTGCTTATGACTGGATCTTAAATGTGGAATTCTTCATCGGATATAAGTGATGTCTTTTAATATAAAATAAAAGCTAATATCAGTCTTAATCAGTCTTAAAACTGAAATATGCTTCATACTATTTACATTTATATATATATTTATACATTTCATCGGGGGTTGACACTAAATTCTGAAAAAGCAGAATTACCGTTTTCTAGTATTATATTTTTAATAAATTATCTTTAGGATTTATAATTTCTCCTGGAAATTTTCAATATATGATCTTCAAGGTAAATCACTCCCAAAAATGCTCTTTTCTTAACTTTCAAATTTATTATACATTTTGTAAGTATTTTTTATTTTTACATAAACCCTGAAGACTCTTTTTTTACACACAATACTGACAAAAGTAATTAAATCGGTCAAGTTGTTAATGAGTTATATCAAAAATTAAATAACTTTAAATATTTTTATCTTTAATTTTATAATAAAATTTCAAACTTTTCAAAAACTTTTTAAGTGAAAAGTAATTTTTTTTTTTTTTTTTTTTTTTTTTTTTTTTAAGATACGGTGCAGAAAAAGATTCATAAAATATGATTATAAACGAAAAAAAAAATGAAATTTTGACCATCGGATCACCTTAAAAAACTGTATATACTTTTCCTCATACATATATATTTCAGTTCACGTATTTTAGTTTTGTCGAGGTAAAAAATCTCTGTACACCCAAGAAATTTTCTTTGTGAAACCAGTTCTTCTAGGAGAACTCTGCTTATATGAAATGTGTAGTTGCTTAAAATAAGTTTCTTTTTCACAAAAGGGATTGACGAAAAAGAATGAATTCTAAAACATTTTCTGACAAAAATAACCTTTTTTATATGAATTCGTGTTGTTGATATATAGTATAGACTTCCTTTCGAAGTATCAATTTCAATCTCATACGGACTTAACCAGAAATTTATCAATGGCTCTAAATTAACTCACTTGCTCTCGAATATATTTTATAAATCATACTTTAAATTAGCGTAATAAATGAGATTACGCAATACATCGTCTAGAAAAAAAAACTTATACCTCATGAGAAACCGTGATATACAAGGTGTCTCAGGATTATTGGGAGAAACTTTAAGAGGATGTACGTGACATCACAAGGATTGAGATTTGCAGAACAACCCATAGTCGAAAAAGCTTTCCTGACGCGGTAGTGGCGACACAAAACACAAGAAAGATAGGACAAGAATAAGAGAAGAAAACGTGTTTATTATCCTTAGTGCCGCAAAAAACTAAGAAAAAAAAAGGTAAAGAGACAAACATCGTCATCAAAGTAGGTGTACGAAATTACGACCCCTGGCCCGCGATGCACGGAAGTGCATATCTCCGGCGCATGGAAGATCTAATGTTCTCGAAAATTCCGGGAGCGTCGCGGACTTTCCCAGCAGCTGTCATTATGATGCGTGTAACAAGTTCCTCAGCATTTTCCAGCATTATCCCGGCATTTTTACAGCACTAACAATAATAACCATGTTTTTTCTCCCTGTGTCCTTTCTTTCTTGTGTTTTATTTCGTCACTACCGCGCCAGGAAAGCGTTTCCGATCATGTGTTTCTATGCAAATCTGAATGCTTGTGATGTCCCCTGACTCCCTTTAAAGTTTGTCCAAATAATCCTGGGACACCCTGTGTAGTAGGCATTATTCAAAGTAAATTTTAGTCGAGAACCGATTTTAAAACACCGAGTTCTATACATTAATTTAGGAGCCTCATATGCAATTAATCCACTCGCTCTCGTTTAATTTATAAAATACATTCTTTTAAATGGTGTAATAAAGATATTGTGTAAAAAAAACAAATTAATACATGTGAAGTCTTACTGTTTAATAGCCATTAGTGTAAATAAAATTTTGTTGAAAACTGATTTTAAAACATTGACTTTTAACTGACAACACGGACTTTAATTTGGGAGACCATCTGGGGTTCAGATGAACGAGATTGTTAAAGGATTTTAAGCACTTAAGGGCCTTTAACAGAGTGTTCCGTGTTTTTCTGTAACTAGAAATTATGTTAAAATGACTGTTGACAAAAATATTTTTAGCAGAATTCTATTTTGAACTATATATAGAAAGAAAATATTCTACCCTCAAACTGTAATTAAATGTATATACACTGACCTCCAAAAGTTAAGGTACAAGAACTGGATACTTTCGATCGCACACGTTTTGTCGAATATCTACCAACATTATTGGCGAATTGCTCTTGAACTTCTAAGATGTAAGGAACATGTTTGATTTTATATTTCTCGGTGGAGATTTATCGGGGGGTACAATTAGGGGGCTAATCATAAATTTAATAATAAAATAATATTTGCGATCACCTATGTAGCAGAAATGGCTGGAAATGGATTGTAACTGTGGTAGATGACTATTTGTGTCCTGTTCAACGTTTGCATGCATTTGTGCAAGCATAGCACTCATATTCGTGAAGATGTTAACGTTTTTGTGAAAAATTCAAAAGTTTTTTGTTTATAGCATACAGAGTTTTCAACCAAATTTAACACATCTTTCAGAAAACTTGCCAAAGAATAGTAGCAACAGTATACTGAAATTAAAACATGAATATATTGAATATTTGATGAGATATGGGTATTTTTATGAGATAATTTTTAACTGCGGATGCGCGGAAGATTTCAAAATTTTTATTTCATAATTTCGTAGTCAGTGTTTAGGGATAACTTCTATAAAAAGTTCAGTCAAATGTTGTGAAAACTTAGAAAGATATAGTAAGCTGATTGAAAAGTTGTGGAAAATCCCTTATAATAAAACTATTTTTAGGAAGCAACCCACTATATCGCCCCTATCTTTGTACCGTAAAATCTTTGCACAAAAAATACCATAGGTGATAATAGTTGTTTATCAGTTACAAATAAAAAGGAATTTTTGAAGCCTTCCATTTTCCTAGTCATAGAGGGATTTCTAACACAAATAAAAAAAAAATATTTAAAATGCAAAATTTCATTTGAAAAAAATCTTTTTCGAAAGAATATGCTTTTAAAAGTGATTTTAAATAATTTTCAGTAAGGTTTTTTTTTTTTTTCCAATAAATATTGTATGCAGGCGAATATACGTTTGTTGCTATTTGGCAACACCATGAATTCAGTTGGCTTTTATTTACATGTTTATTATTCTGTTCAATGAATTTGTGGATTGTTTTATCTTGCTTTTGTCTATTTTTTCATCAAAAAATTTGTTCTGATAGAGCCTCATCATGTTCAGCATATATTTTAAAGCAAAGACATTAAAAAAATATTAACAGAAGAAATTTGGATTGTATTGTCTAGTGAAAGTGACATTTCTTACAATGACAGCGATGACGATCCACCTTTTGATCTAAACGTTCTGTTCAAAAACAGTTCAGACACTTATGGAGATCAACCGTATTTATAAATATTCAACAGACATACATACTATAAATACATTAATCCCAACTAGAGCGAAAAATTATTTTATTGTATGTATGTATGTTGACTATTTATATATATTGTTAACCGTTGAATGCAGGCGTTATTTATGTGTGTGCGTTTTATATTATTATTGTAGATGTTTCTCTGCCTGAAAGTGTTTTATCATTAAAAACACCATATACACATTTTTTTTGTATTTTTCCACGCAGTACGTTTCGAGCATATCTCTCAACAAACAAGCCTGTATAGTGTTCTAAAACATGTTCAAAAGTCACTCAATATATGCTCAACAGACATAAAAAAAGTATCTAAGAATTTGTATCTTGAGTAGCATGGCAAACTTTAAAATCATAAGATTGTTTGGGAATTCTGTCATTGGTGTATAACCAGATAGTCGTACTATGATCTTGAATATATTTGAAAGTATGCGGTATACGACAATTTTCCCATCTGAACGATAATACATTGTCTAATGGGGAAGATAAGTTATTCAAGTTGAGACCTGTAGTCGGTACTCTAAATGGAAATTCTTATCCATTCCCTTCAAAAAATCTCTCTGTGTTTATGAGCAAATAAATGTGCCAAAGGCTCCTCACCACAGGAAGCAGTATATCCCCCCCCCCTCTCCCCTATAAAGACAAACTCGCATAAATGTGGTTTTAAATTGTTATTTTTTGCAGGAGTATCAAGATTTGCGCACAATTTTGATATTATTTGCGAAAGAAATACAACCAGTCTTCCAGGTGGACTTGACTTGGAGGTTAGCATATGAGTCAATGCTTGACTAACTCATCCAGTTGTTGAACCTGTAAATCATGAACTGTATTTTGATAACTATTAACCATCAGTGAACATAATGACACTTTTAAAATCAAAAGTAATTTCGTGCCTTGGAATAATAAGAAAAAACAGAATTCCGTACTGCAAAATGCCACCCGGCAATTAATAGAAAAAATACTAGAGAAATATCATGGAATATGCATAGAATACGCCTAATGCATGTTGTTGCCATTTGGCAACCATTTAAAAAAAATCCAAAATACGGAAAAATATAAGTGATAATTTTGTTTTGTATTTTTCCTTTAATATATGCCTATTAAGGAATCAAATATATTTTTTTTAAAGGAAAAATTAAAAATCATGCACTAGTGGGTTAATCAGTATTAGAGAATAGAAACTCATCGTTGTGGATTTATGGTATTATATGTATTCATTACATCTGCAGAGTATTTGCATTAGTGTGAAAAGAAGAATATAAGTGTTTATTTCCTGAAATTTGGAAAATATTTAAAAATAAAAAGTCTATACGTTTTGCAATTTACACTTCCATGAGCAAAATTACGTGAGCTATGATACAATAAGTGTTTTCCAAATGTATTTACATTTGTTAATTTTTAACCTTCCTTCTATAGCTATGTGTAACGTATGCTATTATTTTAAAGATACTTTTAAATACTAGTTAATATACTGAACATTTACTCGAAAACTTTGTATAAATTTCCTTACGATTAAAATATTCTTTAGAAATTTAAATAATGGGATACATTTCCGTAACGACTAAACTATTAAACTCATTAAAAATATATTCTAAAATTACAGGAAGTAACATAGAATGTAGCGGACTACTGTAAAATAGGAGATTTAAAGATTCATTCAGTAATTTACATTTTCAAGAAATAAATTAAAATGAAATATCCCAGACAAAGTAAAGACATAAGATAGAAGTATTTACATCAATTAAAATTTTAAGATATTTAAAATGCAATAAATATAATTTTGTATTCGATGAAATCGGTTGAAGTTGCTTAAAGTATCAAAACTAGTGATTGTTGATAAAGGTACAGATTAACTCCAAGTAAAGCCTATTTTACTCTTTCCGTAAAAAAGTTTTCTAATTAAAACTCAGATATCAATTAATCATATGTTAATCATATTGCCAGCATTTCAATTTTCTCCGAGATTTATAAGATTAGATTTCGAAATATTTTAATTCAACTTTTGTTAGAAAATTGTAAGTTTTAAAAATCAAATAGAAAAATAATTAAGGCGTGTTTAAAAATGTATAAATTATTAATCAAAATATCATGCATAAACTCAAATAACAATTTTATGTGTTTTACAGATATTGTATTGGTATACATTTTAGGTCCGTTCGTAATTATATAATTACGTAGCATCCATAGTTGTTGTCTGGTCCGTAAGTCTGTCTGTCCGCCTGTCTGCATATAATGGTGCAAAAACTACCCAACTAAATTGTTTGAAATTAATATATATAATCTTGCAGAATTTTGTCGCGTCATTTCATTATTTATGATAGTCGAATTAAAAATTAAAAAAAAATATATTAATAAAGTTTTCTTTATTCTATTAAATACTATCACACGTAATTAATTTAATGATATCCTACGGTCGGTAATGAAATGATTCTAGTTTGTCATTGTGATTATGTCCTATTTAAGATGTAGCCCTATTATTTTCGTATTAATGAACTTAATATATATAATAGTAATAAATTTTGTATTCATACAATTTTTCATAAGAATGCATCAGCTATTGCACCAAGATTTGAATGTTTATAAAACTAGTTATAGTACGAACGTACCTGAATTGCCACGTTTTACGTACAATTTTCGACTTGTTTATTTCAATTTTAAAACTAAAATTAATTTCGTTGGTTTAGAGAACAAAGTTAGTTGGTTGGGAACAAAGTTACACTTTGCCTCGAGGTTTGGCAGCCACAAACAGGTTAATTCTTTTTAATTACTCTCTGGAAAACTCGCTTTACGAATGATTTCCTTCATGGTTTAAAATTTTTAATCGCTCACGTGAACGAATCTCTATTGTTAGCTCACAGGCTATCAAAGCCTGAGAGCTAATGTGCCCGCCCGTTCTGTATGTATGTATGTATGTATGTATGTATGTATGTACGTACGTACGTATGTATGTATGTATGTACGTAACGTGATAACTCTTGATAGAAACATCCGATTTGCTTCAAAATTTTTTCATAGGTTCACTGTGATAAGGCGCTTCCCTGATTAGTTTTTGGAGTTCATTGGTTAAGAATAAAGGGGGAAAAACGGGGTTAGTCCACACCCCACCCCCTTAATTCAGATAAATGGGTTTTTCATGCAGAATGATTCGATTTGCTCCGAATTTGATATACCGGTTTATTATGTTAAGGAACTTCCCTGATTAGTTTTGGGAATTCATTGGTTAAGGATAAAGGGGGAAAAACGGGGTTAGTCCACCCCCCTTAATTCAGATAAATGTGTTTTTCCTGCAGAATGATTCGATTTGCTCCGAATTTGGTATAGCGGTTTATTATGTTAAGGAACTTCCCTGATTAGTTTTGGGGGTTCATTGGTTAAGGATAAAGGGGGGAAAGGGGGGTTAGTCCACCCCTTAATTCAGATAAATGGGTTTTTCATGCAGAATCATTCGATTTGCTCTGAATTTGGTATACCGGTTTATTATGTTAAGGAACTTTCCTGATTAGTTTTGGGGGTTCATTGGTTAAGGATAAAGGAGGGAAAACGGGGTTAGTCCACCCCCCTTAATTCAGATAAATGAGTTTTTCATGCAGAATGATTCGATTTGCTCCGAATTTGGTATACCGGTTTATTATGTTAAGGAACTTCCCTGATTAGTTTTGGGAGTTCATTGGTTAAGGATAAAGGGAAAAAACGGGGTTAGTCCACCCCCCTTAATTCAGATAAATGTGTTTGTCATGCAGAATGATTCGATTTGCTCTGAATTTGGTATACCGGTTTATTATGTTAAGGAACTTTCCTGATTAGTTTTGGGGGTTCATTGGTTAAGGATAAAGGAGGGAAAACGGGGTTAGTCCACCCCCCTTAATTCAGATAAATGTGTTTTTCATGCAGAATGATTCGATTTGCTCCGAATTAGATATACCGGTTTATTATGTTAAGGAACTTCCCTGATTAGTTTTGGGGGTTCATTGGTTAAGGATAAAGGGGGGGGGCAGGGTTAGTCCACCCCCCTTAATTCAGATAAATGTTTTTTTCATGCAGAATGATTCGATTTGCTCCGAATTTGGTATACCGGTTTATTATGTTAAGGAAATTCCCTGATTAGTTTTGGGGTTCATTGGTTAAGGGTAAAGGGGGAAAAGGGAGGTTAGCCCGCCCCTCTTAATTTAGATAAATGGGTTTTTCATGCAGAATGATTCGATTTGCTCCGGAGTTGGTATACCGGTTTATTATGTTAAGGAACTTCCCTGATTCGTTTTGGCGATTAATTGGTTAAGGATAAAGGGAGGTTAGTCCACCCCCTTAATTTAGATAAATGTTTTTGTTTTTTTTTTTGCAAGATTATTCGATTTGCTCCAAATTTGGTGTACCGGTTTATTATGATAAGGAGCTTCCCTGATTAGATTTGGAGGTTCACTAGTTAAGTATAAAGGGGGAAACGGGGGCTAATTCCCCTTCACTTATTTTTTTGAGTGGCATTATTCTTTAAAATAAGAGTATAATATACAATTTGTGTGAATAGTCTGTGAGCTCAATGCCATCAGTTTAGCTGGGCACTTTTCTTTTTTATTTTTTTTTACTTTGATGGAATAAGATATTCAGCTGTCAGCCTAATTTCAACTGAAGTATACTATATATTATAGTACTACATACTTTATAGTATACAGACTATATCCATTATATGAATGTAATTTATCAGTCAAAAATTAATTACTTTGAAAAAAGCTCCATATCCTCTTTTTTTTTTTTTTTTTTTTTTTGGCGAACTTTTTTGGCGATAAAAGTTTCAATATGATTGTTGCGATCTTCAGTATTTGGGATTGCTGTTTTTATTACTTGAATGCTACTGCTGGATATGTAATACTTTTGCACATATTTCTTTATAGCTATTTTTTTTAAATTTTCCGGGAGTTTTTAAATGTTTTTTTTTCTGTTTTTTGTGCATTTTATATATATTTTAAGATGTATATAACATTAATGATTATAATATAATGTTATGTTGCAATTTCACATATAAAATAAATACATGAAATATAAACAATTATAAAAAAATATATAAGTATTATAAATTATTTATTTATATGTGTATTTAATATGTATTTATATATGTATATATATATATATATATATATATATAATTACATATATAATACGTATAAAAATAATATATATATATCGTTTAAAATATAAAAATATATGTTCATAAAAAATGTTTATAAATATGTTTATAAAATATATGGTTCTCTGCTATCTTAAAAACTTTAGTAAGATACTAAAATGATCTTTTGGCGCCATTTTGGATTTCTTCGACAATCGCGCCAACCAGAACAGGACATGAAATTCTTCCCGTTACTTTTGAACGATCTTTCTAAAAATGTAATTTTTATGGAACTTTATTGAAAAAAGTAATTTTCATGAAAAATGGCCGCTTGGCATATATGAAAAGCGAAGTGATCAGGAAGTTTTTGTTTATGACGGTCACATGATTTAGGTTTTTATTATTAGAGATCAAAGATGTGTATTTTAGATGTATCAGATACATATGTATTTTAAATTATATTCGTGACTGGTTTATGTTTTAAATGAAAGGATGGCGATGGAACCCTATTTGGCGATTTAATCATTATCACCCATCGAACATATAGGAGCAAAATAGCCGCTAGGCATATAAAAAGTGAAGCGGTCTGCCCGGAACTGTTGATGTCAGTTACATGACTTAGGCTTATAATATATAGATGTTGTAATAAGTTATTGAACTGACATTTTATTGAAAATTTACCGTGTTATATTTATATAACCACTTTCTTTTAATACTCTGTATACACAGCAGAACTTTGAAAAGCAGGACAAATAATATCCGCCAATGAGTAAAAAAATGTGTATATTCAAAAATAGATTGGTTAATATTGTTCCGCTTAAAAACTAACAAGAAAGAAAAACCATACCCAATCATAGATCCTGAAACACTTTTCAACATTTTTAGAATGTCTAACAAAGCTGCACAATTTATTTAATAATATAAAAGATGGTTTCTAAGTAAACCTTTTGGAAAAAGCATAACGCATTTCAAAACCCAATTTCAAAAATTCTTGTCGATAGCCAGAAAAATGTCATTTTTGTTTTTGTGCAGCCCTGATTTGTATGTATACTACACAGTATGCTGAAAGTTAGTTCAGTAAATACAATAGTAGCCAGATCAGTAGGGCAATCAGTAGCCAGAAAAATATCCGAATTATTTTATAAAATGTATAGATTTGCATACATATCTGCATATACCATGCTGTAGAGGGAACAGTGTGGAAACACATAACGCAGTTGCAAATTCTTCTTCAGCAATATACATAAATAAGCAGAAATGTGCTCGGAATCTTTTGTTCTGAGCCGTGTATGAACTATTTTAGAATTTATACGTACATTGTCGATAAAACTAGTAAGTGTACACTAAATTATTCCAAAAATTCTATACAATAAGATTTCTAGTTTAATAAAGAAAGAAAAAAATTTCGAATTTAAAAAATGAATAACAATTACTTTTCTAAATCATTCACAAATACTTGCAATTTATTTTTTTTTATTTCAATAAGTCGAATGAAGTTAAATAAAATTAAATTTATAAAGTTATTTATAAAAAAATATTCTCATGCAAAATATATTTTAAATGACGAATTTTCAAAGATATTTCAATTTATAATACTAAATGGTAAAAATTCGATTTTACTCAAAAAAGAATAAAACAATTCTTATCAAATAAAAATATAATATTTATATTTTACATCTAGAAGTCTACTTAAATTTTTTTTATAATTCATACTTTTATGATATAGTAACACTAAAGTATTAAAACCCCAGACACAATCTCATTAAAGAAAAATCTTCCCAAAATTATCTTCAAAATTAAAAGCTTTCTAAAAAAATTAAGCTATCTGAAGCAAACATATTTACTTCAAAGTGGCTCACCACTGTACAACTGTAGCCCAATTGTTAGCGTACTTGTATCGTAACAATAAGATGGCTGGTTCGATTCCAGGTCAGCAATTATTTTTCCTCGACTTTCTTCCATTCAAGTCTATTTTATTTTATTTCCAATAAAGGAGAAAAATATACGAATATTACTCAATTAACAAAAAATCCTGCAGCAGTGCTTCCAGGAGAATTTCCGTTTGTTGGAGAAAGTATTTCTGAGAGTGTACCAAGTAATAGGCAGCGGAAAAAAAAAAAAAAAAAAAAAAAAAAAAAGCGTACTACAACTGAGAGCACACCTCCAGCAATTATTGTTAACAGACAGTCCTATAACCGGATTGTTTGTGTGTTCATGTAAATGAACAATAACTGCTATGCACATCATATTCCATAGCATGCCTCTTGTTGCGCGCCTCATTGATTCTTATCAATTTCGTTATAGACTGAGAGCCGGTAGCACAGATAATCACATCATTAAGTTCACGGATGAAATTCTAGGATTAGTTAAATCTTGATTAGCATATTAAACCGCAATCGGTCTGCCAAGTCATATCTTGGTGAAAAACACCTGAAAAAAAAAATTTAGCGGCTGAATCGTAGGTTTATCATTGTGTTTTTCTGCTCCCAGTCCTCCATATTTTCATACCTTTTGGTGCAGGAAAACACAATGGTTAACCTACGAATGAGCCGCTAAAATCGTTTTTTCAGGTGTTTTCCACCATTATATGACTTGGCAAATCGATTGTGTTTTAATATGCGAATCAAGATTTAACTAATTCTAGAACTTCATCCGTGAACTCGATGAGGTGATTCTCTGTGCTGCCGGATCCCGGTATATTATGCTTGAAATTGTCTCACATCATTAAAATACACCGCAAATACTTTTTTTTCCGCGTACACTGTTAAAAATATTTTCGTAAAACAACAGAAATGTCTGGCAGCAAAAAGTTGCCAGAACATATCTGTTTTCAGAAAATATCTGTTAACGAAAGAATGCGTTATCAGACGACAGAAATATGTAGTCATACAGGCACTCCGTGTTGACAATTGACGCTTTTCCCAACAGTCAAATCTGTAGGTCGATTCCTGTTGGCGAGAGGATGGGGGTTCTATTTAACAGAAGAATCGCGTATTATAGGTTAGGTACACGGGAAATTTCTATTTACCGATCGATTTGTTTATATTAATGATAATAAATATTTATAAGAATTTCTCCTCCAAACTTTTATAAAATTAATTTAAATAGCTTATTCGAAATAAAATATCTAAACAGTTGAATTTATATAGATTTGTGAATTAAGTACATTAAAGAAAAGAATAAGTGAAAGAAGATATCTTAAACTCACCCCCCCCCCCCCGAATAATAATAAAATATATAAATACGATATAGGGTAACTCCTCCCTCCCCCATTAAAATATTTATTAATAAAATAAATGTATGTATTGAATGTGATTTATAATTAAAACAACTTTAATATTTATTCATGCAATATTTCTGAAAATTGATTAGGTTAAATCAGTGATGTTGGTTAATTATGTAAATAATACCTGCCAATTTTTATAATTTTTTTAATAGAAAGCTTTGCATATTTAAATGAGTAAAAGTTGACAGCTATGAGCAAAGATGAGAAATGAAAAAGAAGAGCCACTAAAATCTATATAAACATCACCATAAAAAAAATATTTCATTTCAGCTAAAGTGATAAAATGAGTTTTCCTCCTTCTTAACAGTTTACAATGTTTTTCCGTATATAGTAAATCATCATCAACTAAATATGAAAAAAATATTACAATATAATTTAAATTAAAATGTTAAATAAAATTAAACTTGCTGATTCTATAAAATGAATGTTTAAAGCTTAAATAGGAATTATTTTCAAAATAATTCACACAGTTGTAGCTGAAAATTTATTTCATTAAAGGGAGTGAATAAAATTTACAAATTTTAACTTAACCACCACAGTTAACTGTAAGATTGTACTAAAGAAAAAAAATTTCTTCAGAATCAACATCTGGAATGATTAATCAAAATATCGATCGCTCCATTTTAAACAACATACTAAATAGTAGGGAATGTGATAAATTTAAACAATACAAATATATGAACAGCGCCAGATCTAATAAATATTATTCTGGTTAATGTTAAACGAAAATATCAGTTATCTATAACTATAATATATAATGCAGCTATTCCGTGTTTATAATTAAAACTATCACTCCAAAACTAATCACGTATGTCAATTGATGACAAAATTAATTCAAAATCTCAATCAAAATTTCTAGAACTAATACATAGCAAGTAAAATTAAACTCTTAGTCATAAAAAAGTTAAATATAATAAGTAATCATTCTACAGCTATGTAAAAGTTCAAGATTTCTAAACTAATCATAAATTTAAGATTATGAATTTAACTTAAAATAAACAACTGATCAAAAAATAATCTCCAGTTATTAACAGAATTAGATCAACTAAGTTACTAATGTGCATAAATAATAAAGTATAAAATAATACTAATAATTTAAGTAAATCATCTATACTCCTATTATAAAGAGGAAAAAATTGTTTATTTGTCGGAGATAAGCTCAGGAACTACCGAACCGATTCCAAAAGTAATGGCATCAAAATGATGGTGTTCGCCCAACTTAGAACATAGGCTATATCTTATGTCGGTGCCACTACCCCAAAGGGGGTGCAGGAGCAAAAAACGTTCTAAAAATGCGATTTTTGCGTTACTGAAGGGCCTAGAAATATGAAATTTGGAATATTAGTTGCTTATAAGATATAAATGATGTCTAAGAACAGTTCTTAAACAATTCGAAATTTAAAAGGGGTGAGACTGCACAAAAAGTGTTCTAAAAAACGTTCTAAATGGTAGTTTCTACATAATCTCAGGAAATACCGAACCGATTCCAAAAGTAATGGTATCAAAATGATGGTGTTAGTCCAACTTAGAACATAGAATATATTTTATGTCGGTGCCACTACCCCAAAGGGGGTCCAGGAGCAAAAAACGTTCTAAAAATGCGATTTATGTGTTACTGAAGGACCTAGAAATATGAAATTTGAAGTATCAGCTACTTATTAGATATAAAGGATTTCTAAGAACAGTTCTTAAATAATTCGAAATTTATAAGGGGTGAAAATGCGCAAAAATCGTTGTAGAAAACGTTCTAAATTGCACTTTCTATGCAATCTCAGGAAATAGTGAACCGATTTCAAATATAATGTTGTTAAAATGATGGTGACAGATCTTTCTCTAAGATAGGCTATATTTTATATCTGTTTTCACTACCCCAGAGGAGATGCAGGAGCAAAATGAGCGAAAAGCGTTCTAAAAACGTTCTAAATGCCGATTTGTCACCAATATCTCAGGAAAAAACAAACTGATTTCAAAAGTAATGGTAAGAAATTGATGATGACAGCCTCTGCTCTAACATAGATGCTATTTCAAGTCGGTATCACTATCACCTAGACGTTGCAGGAGCAAAAAAGCATTCCAAATTTCGATTTTTGTGATCGGTAGGGGCTAGCAACTTAAAATTAGGCAAGGTACATATTTATTGCATATAAATGATCTTTAAGAACAGTTTCGAAAAAATTCGAAATTTAAAAAGGGGTGAAAACGCGCGAAAAGCTTTCTAAAAACGTTCTAAATTGCGATTTCTACTCAATCTCAAGAAATTCCAAAGCTATTTCAAAAGTAATGGTTGCAAATCAATGGTGGCAGTCCCAGCTATAACATAGGTTATATTTTATGTTGCTGTCTCTACCATCTGAGGGTTGCAAAAGCAAAACATGTTCTAATTTGCGTTTTTTGCATAACTGAAGGGTCTAATACTTTGAAGTATGGCATGTTATTTACTTACAAGATGCAACAGCTTTCTATGAACTGTCGAAAGAAAATTTCAAATTTAAAAAGATGAAGTGAGCGAAAAGCGTTATAAATTACAATTTTTATGTAATCTTATCAAATACCAAAC
Source organism: Maratus speciosus (assembly GCA_963932465.1). Classification (NCBI taxonomy): domain Eukaryota; kingdom Metazoa; phylum Arthropoda; class Arachnida; order Araneae; family Salticidae; genus Maratus; species Maratus speciosus. The sequence goes on from OZ010790.1 coordinate 205,571,792, forward strand.
CGATTAAAAAAATAATGATAACAAATTGTTGGTGATAGAACCTGCTCAAACATAAGCTATATTTTATGTATGTGCCACTACCACCAGAAGGTTGCAGTAGCTAAAAGCTTTCTAAATATCGATTTCTGTGATACTGAAAAGGCTAGAAACTTTAAATATGGCATGATAGTTACTTATAAAATATAAATGCCCTGGAAGGACTGTCGAAAATAAATTCGAATTAAAAAGGGGTGAAGTGAAGGGGAGGTGCGAAAAGCATTCTAAAAAAGTCCTAAATTACGATTTCTACGCAATTTCAGGGAATATAAACCAAATATAAAAGTAATAGTTGCGAATCAATGGTAACAGTCTCTGATCCTACACAGGCTATATTTTATGCCGATGATTCTACCACCTGGGGTTCACAGGAACAACAAACGCTCTAAAAAAGGCCTTTAAAAGCTTTCTAAATTACGTTTCTGTGGAATATTAGGAAATAACAAACCAATTTCAAAATTAATGTTGGCAAATTAATGGTGACAGTTCCTATTTCAACATAGCCCTTTATGTTGTGAGAGGTGGTAGGACTTGGAATTTGACATGATGGTTAATTTTAAGATGTAAGAAGATGGTTTCTAAAAAATTCAAAACTTCAAATGAATACTGAAATGAGCGTATTAATGGAGCATAAAAGTTTCAAAATATTTTCTAAATTATTACTTATTTAGTTTTATTTCGTTTTATTAATTTAAGTCTCATTTCTGCCTTATGCAGTGTAACAATGATGTTTAATCGAACTGTGTTTTAAATAGTAATTTTTTTAATTATTCCTAAAAGTAATAAGTACCTTTTAATAAAATAAAATATTACCTTTTAATAAAATAAAATGTTACCTTTTAATAAAATAAAAATTTAGTTAGTACCTTTTAATAAAAATTAGACATATATATATCACTTGGCATATTTCAAATATTACGCGAGCAAAGCCGCGGGGTTTGCTAGTATGTTATAAAATGATAATAATAATAATAATAATAAATAGTATTGCTTAATTAAGATTTTTAGCAAATTGGAAATTTTTTTCATACATATTGTTACGTTTCAGAAAAACATTGTCAGACATTTAAAAGAAGGATGAAAACGTACCTTGTTATGTTTGTTTTCTAATAGAAACTACTCCGTTTAATGTTGTCCTGATGTCAAATGTGTGTGTCGCCGGCTCCAATGGTGATATTGAGGGTGATTTTCTTTTAAAAATCCAGTATATATTATTCTTTTTCAATTGATGAACGTGCTTTATTGAACTTCTGCCATTTTAAACAGTACACAAGAGACAAGACGAAGGCACAACAAATACTTCAAGAGAAGCGGTTAGCCTGGGGTGTACGATAACCAATTCTTATTGGTCATTCCAAATGACCTTCTAGACATCAGAGGGGGGGGTGACCTTCCGCTCAAAGCGTTTATTCTGCTATAAACAGTTTAATCTATCGCAATGACAACTAAAGGCAAAGAAAAAAAGAATTTTTTGTTGTTTCACATGAAAATACGCGATATGAGGTTGGAGTGACATAGGAATTCTGTTAACGTAATTTTTACTGTCGGAATTCGAAGATTTTTTCTGTTCTTTTAAGTTTTTTTTTTTTTTTTTTTTTTTTTTTTTTTTTTTTTTTTACAGTGTAGACCGTAATATAACGGAATGCTTTTTAGTATTCCTGTTGTGCTCGTTTGTAATTCGTTTGTAACTCTGAGGATGAGCAAATGTTTGCTCGAAAGCACTCAGTTTTTATGAAAATATACCGGGTGTCCCAAAAAGGACTGACTGATTTTAAAATTCAATAACTTGCAAACGGTGACAGATATTAAAAAAATTCTTGCAGGAGGGTTATGCATAAGGTCAAAAATTTTATTACAGTGATTTTCAATTTTAGTTCGAATTACAAACAATAGATGGCGCTGTAAGCAATAGTCGCTAAATACAGGCTGGATTTTTGGTCCTTTATCTTGTTCCATGCATAAAAAGGAGATGGAAATGTATTATCCGGGCCACGAAGTACCAAAAATCGAGCCTGAATTTAGCGACTATTGCTTACAGCGCCATCTATTGTTTGTAATTCGAACTAAAATTGAAAATCACTGTAATAAAACTTTTGACCTTATGCATAACCCTCCTGCAAGAATTTTTTTAATATCTGTCACCGTTTGCAAGTTATTGAATTTTAGAATCAGTCAGTCCTTTTTGGGACACCCGGTAGTTTTGTATACATTTTAAACACCTTCAGTAAATTTTTATAAAATGATATATGTGTTTTTAGAATATTTAAATAATATTTTGTTATTAAAAATTGCTATTTGGGATTAAGGGGTCTTAGAACTCTTAAAGCTTTAAAATTTTCTAAATTAAAGTTTTTTTAGATGTTATACTCCTATCTTTTCTGAGCATTTTGATATAATTGTTTCCTTTAAATTCCTATTACAACAGGTGTTAAGGCTTTTAGAATTACACACTCTCTGTAGCTCTTGCAGCGTTTCCGAAATTCTGAAGCCATTTTTCTCTAAATGACGTTTTGGGGCATAACGCGCACGATATCTCAAAAATCTCTGAATATTTTTTTCATGAAATTTTGAAAACGTATGTTTCATGTTAGTCTGTATAAAGTGAGCCTAAAATTTCCTTTTCATTGTTCAAAAAAAGTATTTTTAAAAATGATTATGCTGTTGAAAATTTCTAAATTTTGCATTAGCTAAATACAACTTTGTATTAAAAATATAAAAATGCTTTAAATATAAATTTATTTAGGTTCAGGGTGATTACTACAAACTGAAGTATAAGTAGGCACCAAAATTTCCATTCTAGTTTCAATATTTATTTTATAATCCTGCGCGTAATCTATTATGAAGATTTTCTGCTCATCAAATGTCTGACAGCTTGGAACCCTCTGTAAATGTTAATTCTGCATCTTTCAATATTTTAAATACATGAAATGAAAGAACATACTTATATCTTTCCTTCCAATTAGAATTGTGTCTTAAAATACATTTTAAGATATTAAACGTTGAAAATGATCTTTTTCTTTTCTTTTTTTTTCCAATTTTAAGGGGCCTGAGACCTGAGACTCCTTAAAGATAAATTTAAAAAACAATGTAAAAAAACATAATTTTTTCTCGTGAAGGTTTAAAGATATTCACTTTGGTACATTTATAAAAAAAAAGAATGAAAATCTTACCTTACCTTGAAATATTGTGTAAGGATCAAATGTACTAGAATTTATAGTTTGAACCTATTTTAATCTTTATTACATATTCTAAGACAAAATTATAAAATGATAAATTCCAGTTACCAGAAATCTGCATATTTTTGTCATGCATATTCTCCATTTACAAAAATATCCTTAAGGTTTAAACAAGTAAGAAAAATTCATGCACAAAGCATAGATTATGTAACCCTTTCCAACACATTCAGAATAATGTAACAAAACTACACCGTTTAAAAAATTAAAATATTACATCTAATTCAACCATATGGAAACGCGTAATACATTTCAAAACCCAATTTCAGCTGTTCCCATTCACAATCGGAAAATTATGCAAATTTTTTCAGCAGCCCTTATATGATATATAGATTTGAATCTATTACCTACATGCATGCCAAAATTTAGTTCACTTAAGAGATAGATATACTTCAGTTGAAAATTTACCTTCGGCAATTTCCTCTAATAAGGAGAACGGTAGGTGAATACTTTTGTGCAGCCCTGTATTTGAGGTATAAAATTTATATATAACGAGTAAGATGCATAAATTAATTAAATTTAAAAGCGCATACTGATTTTTAAACCGTACAATTCAGCAATTATTACTCAAAGACTGTATTGTACTGTAACCGATATGTTTTGTGTGTCCCTGTAAATAAATAAAAAATGCTATAAATGCCATGGTCTAACGTGATCATAGTGAAATTAAGTGATTTTTATCAGTTTCAATACAGTTGAAATAGCATAATGTCATTAAAATACTCTGCAAACGATTTTCCCTCATATACCATAATGTAAAGGAATACTTTTGAGTGCCCCTGTAAACGAACGATTAATCCTACATACTTCATATGAAATACCAAACATTCTTGGGTGACCTTAAATAACCTTTATTAATTGCATGAAAATCTGAGTATATTTACGGGGGTTAGAGCGTGTACAGACGGCCAGACGGACTGGCGTACAGAAGGCCAGACAAACCGAATGCATAAACACTTTTCAACATTGTTGGAAAGTGTTAAAAAAAGAAATAGGCTCACAAGAGGCAGTAGCACTTACTCTATCGTATTTTAAAATTACAGAGATGTACTTGCAACGGATTTTGCACTAACTGTACAACTAAATGAAAAAAAATTCATATTTTAAGAAAAAAAGCAAAAACATCTGTCCATTTAAATGGCATTTAAATGTTTACATGTTTAAGCTGGTAATACCCACATATGTTAATATAAATAGCTCATCATTAGTTTCCAACTTATATTCCATAACGAAATTAAAACATCCATTAATCAATAACTAAAAAATAAAATATAAATAAAACTCAAATTTCAGACATGTAATCGAATTTAGCGTTTAAGCCTTTGAAATGAACAGAATCAAAAAGGCCGATTGTGAAAAGCGATCTTTATCTATTTCTTCGTTTGTTAAATCCTGACGCGAGACCAATAGGAAAACATTGCTTTTAATGCATTTCGAAACTTTATTTGAACGCATTATTGCTGTTTTTCATATAAATATGATTTTTAGTATTGCTAATGGGCATTCTACAAAATATATTGAATGTAAAAAATCTATTAAACTAAAAAAATAATAATAAAGCATTAGATCCGTGCGATGCTTTTACACCGCAATCATTGAGATTATTTGTTAATACGCCTTTTCATTAAACGCAATTTTTTAATCAAACAACGTGTTTTAATCATATGTAAATATACTACATCTAAAGCCTATTGCAGAAACTTTCCAAAAATAGCTCTTTCATCACTGTGATTTTAGTATGTGCAGAGAAAAAAGATACTGATATGAGAAATAATATATTATATTAATAGTTTTCATGTATATTCTGTTCCAGTGAGGCCCATATTTATCCCCTAGTTTTTTTAATACTTTATCTACTGACGGTACTTATAAGTACCATTAAAACAACTTGTTATAAGATTCATTTAATATATCGATTAGTAGTAATACGGTTTAGAATGAGTTATAGATGCGTTACTTTATATTATTCCGAAAGCATTATTGGTTATACAAAACAAAAATATCTTTAAAAGGATGATTTATTTTGCCTTTGCATCTTTTCAGCTTTCTTGGCGCTGTGGGGGGGGGGGGGGGGGTTCAATTCGGAAATATTTCTCTTGTAAGAACACTATATCTGTATATTTCCCAATTCTAAGAAATATTAAGAAAAATATCTAAAAATATATATTTGAGTGGGGTTAGAAATATTGCACAAAATCCCTATAAATTCAAATTTAATTAATCCTTCTAAAATCCTCCTAAAATTGATTAAATGATTATGTAAATCTTCTGATGTTGTTTCCAAATTTCACAAAAAATGCTTTAGAAGATAAAATTTTCATGAATCCATAATTACAAAGTGTTAATATCATTTGGATCTCGAAAATATATTAGTTACCGAGGTTTCTAAAATTGAAAGAAATATTCTTGGAATCGTGGGTAACTTGAAAGAGGTTATTGTATATTTTCATTCGTTGTTACATTTTCATAGATAAGAATTTTTTTTTTTTTTTTTTACATTGTAGAATAGTAAGATATTGAGTTTCTAATCAGCATTGTTAACTTCGAAAACTGGCAAATAATATTTTGTTCCATGTAATATATTTCAATTTCTCGTACGATACCACAAAATTGTGAGTTTAACTTAATTACAGAGTTGAGTTCCGAAAGTTCTAGAAATTCTTTAATCTCGAGAAAAGTTATTTCCGTTTTAGAATAAATGGATAAATAACTCTCCTCGATGTTGTCAAAATGTTTTCAAATTTAAAATTACTTATGGTTGACGAGTACATGAAATTTGTGGAGTTACTGAATATTTCAAGCGTAAATCTTTTAGAGGTTATTCCGCTTATGCGAATAATATTTAATGCAGGTGTAAAGAAGCCGTGATCAGATAAAGTTTTAAAGTGAAACTTGAATAATAAATTGCATTGATATAAAATTAATTTCATAATAATTTAGATATTTTCACACTTTTAGAATGGAGAAGTTTTATATTAAAACAATGTTCAGTTTATAAATAAATATAACTCAGTGATTTAAAGATGGAAGGTACCCCTTTAAAAATATTTTTTATAGATATATGTAAGGTATCACACTATGTTGCACGCCTGATGTACTAAATGAATAAAATTGAACATAATACTGATTGTTTCAAAGGCATTAGTATATAAAAAGCCAATTTCAATAATTAAATAAAATTATAAAAAAAGCAATATTCAACATTTTATACTTACAAAGAATGTCCAACAGACAAAAATATTGATAGGTTACTAATTTATTCAATACACATACAAATTCGATTTCTAAGAATGTAATGATTTACATTCTACTTCATAAAATAAAATCTTCTATAGAGATACTTTATGGAAATTTTCACCTGATAAATTTTTATATATTTTTGGTACGTGAATTTATAAAAGTATTTGTAAATTTCCTGGTAAGCTCAGACATTTAAGCCGATAGTTCATTATATTCACAACACAACTTAAATTGTAGGCTATCAAGTGTGTTTAAGCCCTTGAAGTGCGGTGATGCCGCTATGGCATCACATAATTTTAATCCCTAAAATCTTTTATGAAAATTTTACTTTTATTAAATATGCGAAAATATACTTTTACTTGTTTACAAATACATTTTCTTGTAAATATTGGTGTCTTTCAATTATTCCAACATTTTACGAATATAAGTACCTTGCCCCTGAAAGGGTTAAAGATAATGACATCATTTAGAAATGGTTTTAGTTTTCGTAACTGATTTTTCATGAAAGCCATTGTTTTTTTATGCAATTAATGTTTTTCAACAATTTCGACTTACAACGTATGTCCACAAGACAAAAATATTGATAGGTTGCTAACTTATTTCAGTATATATAAAATTTGGATTTCTAAGAATGTACTGAAATGTATTTCATAAAATTAAAGTTTCTATTGATATACTCTGTCGAATTTTCCCTTTAACGGTCTTTCTTCATATTATTGGTATTTTAATTTATAAAAATAGTTGTAAAATTTCAGCAATTGTTCAGATATTTAAACCGACAAATTATTCCATTAACATCATTATATAAATTGTAAGTGATTAGTTTTGTTTAAGAGAATCATATCATTTTAAAAATTGTTTCGTTTTTGGTAACTGATTTTTGAAGAAAATGATGTTTTTTATTGTTTTAAATTTAATTGTTTTAAATTGTTCAATTATTGTTTTAATTTGTTAAAAATTATTTGAAATATGCATCCTAATATCTTTTATTTCTTTAGTTTTGTATCAACTTATTATCAATATTAGAAAATCATTTCCGTCTTCTTACTACTTACATAATCACATACGGTTTGTGATCTGTAACAAAACAGTCACAAATACGTTTCTAAAGATTGCAAAACAAAAAAAACATTGTATGAACTGTACGATATTTCTAATAAAATAATAAAAGAATTTCGACGTACATGCCTAAAATTGGCTATTTAAACATAGTGGGATAACGTAATGATTATGTTCCTATAAGTTATCATAATAATATCTTTAAAATACTAGAATAATTAAGTGTTAATATGTAAGTTAGTGCACAACAAAAAAATAAATTATGTGTTTGGAAGTTTACTTTTTCTTCACATAATCAAAATTAATGTTTACATCCGTTTGATGCGCAATATAACAGTGGAAAATGATTTATGAACTTAAAATTACATCAAATATTTATTATTATTTATAAATTATTCAATATTTGTACCTTATACATACTGTGTATATCTAATGACTAGCAGAAACACACATTTTCACACATATAGATACATTTTTTACATATTTAAATTTTCATAAATTGAAACTGATTTATTAAATGTTACATTTAATTAAAGATAATACCTTGTCTTTAAGAATAATTAAAACTTAAACGGCCTTTATTAACATATTTTTTCTTGATACTTAATTTCAAGTTTTCCTTCTTTGGTTCTCCCAATTCTGCAAGCGATACGTAGGGGGGACCAGAGACCGGGACAAGATGACTATGTTAACAATTTTTGTTGTTTTTTTTAAATTCATTTTTAAGTATAGGAAAATTAATTTTACATTAACTGTTAGAGTATTCCTTGTAGTGTTAAATATATTACCATTTAATTTTTCAAATAAAAAAAAAAACAAAGCATAATTTTATTTTTTCATAACATTAACAAATCGTCATCTTGCCCTAGTACTGGGGCAAGATGACTTTGGCCTTGGGGCAAGATGACAACACTGAAAAAGGTTGAATATATTTAATTTTTTGTATATGTTACATGGTTTAACAAATGTTAACTGTGTTTTTACATCTTACAAAGTATCAGACGAAGCATAATGGATTGTAACGTAATGTTGAACTGTTTAGTTGTGCAACTAACAATAGTCACAAATAAAAATGCCATTTTCATAATTGGAACATTCCTTATGCCGCCACTCTTGGCATTTACAGCACTGGATCCATTCTTCTGCTGGTGGGTCACAATATTTGAATTATTTGGAGGGATGGGGACCAGCGGGGGGAAGGGGAAGGTCTTGATCCCGAGGTCGAACCCCGTCGAACGGTACCCCCCTCGGATCGATCGGACGCTTGGAAGCGGTGATACGGAACCCGATAGGGTTTTTCTTTCGGGGGGAGGGGCTAGGGGGGCTTAGCGGATGGCAAAAATGTCTCTCTCTGGTCGCCCCCTTTCGAAAGACACCTCCCCTGATCCAATGTGCACCTTAGCTCCAGAGGAGATAGAAGCGCATAGTCGTGCGGACAAACACACAAACAAACAAGCGTTTACAGGATTTAAATATAATGGACAACACAGTTAGTTTAATAAATTCCGAAACACGGGTCTCGTCATCTTGCCCCGGACTGCCTGTTTAAAAATATTCGTTTTTATTGCCATGAAGGAAGGCGATTAATTGACATTTATTCATGGTAATAGGTAGTATTTAAACTAAGTTACTAATAAATATTAAAGAGAAACGATATATCTTACATGTACCTGTATCAGGGCTTATTTACACATGCATAAAAGTTATAGCGGTGCAGCCGTAAGCAATTAAAGCTTCACAACTAACACAAAAATGGTGATTTCAGCGTCTCTATACTATTGTTTAACGAACGGTCTACAGGAGAGCCAGTAGTGGCCAGTTGATGCTACCACCTAGTGGAAAACGGGAAAATTAAGACATTCGTCATCTTTTCCGGTCTCCCCTACTGCTTTCTGTTTCAGTACATCGTTCGAAAAAGTTGTCCACAAATATTTTAACTGATTTCTTGTCTGTACAATTTGCAGGATGATCTAAAAGGACAACAATCTCTTCATTAAACCAGCATTTCATATCATTTGAAGTAAGAATACCTGCGTTGTCCTACATATCAATGAATTTTAGACAGTAATTTCGTTCTGCAAATGGAAGTAGGAAAATTTCTAGAAGTAATATGTAATTTACAGATGTTTGGTAACCGTCTAAAATGGCAATATTAGTTTAACCTCCGTAAGAAATCGGTGTCCAAATCACGAATCTTCAAACACCAAAATTTACACTGAATTCACACTTTTCATTCATGAAAAGCTTTTGTTTTTTTACTCACATCCCACCAGTAGTAATTTAAACCATCCAAACGGTCCGATTTTATTTTTTAATCAGAAAATATCTCTAAAAAATCAGAACAAGGATAACTGTTCTGCTGGAAATTATTTTACATAAACCTGACTGGTACAAATTGATAAACTCTAGAAGAACGGTGGGCGCTCTCTTTGACCGGTGCCAAATGAATAAATTTCGGTTCGAACCAGAAATTTATTTATGAAATACGTTTTAAAAATACAAAGAAATAAAAATAGTTAAATAATTTAAAATTTTTTAAATAAACATTCTGTTGTAAATTTTTTTTTTATAAAACTTGAGTAAAATTTCTCGTGTTTCTAGTGTTAATACTAACTTCTATTAATAAATGCTATACTTAATTTTTTTCTTGGGGGTCGTCTACATATAGAAATTGTGCCAAACTTAAAACGTTTAACCATTTCGCGTACGGTCCTTAAAAAAGGGACACCTAATTTCTATTTTAGTGGCGCGAAGAATATATAATTCAAATTTTCCTTTTATAACCTTCTTGAAAAAAGCAAGTTCGTATTTTCTAATACGTATTTCTGGTATCAGTCCATCATTTCATCAATTTATGCAGAGAATTACTCCGCGCCGGAAACGGTTCAGAACTTTGGATTGCAAACCGCATGTCATTCTCTCAAGCAGATAAGGAATTATTCAGGTTTACATTTCGAAACTCGTTTTTAATCTTTTGAAACAGATCACTGTGTGAGTAGTTTACCAAGCAGAATTTCCAAAACTACTTGGCGGAATGAGCTGGATTCGCGTGTTTAAAACATATTTGATAATGATTTCTTTGAAATATTTTTAAGGTTGTATTTCATATTGTTTTTTCCAAAAAATAATTTCTAAGATTAGATAACTACAAAATTAATTTTTCAAGAAAATAGGAATTATTTATTGTACATTTTGCCTTATTTAATCATGGCATTTTCCCGATTCAATTAGACAAAAATGTCTGTTTTGAAAAACCGGTGATAAAAGATTAAAAATTCAGTTAAAGACGCTTGTCGCGAAAAAGATAAGGCTTGGCGCATTTCATGGATTCATGGCATGGATTCATAAAGTGAGATTTGTTGCCAAATGATGTAAAACTCACCAAAGTTTCAACATTAGTTTATGAAAACGAACCTGGTAAATATTTATGCTTGTTTATATGTAGTTGCCAGAAAATATGCAGGAAAAATTTCCTTCTCTCTCCAAACCCAATTTGTCTATCTCTTCGAGGCTCCTATACTAGAAAAGTACCGGTGTTACAATTGAAACCTTTGGTTTTGCCGCAACTTGTATATAAGGCATTCTTACATAGTTTTGACTTTTAAGTCCCTGAATGATAATTTTTATTTTAATACATATTCTTTTTTTCTTTTATCAGAAAACATCCCATTGCATGGCTGTATAACAATATTAACGAGATTCATAAGTTTTGGACGATGCTGGGGGTCCAAATATGCCGCAAAGTATGTTACCGTCCCGTGTCAAAGATGCTGATTTTTAAATTTGGCGCTTTCTGTATAAAATTGTTTCAATTAAAAATAATCCGAAGTAACTTTTTTTCCGAAACTGGTACTATTGTTTTACATAAATATGCAATATATATATATATATATATATATATATAACCTGCATACATTTTTACGGTTTTTATTATTTTTTGAACTATGTCCCAGGAATTTAGACTCCTTACCGCCCCTCATGCTGAAATTACACAGTAAAACACTCGTAAAAACACTCGAAAAAACACTCGAAGCGGTGATACGGACCCCGATAGGGTTTTTCTTTCGGGGGGGGGGGGGCTAGGGGGGCTTAGCGAATGGCAAAAATATCTCCCTCTGGTCGCCCCCTTTCGAAAGACACCTCCCCTGATCCGATGTGCACCTTAGCTCCAGAGGAGATAGAAGCGCGCGGACAAACACACAAACAAACAAGCGTTTACAGGATTTAAATATAATGGACAACACAGTTAGTTTAATAAATTCCGAAACACGGGTCTCGTCATATTGCCCCGGACTGCCTGTTTAAAAATATTCGTTTTTATTGCCATGGAGGAAGGAGATTAATTGACATTTATTCATGGTAATAGGTAGTATTTAAACTAAGTTACTCATAAATATTAAAGAGAAACGATATATCTTACATGTACCTGTTTCAGGGCTTATTTACACATGCATAAAAGTTATAGCGGTGCAGCCGTAAACAATCAAAGCTTCACAACTAACACAAAAATGGTGAATATTTTACAGAATATTTTATAACTTTTTTCTCATATGTGGTAATGTTCCTTACCGTCCCTTTTTTCCCTTACCGTCCCTTTTTTCCCTTACCGTTCCTTCTTTAACACATTGTTACACCAAAATGTTGTACTAAAAATACTACATTTTTATTATTCCTTATATTAGTGTTCTGTGTGTACAATGCAAATTCATTATAAGTAAAAATTTAGTAGAAAATAAAAAGTTAGAGAGGTAAAACGGTAAAAAAAATTAAACTCGCCTGTTTAACATAAACCTCAGTTAACTAAAAAAGTTTTCGCTGCCGACAATTTTTTCTTCATTGTGAATGATTAAGGCATTTGTCTATAAGTTTAAAATGTTATTTTATTAAGTTTAATTTCACCAGATTTTTATTCCCGAAAGTTACAATTTTATGAGAATGCCTCATATGTAGACGACCGTCTAAGCAAAGTTTAAGTAAAGCATTAATTAGTAGACAATATAAGTACTCGATTAGCATAAATATAACTTTTACACGCTGATTTCCATCAAAAGAATGTCCTTAGTTGGATTTTTTTTTTTTTTTTTTTTTTTTTTTTTTTCGAGGGAACACTTTCTGCCAAAATACTCAAACGCATCTTCTTCTGGTGCATAATTACTTTGGATTGCTATGAAAAAAGTTCTTTAAATTAAAATCTTTAGACTTATAGGAATAATTAAATCTCTACAAATGTATTTTAAACAGTTTTAGACTGACTAGGCAGTTTTTGAAGCAAATTGAATCAACTGTTTTTCTTCTGGCAAAGATAAATGTGATACGTATACTTTTTTTATAGATTTCTTTTTAGAATTCGTAGGATATTTCGAATAATTACATGTTACGGCAGCTGATGTATAAATTATTTTTTTAATTTTTGGAATAGATTTACTGCACACTTAAAGTGCATCAATTTGGGTTGTTACGGCTCAGACAACATCTTGCGTTACCCCACCATGAAAAATATGACTTATATTGGTGTATTTTGACGACACACGTTTTCTTACGGCTAGTGCGATTGACATTAGCTACATATGTTGTTTAGGCACTTAAGGGGTCTCAGGACTCTAAAAATTGGAAAACAAATGAAAATAAAAGAGACCATTTTCAACATTTATATGATTTAAAGTACAATTTTTATTGAGATGAAATATATAGAACGTCCTTTCAATTTATGTATTTAAATTTTGCAAGATGCAGAATTAGCATTTACAGAGCGCTCCAAACTGTAAGATATATGACGAGCAGAAAATTGGTATAACAGCTTACGCGTACTATTAGAAAATAAATATTGCAAATCCGTTCAAAGTAGGCGACAAAATTTGCATTCTATAGAATGCAAATTTTGTCGCCTACTTTGAACGGATTTACCTATAGATTATAATAATTACTTTGAACCTAAATAAATTTGTATTTAAAGCATCTTTATATTTTTAATATAAAGTTGTATTTTGCTAATACAATGCTTTGAAAATTTCAACTACATAACGCTTAAAAAATATATTTTTTTTTAACAATAAAAATGAAATTTTAGGTTCCGTTTATACAGATTAACATGAAACGTATGTTTTGAAAACCTTATGAATAAATATTTAGAAGTTCTTTATATATCCTGCGCGTTATGCCCAAAATCGTCATTTGGAGAAAAATGACTTCAAGATTTCGTAAACTCTACTTCAGCTATTAAGCGGGTATAATTATAAAAACCATAACTTTTATTCTAATGAAAATTTCAGGGAAACAATTATATGAAAATGCTCAGAAAACATAGGAATTTATAATCTAATAAATTTTAAATTTCGAAAATTTTGAAGCTTTAAGAGTCCCGAGACCCCTTAATTATTATCTAATCACATTACATCGTTTCAGAACTACGTTCAACTACAAGTCCATATATCAATTACCACGCATATATTGAATGAAAACTTAATTGTTAAATTATATATTTCTTTTCCTCAGTAACATATTGAAACTGTATTTAGCCAAACACGCGATATGTTCATAATATACAATTCTTAAAATTTATAAATTTTCAACCAACAAAGATAAAACTTTTGTAAAAAAAAACAGCATTAATTCATACATTGGTTTCTACCTCTGTATGCATCTTTTTTCCTATAGAACACAATACAATTTTGAGTAGGATACAATTACAGATTGAGTGACAAAATTTACAAGAGTTACCTCGAGTATAATTATTTTGCTTAAGAATAAATTTGGGAATAAATCGTCCATTTCGAAACATAAAAATTACTAATAGTTCACAATTAGCATAGTAAAATAATGAAATTACGGAATATTTCATCAATAAATATCCCGTTCGGTACATTCAACGGTTGAAAATAGCATTCAATGCAAGTGAAATGGAGCCATGATCAACTTTAAACAAGTGGGTAAGTATGATCTCAAATTGTACAGAGGATTTCGTTTAATATTCCTTTCAAAACACTTTATCCTTTTGCAAAACTTTTAGTTCCACATTTCACAACCAGGGGGCACACTCTGTTCCAAACAAACCTCTATCCGGACGAAACTCCGTTTTACAACCTATTCGTAGACATATTATTCGAGGGGATCGGGCCTATAGCACCCAGATAGGTAGGCGCCTCTGGCGGCAAAAATGGAACTAAAATGAGCAAGGTTATGGTGCATAATATAAAAGAGTGGTCAAAGGGGTGTCGGCAAAATTTCGAAAAGTGCCCCCTGGGTGAAAAAAAGGGAGGTTAGAAAAATTGCTTAAAATATGCAAGTTATAGCCCGGAGGGGTAAATAATATAAGACTTTTTGAAAATGTTACAATTTTTCGTGTGATGGCATGTGTTCTGCTATAAGCATGCAAAATTTCAAGTCTCCAAATTAATTAAATGCTGAGTTAGAAAAAAAAGCTTAAAGTGCCCAAGCTGGAGACCAGAGGGGTAAATATAAGACCTTTTTGAAATTTTTATGACTTGTTGTATGATAGAAAGTGCTCAGCTATAAGTATACAAAATTGGAAGTCTCCAAATTAATTAGGGGCTCAGTTATGAAATAATGCTTAAAATGCGCAAGTTAGAGCCCAGAGGGTAAATATAAGACTTTTCCAAAATTTTATGATTTGTCGTTTGATGTGAGGTGTTCAGCTATAAGTATGCAAAGTTTCAAGTCTCCAACAAAAATAATTTCTGAGAACGGGCTCAGTGACAGACAGAGGAGCGACACGAATAGGGTTTCATGAGATGAACGAAACTCTAAAAATTAACGAAAGCTTTTAAATGGAGTACAATAGATATAAATTTATGGAGAAAATATATTATAGAGAAAGACATTTATACACTTTATAAATAAAACAATTTAAAATACTATTTTCTGTGAAAAAGATTTTTGACAGAGATTTTTTTTTTTTTTTTTTTTTTTTTTTTTTTTAACACAATCACGACATTCTCTCAAACTATAAAAAAAATAATTAAGTTAAACCATAAATGTTAAAGTTTTCTCAAACTATTATCCTTTCTATAGCAATATACAAAATTTGATTTGTTAAACATGTGTAGGTATAAATTACCCATAATAAATTGTGTGTATATTTCTTTTACGCACTGTTAAAAAAATTAAAAAATTATAGACACAAATCCGATTTCTTTTTATTCATCTTTTAACTGTATCTGCTTATAAGATGAATATTTAACTGTAAAACATTTTCAAATCCATAGGAACATATGATTTTTGATCTACATGCTATTACTTTATTTTACATAGTACATAATAAATTATAAACTTAACGTAAAATAATAGATGGCATGACTTAAAAAAATCTTTATCAAAGTTAAAAGGTGTTGTTGTCAGTTCATTGATTCTGCGAAATTGAGCTTTGATGTTGTTTATAAGCTAGCTATAGTAGATTTTGGAGAAGTCACTCTGATGAATAAATGTACTCCTATAGTCCAAAAGTTTTTTCTTATGAAATGGAAAGTTAAGTGTTTATTGACAGTGATTTCCAGCGTTTGTTATAAGCTATAGTGAATTTTGCTCAAAACAATTCGAAGCCTGCATGAATTTCGAATAGATTAGCATAGTGAATAGTTGTTTTGGGTGGAATCAGAGGTTTTTTAGTGGTGTGATTGTATTTCATTGATACTATATTTAACGCATATTTAATTATAGTTTTTTTAAGTATCTATACTCGCCAAAAAAGACTATTTTAACTGTTTGTACTTATTCAAATGATACAAGTGTTTATAGTTTGGTTTCCCTTACATAAAAAGAACGAGTGTATCAGTGAGAATTGTCATTTTAGGAATTCATTCCCTCTGAATTTGATCTGTTAGCCTCTTCGAAACCTATTAATCAAGAGTGCTAATGTGATTTCGTATAATTTCTGGATAAAGTTCTATTCTGATTAGACGGTAAACTTAGATTTTAGATAAAATTATTTTGTCTGGTTTTTAAAGCACCTTAAGTACAGAAGTGGAACTTTTGTCATTTTATTTAAAATTGAGTAATCGTTTAAGAACTTTTCGTAGAAGTAATGTTACATCTGGATAAAAATATTTTACAAACGTGTTGTTAGCGAACTTTAGTTTTTTAAAGACTGGATCATTTGCATGTCTGTACCTGAAGTTATTGCAGTCGACTTCTACCATTTCATAAATTGTGAGTTTGGCCTCAATTTTTATTATTTAAATGGACAGTTTACCTCAAAATTTGTCAAAATGTCATATTTTTTATATTAAATGAAAACCCGTTTAATTGTGAATATTTTGACATCTCAATTTTACTCATACAGTAATTGCCGAAACGTCAGTGAAGGCTTACTGTGGAGACACGAAAAGTTTTGATTTCCGTTTGTCTGTCTGTCTGTCTGTCTGTCCGTCTGTCTGTCTGTTCCGCGATAACTGCCGCAAAAAGCACCCGATGAGCTTGAAATTAATTGGGCATATTCGTGAGATACCCGGACGTAGCTGTATAGTTTTTGGTTAAATTTGGATCATTCGTTCGGAAAATATGGAAGATTTTATTTTTCTTTATAATGCTTTTCTACGGCAAGTCAGACGATTTTCAAATTTCCATTTGTTGAAAGAAAATGGCACGTTTGATTAATGGATTTAAATGTCAAATTATGGATACTAAAATTCCAAATAAGGGTTTTAAATTATTCCTATTATATTGAAGTTTTATCAATATATCTATCAGATTTTTTAATTTACGTGTATAATGTTTTGAGGACATTTATACATGTACTCCAATAATATAAAGAATTTTTAAATTACTTTTCTTATTTTATATGATACATATTTCTTTTTTTTTTCTTTTTCTTCGTTGCCTAGCGACTGTTATTCGTAGCCTATCATTGCGTAAAATATGAATGAAGTTAGTAAATTACGTTAATTTTGTTGCAGGTACTATTAAAAGGCTATCACAAAAAATATTTTATCGCGCCAAATCGATGCAATTTATGCAATTAACAGTGGGCACGATAATGAATTATTTTCCAGTAGATTTATAGATCTCCAGATATACATATTTTGGGGGTTTTTTAATATGTTATTGCTATCGCATGGATTAGGATGTTTAAACTAATGTTTAACCATGCTATAAGTGAAAAAAAAGTACAGTTAAAGGCATGTAAATCCTTTTTAACACTTTCCAACATGGATGAAAAGTATTTATGACTTCAGTTTTTCTATCTGTCGATAGCCGTGTTTCTCTACGTGCTCTAACTCGCGTAAATATAGTCGGGATTACATGTAATTGATATACGTTATTGAGGTTTGCTAAAGTATGTTTGGTATTAAAAATGAAGAGTGTAGCATTCATAGCTTAATTACAGGGGCACTCAAAACTATCCCGTTACATTATAGTCTTTGGGAAAAATCGTCTGCGGTGTATTTTAATAATGTTACACAATTTTAAACGTAATGAAATTTATATACTTTATTAAGGTGCACTAGAACCTGGTTACTATAAAATATGTTATGTGTAGCACTTACAGCATGCGTACAGGGAACTCAAAAGTAATCATAATATTACAATCTTTGAAGAAAATCCTTTTGTGGCGTTTTTTAATGATGTTACTCTGTTACAAAATAATAAAATTGATATGTATTTTTGAAACATTTTTGTAGTATATGGGGTGCAAAGCATATGTTTTTTTCAGGGTCACACAAAAGTGGTCGATTAAAATGTGGTCTACGGGGGAAAAAAACTAACTCCTCACAGCTTATTTTAACACATTAGCGACGGGAAACGAGAATTCTCGTTTTTATTCGGAATACATCATTGGCTAAGGGAGTGACTTCTACCTTACAGAAAAGACATTTATATTGTGTTGTCCATATTTTTTATAGATTGTAAGACATTATATATTACATCCGTACATTGAAAGATATTTACTGCTGCATAAACATGAAAAACATATCTCAGAAACCAATTTCCGAGACACTTTCAGAAGAGGGAGGAGCTTCTACTGTTTTTAAACCCAGATTTAATTAAATTGCCTGTCGTTAGTGTGTTAATTGTGTTGCACTAATTCAAACATTATGAAATTAAATTACATTACTGTGGTTGACTACAAGAAGCTTGAATATGATTTGTATCGTATTTATCGTTCATTTATAGGGTCACATAAAAAATTTCGGATACAGTTCTGGTCTATTAGGGATGATTGCTGAAGAGCATTTTCGATTATGGTGTGCGTTTTAACGTTAAGTAAATTTGTGCTTAATAAGTAGTGCTTAAATATTGTATAGACCATGTGCAGGGATACACAAATGAATTCGTAAGTATAAATGAAAATGAGCGCAAATTGCTTCAGTGTTTTTTATTATTTTATTTGAGTTATGTATTTCCCAGCCCAATTACATTTAGTATACTAACAAATGTTTGCAGAATTTAAATAGAACCATATACAGGACTCCGCAGAAACTGGATATATGGTGCACACTATGCATACTAATCCCCGGAAATGTGATATGAGCAGTTTTAAGAGGGTTTTTTGTCTGCATTAAAATTAAATGTTATAGACGACGCGTAAAAATCTTCACGTAATATACAGGGCTCTAGAAAAGAATTCATGTACGTTCCCGTCTATTGGTAGAATTTACTAAAGGACATTAACACAATTAATTGATAATTACAAATATAAATTAAATTACACTACGAAGGGGTTCAGGGGGGCTCTGCCCCCCTGAAGAAATCTAATTTATTATCTAAAAATTACCAGAATAAGTAGCTCATGAGATTTTCAGAATACCATTACATAACAAGGGGTCTAATTTAACGCTTCTAATGTCAGAAACCTTCGAAATATTTTTTCGTTTTATAAATGTTTATGTAATTTCAAAACTTTAAATTTCGTTTTTTGTAGAAAGATTAATATTACTCAAAGGGTGCTAAACACAATGAATTGTAGAGCTGACGTTGAGGCTCCTGATCTGCAGATTTACTAGTTATATCTCGAGATATTGAAAATTTTGTTAATACAACCAGCGCAATTCCAGGTAGAAATGACAAACTTTAAACGTTTTTTTCTCCATATTCATATTTTCTTCACTTTCAGGTTTTCAAAATGCAAAGGCTTTTTTTAAAAATTTGATATAGAGATTTAAAATTTTTTGTACATGTTTTTTATTACATATGTAATAGAGCAAATCTGCGTATGGAATTAGCATTCAGGTCTTTTGTTATTTTTTGTTAAATAAAAGTATATGAAGATGTGTTGAATTTCATCATTTTACGCTATGTATATCAGTAAAAAAAAATTATATTACATGTAATATTAGATGTACCTAAAAATCTTTGCGCAGTGTTCTGTAATGCACATTTGAAAATCTTTTAAGAAATAGGCAAAAATATTATTATTTCAACAAGGAGTAGGGAATTTTAAAAAACAAATTTTTTTCAACTTAAAAAAAAATTAATTAAATATGCAGATATTTCTTTTTAAATGTACGTTTTTTTTTTAAATATTGAAATGCAGCGAGTTCACCATCTAAACATATTTTAAAAAATAAACAAAATTGTTGGAAAGGTGAACTGTCCCCTTAAATCCAAATTTACAACTTAGCATTTCTGGTATGAAATTAAAATTTCTGAATATAATAGGATGCCAGACGAGAAACCCTGATTCAGCGTTGCCTGATTGGGGACCTTTTTAATTTAGATTATTTGACTGTCACCACTTTTTTTTTAAATAGTATAATGCGCCTTGTTTTTTCGAATTTTTAATCTATTTTTTAAATAGGCCGAACATTTCTATTTAAAAAAAGCCTTGGTAATCAACAATCTGGGGACAAAAAGGTCCCCAATCTGACAACACTGCACTGATTTAAAATACTTTCCACCAAGGTTTGCTACCATAGTTTTTGCTCACTAAGCCTGGTTTAGTGGATTAAGACAGCTATACAGAAATAGAAAGCTGCTCACCGGGCCCAATAAGGTCAAAAACAACAACAACAACAACTAAGCTTGGTTTTTGCTTTCATTCAATTCTTTTCATTTAATAATGTCTGATCCTCATGTTAATGGCCAAGGGGATTTGGCCATAAACATGTTAATCTCCGTAGTAGCTGCTTGTGTTTCTGAGTAAATTGAGAAACAAATCTCTGTGTTTAAAACAAAATGTAAAAAAAAAAAAAAAAATCTAAGATTGCTAAATACGTGAAAAATATTACCAAAATTATATAGAGGGGTGCGTTTATACCATAAGATAAACCAAAGAGTCGGAATGTTCAGTAGAATGGAAGAAAAGAGATCAATGAGACTGAATATTATATTCAAATTTCAGATATTCACAAAACATGTATCGGAATGCGGCTTACATTAGAAGACGCCTCAAAAACGAGAATTTCCGTAACAAATGAGACGACATGTTTCAAGAGTACCGTGAATTCGTTCATATTTTTAAAACACACTAAAATGTAAAGAATATACCATATAGTTCCTCATAAAGTGGAATTTTGTTAACGAATGAGCAAAATTGTTGAAAGATCAAGTAAGAGTTGATATCTTTAAAACATATTAAAATTTAACAAACGTCGTAACTTTTTTTTTTCACAAAATGCATTATAATTTTATGAGTTATGATAAAAACTGCACTTCGATACGGCAATTTGTTACATTTTCATGAATTTTTAAAATGTAATTGGACTTAAGGGACCTTATATTTTAGTCCAAGTTAATAGTTTAAACAAGTTTTAAAATTATTTTTTTTAATAATTCACATAAAGGTGTAAAATTAAGTTAATCATATGATTCATACTTCTGGCATTTTTAAAATATGGAAATTTAATCAATTTTCTTTTAAATATATTAATGCTGTTATAATTTTTTGTCACTTCAATAATTCATTTGTACATTTTCCCATTAATTCTAATAACGCTTCAATAATATAAAATATATTTGAAATGTTTTTGTGCGCTTCTGTTTATTCTAATTTTTTATGAATAAGAAACAAGAAAACAAAAGTACCGTAAGATTGTGTATACAATATCAGTACTAAGACCCTTAATGGTTTAAAAGTTTGTGACGCAGCACCCTACCTTGTGGCTGTAAAAATTTCAAATTTAGAGAACCGCTATGCTATTAATTTATATATATCTACCCTATATATATATAATCCTAATGAATCGAATTGAAACGAATTTATGTAACGATTCTATGAAACGACTGATTAAACAACTGATTACGTTTCACGGCGATTTCCCCTAAAACATGGAATGCTTTGCGATGAAATTAACACCAAAAATCCATATTGATCCACAGATCTCAAAACTGGTATTAGAATTTTAAAATTAGAATAGTTTTTGAAATATTAATTTTTTTCTAATTTTAAATACTTTTTTTTCTAATGATTGCAACTCAAATTTTAATCATAACATATATATTTTTTCATATTTTAGAAAAGGTTATTTTAAATTAATTTGGCGACTAGTTTGGCCTCCCTTAAATGTATGCTAAAAAATGCATCATGTTACTTTTAATCAGAATTCAATTTATATTTCATTATCATTTTATTTAATACAAAACTTTCATTTAAAATTGAAACCTTTAAAATAAATGGTTTTTAATTCATTCTTTTTTTTAAACGAAACGAAAAGAAAAATATTAGACACAGATGTCATATACGCAAAGGCGTACCTAATTGGCGCCAAAATGGCGTTATTTTGCCTGACATGGTAACCCGGCTATTGTTGCTTATTTATTAATAAATGTTTATTTGAATTTATTTTCTTTTTATTTACAAAAAATGTTATAAATTGTTTTGTTCTATTGTTATTAATTAATTTTTTATTTATTTATTGTTATTTCATTTTAAAAATAACAGAAAGTAATTTAAAAATACATATGTAACAGGTATTTGAAAAAGAGGTTTTTGCCAAATTGTCGCAAAAAAAAAAAAAAAAAAAAATCCCGCCAAACCCGGTGCGTATGTGACAATGCAACAAATCATGAGATTTAATTTCAGCACCAGACGTCATATTCGCCCCATATTGGCGCGATTTTTTTCCGATGCCGATTTGGCGAAAACATCAACAGCATAAACAACAACCCCCGGGTTACCATATCAAGCAAAATAACGACACTTTGGCGCCGCTTAAGTATACATTGTGTATATGACATTGGCGTCAGAAAAAAGTCGCGCCAATATGGGGCGAATATGACATCTGTGCCTTAATTTCCACTTCAAAGCAACGTTTTAATGTTATTACTTCCCCCGTCGACCAATTTTGCCAAATTATATAAATAGCCAAATTATACAAATTGACATTTTTTTGTAATTTTAAATAACAAAAGAACAAATAAATTAGTATAACATTAATAAAAATACAAATAAAACGTCGAAATAAAAAATCACTTGATGGCGTGAACACGTGTAACTTCCTTAAAGTTAAGTGAATCTGACATTTACGATCAACCATTATTGGCATTTAATCTTATAGTTTGGCAACAGATTTTTGGTCGATGGGATAACCAAGTAGCACCGTTTTAAATTACCACCCGAAACATAATAAAAAAAAGCTAACTGGCGAGTTAAAAAAAAAAGCTATTCGCGAGATTTTCACCCGGCTAACATTAACGTACCAGGAATTCTTTGTGATCATGGCAACTTTTATGCAGTTTTATTCGAAAAAAATAATTTTGTTTCTTTAATCAAAATGGAAACTTTTCTTATGAAAAGCGAAGGAATCAGCCCGTTGTTTATGGCAGTTACATGACTTGGACTATTATAATAAATACGAAATAATGGGGATAGAATAATATTCGGCGACTTATCACACCTGTGGCTGGCTAACATTAAAGTAACAAAATATAATATATAAATAATATAAAAAGCGATAAAATAATATAATTAATATAAAAGGCGAATATAAAAAGCGAAGGGATCCGCCTGGAGCTGTTGATGATAGTCACATGACTTAGGATATTATTATAGAGATTGTTTTTAATTTTAAAAACAGCGCAAAGAATAATATTTCCTAACAATTAAAAATTTATTTACACGTGACTATTAAAAACAGAAAAAAAAAATTAAAATTACGATTAAAGGAGTACATGTTAAAGGCAGGAAAATATTGAAAATTATGTCCTGAAAATTGTATTTACACGTGAATATTAAAAGGGAAAGGAAACTTTAAAATACTAAATGCATTAATATGCATTTAACCCTTTCACGGACAAGGCACTTCTATTCGCAAAATCTTGAAATCAGTGAATGGCACCAGAATTTAGAAACAAATTTCTAAATACAAAAATGCTTTTGTTCACTTACTTAATAAAAGGGAAATTTTCATCCCGATATTCTGATGCTAATGTGGCATTTAAGAATTAAAATTAAGTGGTCCAAAAATGAACCACCGCCCTTGAAGTGGTTAAAGCAGCAAATTTTAGTAATTGTATTATGCCAATTGTTTTATAACGCTGTTAAAAAATACCGAGAGACAAAGACTCTGTTTACCTAATTCATTTTATTTTAGCTTCTTTTCAAATGTTTAACTGATCTTCTTTAACCAAACACGAAAACAACCATTGGATGCCTTAACAGCAACTGATTCTAACTTAAATTTTTGCAATCAAAGGGAATTTAATTAAAACCCGTTTACAGGGAGATTGCTACAGCTTTTTTCAGTATAATTCAATCTTCTCTAATCTTTTTAAAACCGATCAGATTAGCGTGCTTTTAGATACTACAGTGTCTGAACGGGGTTGGAGAGCGTAGCTTGCAGGGTGTAGAGCGTCCTAGTTAAGTATATAAATACACAATAAAGTCTTTTTGTATTTAAAATTAGAATTTAAATAATTTCTCAGCAAAAGTCAGATATTCTAACTGTAACGGAAAAAAAGTTTCATTAATCTTAATTTAGCGAATGAATACAGTCGAGTATGTAACGATTTATCACGGAGTTGCAATGGAAACTACCATAATAACATGTGATGAGTCAAGTAATATATAGTTCAATTTTTAAATCGGATTATATAAGAAACAAGAGTTTTCCTGACTTCAGTAGCTTCATCTAAAACCGATTAATATCATACATGAATTCAAAACAAATCATTTTCAAAACGAGCCATTTTGGGGAAACATTTATGACGCAAATGCTTCAAGAAACCTCCCAAAATTACTTTAAAATAGGTATAAAGATCTCAAAAAATACTACAAGAAGAAATGTATTGGGTCTTTCGGAAAGTCGTGTCCGTTTGGGAAAATCAATTCTTACCGGATTATTCTGCCCGGTAATTATTAGACATTAGATATCTGAATAATAATAATAATAATAATTAAATCTTCTCTATATTGATATTTAGAGGGGGGGGGGTGTATGACCCTGATTAATGCCTTCTTTGTTAATATGGTGTTTTGCTACCTCCGTATAGCTTTTCCTGAACAAGCTTTGCATTCTGAACCGTGCTAACTTTTTTCTCTTTTTAAACCTTCATTATATCATAGTAGTTTTATAACTACAGCTAGACCATTTAATAATATTCTTTAAGATATTTATCAGTTTTTTACCCATCTTAAGTCTTAACATAAAATTTAACCTTTATCAATTTTTATATTTAACTAATATTTTCTCTTCAAATTTCTTAATTTTTTCGCTTAAGTTGTTCTAAACTACAGTTTAACTTATCCCAATGGCTCACAAAACATATTTCATTTCCTAGACTGGGTGTTAAGTTGATATCAGCTAGAAAACCCCTCAATGCCGCTAACCTGTTCAGCACCTGTTGTCTAATATTTAAATGATGGAATTTTCTGGTACGAATCGATTTTCCCAAACGGACACGACTTTCCGAAAGACCCAATAGAAGCGTTAAAAAATGGACACGGTATGTGCTGTATTTGCTGACGTATTAAATGGAGGCTTTTCGAAGTTTCCTTGATCAAGAGTTAGGCATTCATATAGAGTACCAGTATTCTACGATTTAGTGCTTAAACTGCGTAACTCGAGAGACTGCCATCTCTCGAAATATTTGAAGATTACTTTCTTATAGCCTTTAATTGTTTTTACTAATAATTTCGTCAAATCCTGTATTTTATTACATAAATTTTAAAATGAAAAAAAATAATATTTTAAAAATCGAATATTGAGACTAAATTGATATATTTCTCACTATCAAACAATTTGTAAAAAAAATATAAAAGCATAAGTCTTAAAAGCATAAGTTCCGGTACGAATCAATTTTCCCAAACGGACACGACTTTCCGAACGACCCAATAGAAGCGTTAAAAAATGACCACGGTATGTGCTGTATTTGCTGACGTATTAAATGGAGGCTTTTCGAAGTTTCTTTGATCAAGAGTTAGGAGTTCATATAGAATACCAGTATTCTACGATTTAGTGCTTAAACTGCGTCACTCGGGATACTGTCGTCTCTCGAAATATTTGAAGATTACTTTCTTTATAGCCTTTAATTGTTTTTACTAGTAATTACGTCCAATCCTGTATTTTATTACATAAATTTTAAAATGAAAGAAAAATAATATTTTAAAAATCGAATATTGAGAGTAAATTGATATATTTCTCACTATCAAACAATTTGTAAAATAATATAAAAGCATAAATCTACTTAATCAATTCGCGACGAGATGCTCAGAATTAGCGTTGCCAGGTGTTCACGTAAATCGGGTCTCTAAATGTTCTGAACACCAGTATTTTAAAGTAATTTTCTTCGCGTATCTAATCTCAGAATTATCTGCGAATAAATATGACGCAATGAACTGTAAGCAGGGATGTAGTGGAGGGTATACGGCGATATATACCGCATACACTCTGGATTTTTTTAGAAGCTCCGTATACCCTCTGTTCCTCAAATAAAGCATTAGTGTATACTGTATCCATGAATGTTCATGACTCTAGCGTACACGCTCTGCCTATAGCGTATATCTTCCGTTTTTTCTTACAACTACAACACTGACTGTAAGAAATTAGTGGTGTACATTTGGAGCCCTATTTTACGCGGGACACCTGACAATACTACAAAGAAACCTTCATTACTCCTACCAGTAATTTTTAACAGTAAATTTAGACTTACTGAATCACAGAAAAATTGGAATTAAATTAGGAGACAAATTCTACTTAAAAATACATGTGATAAAATAATAAGAATTTAGTAAAGGATTCTCGTTGCGAGGCGACTAATCTATATACTATGTGTCTATTTCTCATATAATAGCATAAATTTAAAAGCTTAACTTAAAACAATTACAAAGTCGATTGAGAAATGCTCAAGAAACTTTATAATATGGCGAACAGTTATTTCCACTTCAGAATAAATGGAGAAATAACTCTCCGACTTGATGTCAAAAATGTTTCTAAATTTAAAATTACTTAGGATTGACAAGTACATGAAAATAGCGGAGCTACTGAATATTTCAAGCGTAAAAGTGGAATTTTATAAAATTCGAATCTCACGTATCATACTCTACACATGTGTAATAATGCCATGATTAACAAAAGAGTTTAAACAAATTGTTCATAATAAAGTATAGGATAGTTTAGAAATTAAGTTGCATCACATGAAAGATGTTTTTGTAGTTTTTATAGTAGCATTAAAACAAAATGAACATTTTGCAGACGACTTTTAAGTTTAGATAATTTAAAATGATAAATCAATATTTCAAATATTTGTGTATGTAACTAAATATGTTAAACTTTCTTTTAAATGTAAAATGTTGATTAATTTTTCGTACGTGATAGTACATTTTTCGTTTACCGTATATAGCGGCGTATGATATACACTTTTCATATAGGAAAATTCATCAAAATGTACTAGTGCGAGTTATACGCCTGATATGAAACCATGATCCGATTCATACACTTTAAAACATAAATGTGTAAATTAGGTAATTTTACACATATATATGTATAATTTTCTAAGATTACATACTTGTCATAAATTTTACACATTTGTTTAAAAAATTTACCTGTTTTTATGTGTATTTTCCTCTAAAACTAAGTGTGTAATTTGTTATCACTTGGAAAACACAAATAAATGTGTAAATGTAAAAAAATGCCTAAATTTACACGAATTGACGTGTTACTGTAATTTCCACATAATTATATATACACAGATAAGTGTGTAAATTTCTAAAATCACCCACTTGTCATAAAAATTACACATTTTGTACAAACAATTACCTGTTTTAATGTGTATTAATTTATGACTGTCAGTTGTTATCGGTTGATAAACACACGTAAGTGTGTAAATATAGAAAAATCGTCTGCTTTCACTCTGAAACGCAGAGTAAACTGGCGAACAATGAAAAAAAAAAAAAAACATCTGCTCGTCAAATGATTACAAATGATTCTGTAAAATGATTTTGGGTGCCATTTTTAAGGAGATGCCGAAGACAAGTCTCCTTTATCAGCCGAAATTCTAAAAAATAACTTACTATTATATATATATACTAGCAGGCTATGCCCGCTGCGCTGGTCAATATTTCCAAATGAACCTTCGATTAAACTAAATGGTGAATTTGAACTTGTATTTTAAACAATATGGATCTTCAGCTTGACCTTGCACATTACTGAAAACGATGCGAACGCCATTGCGATATAATGTTATCTTAAGCGTTGGGCAAAATTTAGCAATTAAGAAGTAATTGTTTTAGTTGATTATAAACAGCGCACTTATGGTCGGGTAATGAGACCGTTATGACAACAGGAATTAATACCTCTGTAACTAATCAACATATAATGAAATCGTATATACTAACACCATTCCTAAAAGTCATGCAACAGGGCCACTTGTAACAAAATATGTTCTGTAGATTTTTTTAAAAAGGCTAAACTTTCATAATCAGGTTCACTTAATTTTTGAACTTTTACTGTTGCTCTATAACTAAGTACCCTTGAACAATATGTATACACTAAAACCTTTCCAAAATTATTACCTAACTAATTGTGGTATATCCTACGAAAGTATTATAAACAATCGGAATGAAATACAAATTTCCGTTGTAAATATATAGTAGATGATGATGATGCGATTTTGTGTAATAGAATTCATAGTAAAGTTTTCGCTTCAAACAAAAACGATGCTTTCAACATTAAAGCTAATACACCAATATGTGAAGTATCCGATTACGGAAGGTTAACTTGAATTCTCATGAGTAAGTACTCAAAGAAAAGTGAATATGTGGCTTTTGTGATACTTTTATGTCAGCCGGGCGCAGGTAATAAATCAATAAAGATTGTTTTCATAGCATATTCTTATTTTATTATTTTCATTTAAAACACAAACCTTTCACTCATTTAATTTAAAATGCATGCCTTATACTAATTTCATTTAAAAAACTGAAAAGATAAACAATAACAGGAAATAATGCCATAATTAAAAGCAAAAAAATATTTTTAATTTACATACGCAAAATGTAACTACTGCTACTGGGAATTTTTAAAATGCTATCAGCGAGATGTGCGCACGGTTGTTATAAATGTACCCATTTTTTCTTCTTATCAAGGAGCAATTTTTAAATCGCACAATTTTATTCCAATTCCAATTTCTTTCATTGAGGAACCTATGACCGGAAAAAATGGAAAAAGACTCTTGTAGATTCTTCGGATGACTGCATCTGACGCCATAAATCGAGTTTATATATATGAAAATAATTTTTAAGTCGTTACAAATATTGCTTTCATACTTAAATATTTTCATTGGTACTACTTGTTATCCCGTCGACCAATTTCGCCAATTATATAAATCGCCAAACCATTCGCCAAATTATATAAATTAACATAATCTTTATTTTAAATAACGAAATAACAAATAAATTAGTATAACATTAATAAAAATACAAATAAAACTTCGAAATTAAAATCACTTGATGACGTAAACACGTGTAGTTTGTTTAAATTCAAGTGAATTTGATATTTACGATCAACCATTATTGGCATTTAATCTTATAGTTTGACGATATATTTTTGGTCGACGGAATATCTAAGTAGTACCTTTTCCATTTTTGTTTTATAACGCTAAATTCTCAGTAATTTTTTCCCTTTTATTTTACATAAAATCACTATTTTTTTAAAAAATTAAGATGCTTGCATTTTTATTTCAAACTCATAGAGCCGTTTTTATATTTTAGCCAAAAGGGTTGATTTGAATTTTTTCCGTTGCTAGAGTAACGGATGTAATGATAGATATTTTGAGGTTTAGATGCCAAAGACACCGACAATTTAGAAAAATATGAAATGTGTCATGAACTGTTGGACTTATAAAAATTTATTTGGTAGCATTCGATTCAGCATACAAAACTACATTAAAATATGCTATTATTTGAGGCATAATTTTGATATTCGATTTTTTTCCCCTCCCCGTGCAAAAACCATTAGGGGTGAAACTTTAGAAAATCCTTTCTTAGCAGAAGTTTATGTCATAAGAAGTATTTTTACCACGATTTTCAAGATTTTGGGTTCAGTAGTTTGCGCTGTGCGTTATTTAGTCCCCTAATCCAGACTTTATTTTATATACTATATTAGATATGCGATTTTGCGGTGAATCGATGATCGAAAATTAGTCCAATATCATTTGAAATATTACATAACAGAGGAGAAAGAACGAAGAAAGACGAAGAAGAAATGGCGAATTACAAAAGACTTGTAATTTTTTTTTTTTCAAAATGTTGAATTTTTCCATAGTAATAACGTATTAAAACATAAATTTCCTTTAAAATTATCTTTATTTCCTAGATTTCGAATCTGTGAATTTTCCTATAAATGAAATTTGCGATATGACTTGAGAAAATAGAAAATATTTGCTTAAATAAAATGGGTAATATTCGTTGATCTGAGTTCGAGTTTATAAATATCACATGATTTCGGAATTACGGCAAAAAACATTTTAAAAAGTATGAAATTATTTTACAATATGTATGTGTGGCAGAAATTCACACTGAAATTTAAGTATTCGATTCCATTTTTTAAATATTAACTGATATCTATATAAGTTACAATTGAATATGAAAATGTACTCAAAAAATGATCTCTTTCACCTAAAAAAACACCATTTGTGAGAACATCCTCAAGCTAATCTCACGCTTATGCATTTTTGGCTTAAAATCACATTGTTTGGCGACAAAAGAAAAAAAAATTGTAAAGAAACAAATTGTAATTACACATGTGACTCACAATTACATCTGCTTGTTTCTTCTATAAGTCACGTGATGGGACAATTAGATATATAAAAAAAGAAAAGAACAGAACAGAAAGAAAATGTCGTTAAAATTTCATCTAATCAAATTTTCAGATTCGTTTCCATATCTAACGCAAGCGATAAAGAGCCAAATATTGCGTATCAAGTGTAATATTTCTTATTAAATTCATTTTTAAGCATTACAAATATTTCTTTCAGGTTTTGATTAAATGTTTCCGTTTTTTAATATTATCACTCATTAAAACGGATTTTCTTCTTCTTTTTTTCATTTTTTTTTTCATTTAAATAAAATTAGTAACAGTTTTTCTTTTATTTTTCGAGGTTTAATAGCCGTTTCAATTTTTTTTTATCAACGATGAATTTCGCCAAGAAATAAAATGGTAACCTTATCGCCCAAAATAACAGAATTTTCCGTCATAATTCTATAACTAATATAGGTAGAATGATGTGTTATAGCTTAAAACCTTCCCTGAAACGATACCTATCTAACGGTATAGGTTCCGTAAAAATCCATGCAGTAGAACTCGAAATCTAGGCATTCGGAACGAAATTTGCGTTTGGATTTTATATATATAATAGATAATAGAATAGATAATAGATTATATATATATATATATAATAGAATAGATAATAGATTATGTGTTATGAACTATCTCAAAGTTTAAAACAGATCGCATTGTTAGATTTCCTAATTTTAACAATATCGCGTTATGTTAGTTCCACATTCCACCACCAGGGAGCGCACTCTATTCTTAACGAAAGCGTATCTGAACGAAACTCCTTCATGCAACCTTTCCGTAGATACATGAATCGGGAGGGTGGCGGTCTTAACCAATAATTTAAGATAATTGCTGGAATTACTACGAAAAATATTTTAAAGGGGCTCTACGCGGGCCCCTAATAGAGTTAGAGGAAATCGGAAGACGGCAAAATAATCGCGGGGAAAAGTTTGCTTGTGTGCGTCGGAGCTACTTTTGGCGCGAGATCTAATCTCTACGACCAATAGGAGCCCAGATATTTAAGGAAATATGAAGTAACAAAGTCCAAAATAATAGAATTTTCCGTAATAATTCTATAACTAATCTAGGTAGAATGATGTGTTATAGCTTAAAACCTTCCCTGGAACGATGCCTATCTAACGATATAAGTTCCGTAAAAATCCATGCGGTAGAACTCGAAATCTCGGCGTTCGGAACGAAATTTCCGTTTGGATTTTGTATATATAACTAGCAGGCTATGCCCGCTGCGCTGATCAATATTTCCAAATGAAACTTGGATTAAACTAAATGGTGAATTTGAACTTGTATTTTAAACAATATGGATCTTCAGCTTGACCTTGCACATTACTGAAAACGATGCGAACGCCA
This sequence comes from Maratus speciosus, assembly GCA_963932465.1. Classification (NCBI taxonomy): domain Eukaryota; kingdom Metazoa; phylum Arthropoda; class Arachnida; order Araneae; family Salticidae; genus Maratus; species Maratus speciosus. Next base: position 205,603,890 of record OZ010790.1, read on the forward strand.
TTGCGATATAATGTTATCTTAAGCATTGGACAAAATTTAGCAATTAAGAAGTAATTGTTTTAGTTGATTATAAACAGCGCACTTATGGTCGGGTAATGAGACCGTTATGACAACAGGAATTAATACCTCTGTAACTAATCAACATATAATGAAATCGTATATACTAACACCATTCCTAAAAGTCATGCAACAGGGCCACTTGTAACAAAATATGTTCTGTAGATTTTTTTAAAAAGGCTAAACTTTCATAATCAGGTTCACTTAATTTTTGAACTTTTACTGTTGCTCTATAACTAAGTACCCTTGAACAATATGTATACACTAAAACCTTTCCAAAATTATTACCTAACTAATTGTGGTATATCCTACGAAAGTATTATAAACAATCGGAATGAAATACAAATTTCCGTTGTAAATATATAGTAGATGATGATGATGCGATTTTGTGTAATAGAATTCATAGTAAAGTTTTCGCTTCAAACAAAAACGATGCTTTCAACATTAAAGCTAATACACCAATATGTGAAGTATCCGATTACGGAAGGTTAACTTGAATTCTCATGAGTAAGTACTCAAAGAAAAGTGAATATGTGGCTTTTGTGATACTTTTATGTCAGCCGGGCGCAGGTAATAAATCAATAAAGATTGTTTTCATAGCATATTCTTATTTTATTATTTTCATTTAAAACACAAACCTTTCACTCATTTAATTTAAAATGCATGCCTTATACTAATTTCATTTAAAAAACTGAAAAGATAAACAATAACAGGAAATAATGCCATAATTAAAAGCAAAAAAATATTTTTAATTTACATACGCAAAATGTAACTACTGCTACTGGGAATTTTTAAAATGCTATCAGCGAGATGTGCGCACGGTTGTTATAAATGTACCCATTTTTTCTTCTTATCAAGGAGCAATTTATAAATCGCACAATTTTATTCCAATTCCAATTTCTTTCATTGAGGAACCTATGACCGGAAAAAATGGAAAAAGACTCTTGTAGATTCTTCGGATGACTGCATCTGACGCCATAAATCGAGTTTATATATATGAAAATAATTTTTAAGTCGTTACAAACATTGCTTTCATACTTAAATATTTTCATTGGTACTACTTGTTATCCCGTCGACCAATTTCGCCAATTATATAAATCGCCAAACCATTCGCCAAATTATATAAATTAACATAATCTTTATTTTAAATAACGAAATAACAAATAAATTAGTATAACATTAATAAAAATACAAATAAAACGTCGAAATTAAAATCACTTGATGACGTAAACACGTGTAGTTTGTTTAAATTCAAGTGAATTTGATATTTACGATCAACCATTATTGGCATTTAATCTTATAGTTTGACGATATATTTTTGGTCGACGGAATATCTAAGTAGTACCTTTTCCATTTTTGTTTTATAACGCTAAATTCTCAGTAATTTTTTCCCTTTTATTTTACATAAAATCACTATTTTTTTAAAAAATTAAGATGCTTGCATTTTTATTTCAAACTCATAGAGCCGTTTTTATTTTTTAGCCAAAAGGGTTGATTTGAATTTTTTCCGTTGCTAGAGAAACGGATGTAATGATAGATATTTTGAAGTTTAGATGCCAAAGACACCGCCAAATTAGAAAAATATGAAATGTGTCATGAACTGTTGGACTTATAAAAATTTATTTCGTAGCTTTCGATTCAGCATACAAAACTACATTAAAATATGCTATCATTTGACGCATAATTTTGATATTCGATTTTTTCCCCCTCCCCGTGCAAAAACCATTAGGGGTGACACTTTAGAAAATCCTTTCTTAGCAGAAGTTTATGTCATAAGAAGTATTTTTACCACGATTTTCAAGATTTTAGGTTCAGTAGTTTGCGTTGTGCGTTAATTAGTCCCCTAATCCAGACTTTATTTTATATACTATATTAGATATGCGATTTTGCGGTGAATCGATGATCGAAAATTAGTCCAATATCATTTGAAATATTACATAACAGAGGAGAAAGTACGAAGAAAGACGAAGAAGAAATGACGAATTACAAAAGACTTGTAATTTTTTTTTTTCAAAATGTTGAATTTTTCCATAGTAATAACGTATTAAAACATAAATTTCCTTAAAAATTATCTTTATTTCCTAGATTTCGAATCTGTGAATTTTCCTATAAATGAAATTGGCGATATGACTTGAGAAAATAGATAATATTTGCTTAAATAAAATGGGTAATATTCGTTGATCTGAGTTCGAGTTTATAAATATCACATGCTTTCGGAATTACGGCGAAAACCATTTTAAAAAGTATGAAATTATTTTACAATATGTATGTGTGGCAGAAATTCACACTGAAATTTAAGTATTCGATTCCATTTTCAAAATATTAACTGATATCTATGTAAGTTACAATTGAATATGAAAATGTACTCAAAAAATGATCTCTTTCACCTAAAAAAACACCATTTGTGAGAACATCCTCAAGCCAATGTCACGCTTATGCATTTTTGGCTTAAAATGACCTTGTTTGGCGACAAAAGAAAAATAAAAAATTGTAAAGAAACAAATAGTAATTACACATGTGACTCACAATTACATCTGCTTGTTTCTTCTATAAGTCACGTGATGGGACAATTAGATATAAAAAAAAAAGAAAAGAACAGAACAGAAAGAAAATGTCGTTAAAATTTCATCTAATCAAATTTTCAGATTCGTTTCCATATCTAACGCAAGCGATAAAGAGCCAAATATTGCGTATAAAGTGTAATATTTCTTATTAAATTAATTTTTAAGCATTACAAATATTTCTTTCATGTTTTGATTAAATGTTTCCGTTTTTTAATATTATCACTCATTAAAACGGATTTTCTTCTTCTTTTTTTCTTTTTTTTTTCATTTAAATAAAATTAGTAACAGATTTTCTTTTATTTTTCGAGGTTTAATAGCCGTTTCAATTTTTTTTATCAACGATGAATTTCGCCAAGAAATAAAATGGTAACCTTATCGCCCAAAATAACAGAATTTTCCGTCATAATTCTAAAACTAATATAGGTAGAATAATGTGTTATAGATTAAAACCTTCCCTGAAACAATACCTATCTAACGGTATAGGTTCCGTAAAAATCCATGCAGTAGAACTCGAAATCTAGGCGTTCGGAACGAAATTTCCGTTTTGATTTTATATATATAATAGATAATAGAATAGATAATAGATTTTATATATATATAATAGAATAGATAATAGATTATGTGTTATGAACTATCTCAAAGTTTAAAACAGATCGCATTGTTAGATTTCCTAATTTTAACAATATCGCGTTATGTTAGTTCCACATTCCTAGAAGCGCACTCTATTCTTAACGAAAGCGTGTTTGAACGAAACTCCTTCATGCAACCTTTCCGTAGATACATGAATCGGGAGGGTGGCGGTCTTAACCAATAATTTAAGATAATTGCTGAAATTGCTACGAAAAATATTTTAAAGGGGCTCTACGCGGGCCCCTAATAGAGTTAGAGGAAATCGGAAGACGGCAAAATAATCGCGGGGAAAAGTTTGCTTGGGTGCCTCGGAGCTACTTTTGGCGCGAGATCTAAGCTCTACGACCAATAGGAGCCCAGATATTTAAAGAAATATGAAGTAACAAAGTCCAAAATAATAGAATTTTCCGTAATAATTCTATAACTAATCTATGTAGAATGATGTGTTATAGCTTAAAACCTTCCCTGGAACGATACCTATCTAATAGGGTGGGCCGAAAAAAGCTTTTTTTTGATTTTCGATGATGGGTAGTGCGGAAAAGTGGCTACTAGTGGCACCAAGTTCACACAAAAAATTTGAGATTTTTAGGACTATTCCTATATTTGCCGCTTTTGGCTTGAAGTTTTGCTAAAAGGCTGATTTTTGAACTTTTTTAGCAAAAAATTTAAAAGTGTTAAATTAAACTTATTTTAATCGTATTTACTTGAAAAGGCATATTTAATGTTCCAAATGTATAAATAAGCTCTCATAATGTATTATTTAATTGCTATGTGTATTTTAAATTAGACGACTTTTATAGCCTTTTTGCGTTTAAGTGAGCAAAAGTTGCATGTATTGTTTGAATCTTTCAAGGGTTTCTCTCTTTTGTTTTGTTTATGTCCCTTGGTCTTTCTTATTTTTTTCGATGCTTTAAGGGTCATATATTTGGGTGACGGACAGCAGAATCCCTCAGAAACCGATCTGGAAGGAGAGAAGGGGGTCAGGCAAGAACTTAAGCGAACGCAGTGACTCATCGCGATGTTGGGGGAGTGAAGGAGGAAATACAAGAGGGGAAAAAGTGCGATAAGGGATGCTTATTATTTTCAGTGCTCAGTTTCCCTGTGAGATGGCAGGTTCTGTGTGAGACAGGAATATGCATTTAGGAGTGTTTGGCTTTGAAGAGCCTGGTTCAAATTCAGATTCAGTCGAACTGCTTGCTTGAAAGCTCCCACTACTTGAATCTTCCAGCAATATAACTGTCTTCCATCTAACTCCACTCATTGAAGGCTTTGTCGCAGAACCACTATTCCTCATTGAAATTGTATCCCTTTTCATTTTCCGCGATATTTTCTTTGTAAGAGTTTTGCTTGTTTTTAAATCAATATTTCCGATAAACATTTTTCGAACAGTTCTTTGATCCTTCAAGAAGTTCACCTCCTGATGTGGAACTTTACGTCTGATGTCGCAGCTACAATTGTTCAAGCTGCTTACAAGCACACTTACAAGACTTACATCACTTACATCACTTACAAGCTGCAATGTCAAAGAGAGAGGTTTCTGCATTTTGTATGAAATCTTCGCGGATCGCCTTGAATTTAACGCCCGTATGATTACAAGATTTCTCCAATGATTTACACTCATTTTAATAGTTTTTAATCTTTCCGTTAATTGTTCGTTGGGAAACCACTGGTATGGAAGATTTTATCCAGATTTCGGAAACTTTTTCACCTACCATTTTAATAATATCATCCACTGGTTTAAGATAAATTTCTCGATTTTCTTCTATATCGCTTCGCAACTGACAGTAGTGGCGCATGATGTCAGCAATAGTTGGCAATTGCAAGTCTTTCAATTTACACGGTGCCCCAAAATGGCTACTTTTCACGCTATCACATGTCTTTACATGATCATGAACTTTCGCACTAGCCATTTCAAAACTCGTCGTAATAAAGCGCACAAAACACAGTAAAGGCAAGTTACAGGATCCAAAAAGCAATATATTGCACGAGAAAAAGGGTTTACTTTTACATTGAACAAATGTCACAAGGAAATCGAGCACTGAAAAATAATATGCATCCCTTATCGCTCTTTCTCCCCTCTTGTATTTCCTCCTTCAGTCCCCCAACATCGCGATGAGTCACTGCGTTCGCTTGAGTTCTCGCCTCACCCCCTTCTCTTCTTCCAGATCTGTTTCTGAGGGATTCTGCTGTCCGTCACCCAAATATATGACCCTTAAAGCATCGAAAAAAATAAGGAAGACCAAGGGACATAAACAAGACAAAAGAGAGAAACCGTTGAAAGATTTAAACAATACATGCAACTTTTGCTCACTTAAACGCGAAAAGGATATAAAAATCGTCTAATTTAGAATACACATAGCAATTAAATAATACATTATCAGAGCTTATTTATACATTTGGAACATTAAATATACCTTTTCAAGTAAATACGATTAAAATAAGTTTAATTTAACATTTTTAAAATTTTTGCTAAAAAAGTTCAAAAATCAGCATTTTAGCAAAACTTCAAGCCAAAAGCGGCAAATATAGGAATTGTCCTAAAAATCTCAAATTTTTTGTGTGAACTTGGTGCCACAAGTGGCCACTTTTCCGCACTACCCATCATCGAAAATCAAAAAAAAGTTTTTTTCGGCCCACCCTACTATCTAACGGTATAAGTTCCGTAAAAAAATCTATGCGGTAGAAATCGAAATCTCGGCGTTCGGAACGAAATTTCCGTTTGGATTTTATATATATACTAGCAGGCTACACCCGCTTCGCTGGTCCATTTTCCAAATGATCATTGATCAAACAAAATTATGAATTCGACCTTGTATTTTAAATTAATATAGACCTTCACCGGGAAAATCTTTCCGCATTTGCTGAATACTATGCGAACTATTATAATATCTTATGGGTTAGGCAAAATTCGGACTATTCAGAAGAAATTCTTTTTACAGTATATATTTAAAGTAGAGGTTGGGAAGAAAATACGGCCGTTGTGATAATCAGATATGTTAAAATGTTCTCTAGTCACCACACTACTAAAAAGAGAGATAATTACAATGATTGCAGAGAGTGACCACTGAACATTACTTATGTTCGGATTATTCACTTTCGTTTGATAGTTCTTGAACTCTGGGTTTCTCAGCTTGGTGCTATGTGTGGTTCTGGTAGCTTAAATACAATTTCTCTCTACGTTGCATTATATTTTGTAATACACGTCTTCTAGCAGGCCTACTGCAGTTTTCTATCTTCGGATTACAGCAGAGTAAAGACGGTAAAAAAATGTAATAAATTGTTTGCACACAAAAAGTCTTTAACTTTCATTAAAAGAAATGTAAATCACATAAAAGTGGATTTTTAAAAATGAAGTGTTTGAATAAAATTAAAATAATGTCATTTTCATTACCATTTCCTTTATATATATATACCACTTGCAATTATGTAACTGTTAACCTGAAAAAAAATTGATAACTCATTATGATAGAAAAATAAACCTCTTGTTTTCATCCAATCAAAATCTTCCCAATCGTCCATAATCGGGTGCACAGCTAAGTTTTACGGCAAACATTAGAAATGTTTGCAAACTATATGGTTACAAATTTACCAGAGTTAACACACGTAAAACATGCGTAATTATGCGCCATCAAAATAAATTATCCCATTAAATAAAGTCAAATTGCTGTTGGCTGAATTATAGATCTTTCGCCAAAAATACTCTTTGTAAATGATAAATAAAGTCAGTTATACAAAACTTAATAACCTAACACGTTATAATATAACGAAATAATCTTTTTGATGCACCGAAGACCTTTTTTCATTTCTCTAAAGAGTGCAATAACACGGAGAAATAAATGCATTTTTTATTTTCAAAAATTACGTTATTCTTCAGTCTGCTGCCTAAATAAACCTAAAATCGTTAATTTTTTCCTCAGTTTAGCAAATAGGATTGTGCGTCAGAAGAACTTGCTTTATAATGATTTCTATTTTCAATTTTATCTGCATTTCAGGTACTTTTTTTGTTATCTAGGCTAAAATGATAAATCAACAAATATTGTTCCACCAGCCACCATTGGAATTTAAAATTTTTTTCCCAAGTATTTATTTTTTAGTGACAGTAAAATAACTGCAAATAAAAATATATATAATACTAAATCTTCTGTTCTCCGTTAGCTTCATAATGAAAAAACATAAATTTACTAATAGCTAAGTACAAATTTCATGTAATCTTCTACAATCGCGATCACTGTCTGACAGTCACTGTCTGATCACTGATCTGACTCTTTCAAATATAAAAGAAACATCTAAATAGTCCAGTAAATACACTAATTAGCAGGTAACCTGATTACGGAAGATTAATCCAATATCAAAAACCTTAAAAAAAAACTGAAAATGTTATGACGAATTAAAAAGACAATCGAAAATGTATTTCAGTAAGCAATTTTTATTGCAAAATATTTTTGTCGTATTAATAACGCAAAATTGCATAAATTTTCTTAAGAATAATCTTTAGTACTTAACATTTGAAACAGTAGACTTTTCTAAAAGAAAAATTGGCGATATATGTTTAAAAAAAAAAAAAGAGTGGACAATATTTGTTGATCTGAGTTCGAGGTTATAAAAGTCATAAGTTTGGGGAAAAACAAAATAGCATGTATCCGTAGTAAAGTACGCGAAAAATATTTTAAATATCTGAAATTAAATTATTTATAATATGTGTGTGTGTGGGGGGGGGGGGGGGGGGGGCAAACGTTTGCATTAAAATTTAAATATTTGACTCCACTTTTATAATATTAACTGCTATTTATGTAATATCATTATTTTTATAATTACATCTGCTAGTTTTTTCTGTAAGAGATGCATAATAAGAATAATAATAATAAAAATTGTTACTCACAAGGAAGGTCTCCATAAAACGCAATTCGAAAAAGGAATATTTCGAAAAAGGAAATGCTAATAAAATGACTCATGTATGTAAAAAAGATCGGCAAAAATATAGCGGTCGAATCGCAGTAGAAAATCTGTAAAAAAAAATTTTTTTCAAGTATTTGGCGCGAACAGACGAACGCTCGACGCTCTTTGGCGAACCAATAGGTTTCCTCGCCAAATGCAAGAGATTGAAATGCATTTATAAATTCCTTGTTAAATGAGTAATTAAATGCCTAACGCTCAATGAATTTAAACTTAAACTGTGGATTAGTTTACTATTTTTGCTGTAAGCTTATATAATATATGCAAATTGCGTGTTACTTGTATTGAGCTATTTAATTTTATACGGTGTCACCGGCTGGATAAGTTTTAAGGGTATTTTAATTAAGAATGCTATCATTAAACATTTCGATATTAAATTGTTGTTTCCATGGCAATAAAACTCTCTTGTTGTCTCTGACACTAACAATATCGAAGTCAAATTGCCAATGCTCAGAATCGGACTTTAATTTGAGTTTGAAACACTTTTATCCATTTAAATTTCATTGTAAACGGCATAAATACGATCGTTAAATTTCATTGTTACATATATAAATGTATATGACGAAACTGCAGTTATATGTATTTATTTAAGTTAAATTTACTTAAACTAACTTCGTATCGAGAGTTGAAAAAGTTTTTCTTAAAGAATATTTATCATAGTATTATTCAAAATTTTATCGTGTCGCCATCCAACGCTAAATCGCAAAAAATGAAATTTTCATTATTTTTTTAGGAATGCTAAATAGAGGTTCTGCCGATTTTTTTATGGACATATATATATTTATGAGAAGAATATTCTATAATTTTTTTCAAATAATGCTGAGCATGCGCTTATGAGGAACTTCCTTGATATCATTTTATTAATTTTCAGATGCATTTTTCTTAACCTGATGCAAAAGATAAATCGCCAAATATTATTTCAATTACAATATTTCAACTGAGTAATTCTTTAAGTATTACGAACATTCTTTCATGTTTAAATTAAATATATTCGTTTTTTAATATTATCACTCATTAAAATGGATTTCTTTTTTAAAGATTTTAAATAAAATTAGTAAGAGTTTTTTGTCTTTTATTTTTCTAGGTGTAATAGACGTTTCAATTTTTTCAACAACAAAAAACTTCTCCAAGAAATAAAATGGTAACATTATCGTCCAAAATAACAGAACTTTCCGTCATACTTCTATAACTAATCTAGGTAGAATGATGTGTTATAGCTTAAAACCTTCCCTGAAACGATACCTATCTAACGGTATAAGTTCCGTAACAATCCATGCAGTAGAACTCGAAATCTAGGCGTTCGGAACGAAATTTCCGTTTGGATTTTATATATATAATAGATAATAGAATAAATAATAGATTTTATATATATATAATAGAATAGATAATAGATTATGTGTTTTGAACTATCTCAAAGTTTAAAACACATCGCATTGTTAGATTTCCTAATTTTAACAATATCGCGTTATGTTAGTTCCACATTCCACCACCAGGGAGCGCACTCTATTCTTAACGAAAGCGTATTTGAACGAAACTCCTTCATGCAACCTTTCCGTAGATACATGAATCGGGAGGGTGGCGGTCTTAACCAATAATTTAAGATAATTGCTGAAATAACTACGAAAAATATTTTAAAGGGGCCCTACGCGGGCTCCTAATAGAGTTAGAGGAAATCGGAAGACGGTAGAATAATCGCGGGGAAAAGTTTGCTTGGGTGCGTCGGAGCTACTTTTGGCGCGAGATCTAAGCTCTACGACCAATAGGAGCCCAGATATTTAAGGAAATGTGAAGTAACAAAGTCCAAAATAACAGAATTTTTCGTAATAATTCTATAACTAATCTAGGTAGAATGGTGTGTTATAGCTTAAAACCTTCCCTGAAACGATACCTATCTAACGGTATAAGTTCCGTAAAAATCCATGCGGTAGAACTCGAAATCTAGGCGTTCGGAACGAAATTTCCGTTTGGATTTTATATATATAATATAATAGATAATAGATAGATTAAGATGATAATAATAAAAGTTTGCTGGATTATCATGATGAAATATTTTTATAACAGTGTAGTGCTAATGTGTTCAAATGTAATGTTCTTAATTGGATTTCTACATACTTTGCCGTTTATCGGCGGGGAAAAATGGATAACCATTACAAAGGTATGTAAATATTTGGATCTAATGATAAAAAATGGTGTTATTAAAATTATTATTATTTAAAAATAATAAGATATTATTCATAGTTCTATAAAACTGGGTGCTTTTTCTATGTGAATATATAGGGTAGATGCGCCAGTATAATGGACGTACTTCAAAGTTTTTTGTTTATAAAAAAAAATAAACAATACAAATTTAGCAGGGATCGTACTTGTCCTGAGATTTCAAGACCAGGAAATTCTTCGGTACCGATATTTTCTTATGGAAAATTTGTTTTTAAATAAGGCGAAATGTCGCGTGTTTAACTTAGATTTATTTTTCTATTGAGATCTTAATTGTTACATTTATTTGGAAATAATCTTTGAAAATAACTATTTTGTTTTCTTAATATGCTTTCATTAATTTCTTGTTCAAAATACAATCAAAATAACCTACATACCTATTCTTTTGCAAGGTGTCCATTTCTGGAACAGAGAGTGGCCATTACTGGAACAATGAACGTCCTAGTTATTTCTATTATTTACAATTAAATTTAAGTTCACATTGGGAAATGCGACTATGAGCTGAATGATTAAATATTGTTCATAGATTAATATAATATTGAAAGAACTAGAATATAATAATTATATCTATTAATAAAAAAAAAAATTCTTAAAGAAATTCCTTGAGGGTGTCCATTACTGGCACACCTACTCTGTATTTTATATCAATAATCTTGGTCTTTATTGCTGTCTGAATTATTTTTTTATGATAGCAATTCTGCATTATTTTCGGTTTTGTATTATTTTTAAACGGTTACTGTCAAATGGTAAAAAGTAGTATGCTATAAGTGACAAAACTTCTCTTGTTGCAATTTCTCTTAGTTCGTAGTGTAGCATCCTGTTTATTGAAAAAATGTAATGTAGCGAGTAGTGCGATACAAAAAAATAGTAATAGGCTTTACTTTTGGGTCGATGCAGGTTTTTGTTTTCTAGGGTAAAGTAAAGTATTTTTGTGTAAAGTAAATTTTATTTTTGTGAATTTTTTTTATATTGTTGTAAAAAATAACGAAAGATGAAATCCAGTTACTCAAACTCTAACCAAATATTAATTAATAATAACCTTTTCAAGCCCTTCTCCTATAGTTTTGCTTTCTGATAAACTTGTTTTATTAGCAAAATATACGTTTTAAAATCTAACAAAATAAAAAATAATTAATGAAGAGTATGTTTTTATGAAATTGAATTTTGTGATGGGGCCTATTTTATGAGGAGGAATTTTGTGAAGGGGCCGATTTTTATTAAGAGAAATTTTGTGAAGGGACCTGTTTTGTTAAAGTAATTTTGTGAGGGAGCCTATTTTATTAAAATTAATTTTTACTTTCTTTCATGAAGAAAGTATTGGATTCGTGAAAATTTTCGACTTTCGGTTTTTGACGGATTTACACGCTTTAGGGGTCAGAGATTCCGAAAAAGATGTTTCTACGAAATGTCTGTCTGTGAGTCTGTGACTCTGTCCGTCTGTCTGTTTGTCTGTATGTGACACAAATTTTGTGGGCGCTCTATCTCAAGAACTAATGCACGTAATTTAATAAAAATTTATATTCATTTAGTCTCTGATATAAATTAGAGCTGATTAGTTTTTGGTGTAAATCGTTCCAGAGGTGACGCTGCTATGCAGCCTTTCTCACAATATCCACAATATTTCAATCTCCAGAACTAATGCACGGAATTTCATCAAACTTCAGATTCCGTTAGTAGTTGACATGAATTGACGTTTTATACATCTTGGTGTAAATCGCTCAACAGGTGGCGCTGCTATGCTGAATTTTGTACGATTTCCGCAATTGCTCTATCTCAAGAACTAATGCTTGAATTTTCGACAAACTTCAGATTCAGGTGTACCTGGATATGAATTAGGTCTGTTCAGTTTTAGGTGTAAATCGCCCGACAGGTGGCGCTGCTATGCGGCATTTTTCACGATATCCACGATAGCTCAATCTCCAGAACTAATGCACGGATTTTCATCAAACTTCAGATTCAGTTAGTCTTTGACATCATTTGACATTTTATACATTTTGGTGTAAATCGCTCAACAAGTGGCGCTGCTATGCTGCATTTTTTGCAATTTCCGCAATAGCTCTATCTCAAGAACTAGTATACGGATTTTCAACAAACTTGAAATTCAGGTATACCTGGATATGAATTAGTGCTGTTTATGTTTTGGTATAGATCGCTCAACAGGTGGCACTGCTATGCTACATTTTTCGAAATTTCCGCTATAGCTCTATCTCAAGAACTAATGTACGAATTTTCATCAAACTTCAAATTCAGATATATTTTAATATGAATTGGTGCTAAATTGATATAATTTCTTGTATTATTTAAATGATTTAATTGACGTGATTTATATAGAAGAAAGTTTTGTGATGGCCACAACATACTAGTTTTAAGGGGCTTTAGAAATAATTTAATTTCAAGCTATAATATCTAAGCAGAAACGCAGCAACACTATTTGGGTACTGGATCGAAAACTTCGCTAACTTTTACGTTGATGATTGATGCATCATCATTAAAGATAATTGATGGCGCCGATGAAGCCTGCTATTTTAATTGGGGATGCCTGATGCAGGGGCACCGTCCGCACCATCCTTGTTGCGGTTCTGTATCCAAATATAATAATACCGTAAGATTTTTACCGTACTTTGTGACAGGTGGGATAACTATGTGACACCTGGTCTAGTTTGCGTATTTCGTGTTAGAGCTTCGGGAAACGGTCGTTAGGTGATGTGGCACACCGTACTAGGAGATTGCGACGCTGTTTGTTTTTCTACCATACCGGGCGGAGCGGGAGATTCGCAGTAACTGTAACGTCAGCTATGGAGATTCGAAATACGAAAGCTAGACCAGGTGTCACAAAGTTACCCCACCTATCACAAAATTCTTCATATTACGATACTTCATATAAGCAGCTTGCATATTTCTTTCCGTTCCCTGATAAAGGTTAAATTAGGTATGCTGCAAACAAAAGATTTTTAATAAAATTGTCTTGCTAGAAATATTTCAGATTAAGTAATATTTATTTTAGCACCAAACAAAAATAAATGAATTAAAATAATTTAGTCTGAGTTTCTGAAGCATTTCTATAAAATGCAGAAAAATTTCTGAATACATTTGAAAAAAATTCTATTCCTAAATAATATTTTGTGCCAGTTATAAATGCAGTTAACGCTAGGTAATTTTCAGTGTTTTTTTTTTTTTTTTTTTTTTTTTTTTTTTTTTTTTTTTTTTTTTTTTTTTTGGGGGGGGGGGGATGTATAAATATTTTTGAAAGAAAATGTTTTTTTTAAATAATAAAAACAACAAGAGAGTTACAGTTGTAAGGCTGCATGAAGGAAATTGTCTTTTTAACTTTAATTTGAAGACAGTCTCAACACTGTAAGTGGATATTTATTCAGATTACACAGGTTCTATGTATAAATTGTGACTTACGACTAAACCAAATCAAACAGAAAGATGACTTGTAGTAATTGTAATTTTAAATGATCCTGTTTTATGTAAAAATCAGGTATATCAACGATAGGAAAACCGTTTGTCTATATGTGGTGTGTAAATTACCTAAATACATTGGAATACACTGGTTGTGATCTTAAAACATACTATAAAGAAAAAAAAACACCAAGCGTATGAGCTTGTTCTTCATATTTTTTCCCGATCATAAAAAAACATTTAGTTCACAATTCATACATACTAAAGTGTAAAGATAAAGCTATGTAGCCAAAAACATGTCTATTTTGAATATTACACAAAATTTTATGTATTTTGAATATTACATAAATCTGTGTTTTGCGTATTATGCAGAAATACGTGTAAGAACAGAATATTGCACGAAAATCTCTATTTTGCATATTACTCAAAAATATGTGTGTTACATATTACACGAAAAGATGTGTATTTTACTTATAACACAAAAATGTGCGTGTTTTGCATATACATAAATATATGTGTATTTTGCATAATACACAAAACTATGTGTAATCACAGAATATTACACATATATATGTGTTACACTATTACACAGAAATATGTGTATATTTGTGCAATATGCACATTAAAGTGTGTATTTCAAGAGTGAAAAGATAACTTTTACACACTTAGTGTTATCGTCAAATTACACATTTAAATGTGTATTTTGAAATTTACAAACCACTTTACACATACAGACAAATCGTTTTTGTATCATCGATATACCTGTTTTTATGTGTAAATTTACACATTTTTTTAGAGTGTATGAATAGATGAATCGGATATTCTTAATTACAAAGGTAAGGTTAAAAAGATAAACATTGTAATAGAAATATTTATATTAAGGAACATCGTACGTTTCACATGTAGTAGAATACTAAAATTCCACTTTTAAAAACGTAAAAAATTTAAATTAAAATCATATAACGATAATGTGAAATTTATTGTTCTTGGAAAAAAAAAACATTGATACCTATAAGAAAGAAATACAATGACAATGAAAAGATTTTTTGAAAACAAATATTCAGTGATTTAAAAATCTTTGGATGCTTTTCCATTATTATCTATACAAAAAAAGTTATATCGTTCCCAATTCAGAAAGGAGCGTCTGACATGACTGACTTTGAATTTCAGCCTGTCGATACAAATGTAGCAAAAAAAGTCAACAAAAATGCAACAAAAAGAAACAAAAATGTCTCCATGCGGTAAGTTTTACGGTTTGTCGGTCTGCTGTTTGCGTGGCTATGCTTGAACTCTACAAAATATGCTATGGTCGCCATGTTAATTTTTATATGTTCTTGGTGGTCAAAATAGAATGTTCGGTATAGAAATAAAGTGCCTACCATTTATAGTTCGCTTACTGGGAGGCACAAAATAATTCGGTTACATTATCGGCTATGGAGAAAAATCATTTGCGGTGTGTTTACATGGTGGTTTGCTGTTCAAAAAGCACGAATTCAATGTGCATACCTGAAGTTAAATACTACATGCTTTCCGTGGAATGTAGAATAACTAGCATTTTTAGTTCGTTTACAGGAAAGGACAAAATAATATTTTCAATTATAACTTTGTGTAGTAAATCATTTGTGGGTGCATAAAAATAATAAAATTGAAGTAGAATGTCGAAACACTCTACAATATGTTTTTTATGGATCACTGCATGCTTAGCATTTATTATTTATTAAAAAAAATAAGGTTGCAAGACGGTAGATAACTGCTGGAAGTGAGTTTTCAGTTGTGGTACGGGTTTTGAAACTTAACTAAATTTTAATGTGTTACGGTGTGCACATCACTTCTTTAGATTATATACAGAGCTGCTCGAAAACCTTCGCAGACATTACCTGATATGGACAGTAATTCCTGAATATGGATTTTGACTGCGTTATGTACTCATTCTTTCTTAATTTCTTTACAGATATATATAATTTCATTGTACGAAACGTAAAATTAATTAAAAATACTTTAGCTTCGGAAAGTGTTTCGTAATTTGTGCCTGATGCATGATTTTTCGTTATTATTAAACCCAATTAGAAACTCCACTATATACATAATCTTCACACATAAAAAATATATTCCATGGTATCTAGATTCGGTAATATCGTCCGATTTCCCTTCTTTTTGCATCGCTTACTGTAAAAACTGAACCGGTAAACTTAACATTCAACATTTTGTGGTAAAAGGGATGTATTTTTATTCTACATTCACCATTATTATCTTTCTTAAATTCGAATTTTTAAGTGATTCACTTGTACGAGGTCAACTCTGAAATTTTTGAGACAGGCCTCAGACGATATGCGCAAAAAATATATATGCATATGTATATATATTTTTTATATACGATACATAGGATACATGCGATTTTATATACGATACTTACGATATGCGGAATATATATATATATATATATATATATATATATATATATATATATATATATATATATATATATATATGTATATATTGATTAGATATGTAAATCTGAACTCTTTTAAGTACACAGACAACAATTTGTGGCAACAATTGCAATTTAGCTGTCGCAGAATAAATTTTTAATGAAAAAAATGGATTTGACGCGAATGCATTATTTGAGCTATGATTTTATATGATTTTAAAGTGGGGATAAATCAAGAAGAGTGTCTTGAAATGTAATGATTTAGGATATGTAAATGAAGTACCTTCTCGTGCCAATATATTCAGAGAGCTTACAGAATTTAAAGAGGTCGACATTTTCTTTTGGATGAAGAACACACAGGAAGACCGTTGTCAGTGTTAGTCTCAAACAATGCGTCTGTCGTACAAGAAATGTTAATCGATGATAATCGTTTTTACCTACCAAATGATAGAGAAGAAACTTAACTTTGGATCTGTAGCTATATATAAGATTATTCATGAAGAACTGCATATGAAAAAATTAGTTTGCGTTGGGTCCATCATAATTTAACAGAACACCGTAAAGCGGAGCGTGTCGGAATCAGTAAAAAACCCTAAATATACTTGATGATGGTGGCCACCGCATTATTTCTAAAATAATAACTGGTAATGAGACGCATATACCAGTTTTTGATTTTCCAACACATCAAGAAAGTAAAGTATGGGTCTTTGAAGATGATCTGTAACCAATAATGGCGAAAAGACAACGAGCAATGAAAAAATTAATTTATGCTGCGTTCTTCAGAAGCACAGGTCTGGTCAATGTCATTAAGCTATAGTTATAGAAGACAGTTACAGCTGACTGGTATACCACTAAATGTATTCCAGAAATTCTTCAAGAGGTGAATGTAGGGGACTCATTCTTAACAATGACAATACATCTTCTCATTCAGCAAGGAATACAAAAAAAAAAAAATCAAAGTGATAGAACATCCACCCTATTCTCCTGATCTTACTGTGTGTGACTTTTGACCGTTTCTTAATCTTGAAAAAAATTACGTGGGCGTCGTTTTCCTTCCAAAGGTGAGATTGGTGAGGCTAGAAAAAATATTTTCCATCTATTCGAAGAAATGGATGGATTCAGGCATTTAAGCTTTTGGAAATTCCTCTATAAAAGTGCATTGGTCTTGGAGGAAACTACTTTGCACATTCCTAACAGTTTGTAAATTTAACTTGTACTATTTAAGTTTATCTTAAAAATTTCCAAGCGACCTTCGCATTCATGCGTATTCTTTAAAACTCAAGTAGCATTAATTCCTAATAATGCATGATTCATTACACACTGTATTACAATACTTTCTCGATTTCTGTTACATAGCATTTTACATGGGTTGACAATGCTCATATCTGCCTACGTAATGCTTACGTATTGTTAACGTCTTAAGTAAATATTTTTCAGACGTTTACATATTACTATTTTAATAAAGTGTGATAAGTAAATTATGGAAATTTAATTTTATGAAATAGCTAAAAGGAAAATATAGTATTATACAATTAATATTTTTTTAAGTGAAAGATATATCGGAATTTCTAAAACTAGTCTTAACTTAGTTTTATACAAAAACAAAACTGTCTTCTGGAATGTCTTTCTATATAACAATAAATTGAATTTATATCTAAAAAATAATCTTTTCTTCTAAAATATATCTGCCAATGTAATATTTTTCAAACATAAGAGATTTATTTTATCCTTATAACGGATACAGCATTTTATAAAAAAATAAATGAAATATTGAATTTCCTAAACTCGGAAGTATAACATTTAAAGTAAACGAAATGAAAAAATATTTATCTACTTTTATTGAAGATAATCCAATATTTGAAGATATCCAACTCCTCGTGTAACATACACATATTCCTCTCTAGGGTGCATTCCCTATTTATATTTAAATGTATTAAATAAGATATTATGGTTATCATTTTTTGCTGTAAGACAGATAGTATGTCAACAGACTGCCCGTTACATCACTGAACAAGAAGAGTTATATAAAATGCTTGTCATGTTATGAACATTACATTCTATCATACAAATATTATATTATCAATAATAAAATTTATTTTTCATCTGTATTATATATCGTATAACAATTGAGTTGGGTTGGGTTGGTTTTTGAAGGCCGATTTTCTACTCGAGGGATATAGGCTCTAGGGTAGGTGCCCTCCGTGGAGGTCTTTCTAAGGAAATCTAACGACGTATTTACGCAAGGTTTTCCAAAGCATAACAACTGAAGTGAAAATTGTGAACTAATGTGAAAAAATAAAATATGTGTACTTTTACTTGAGTTCTAATTTACATTCAATATAATGTGCGACTCAAAATTTAGATTACGCTATAAATATTGCTAATTAATAGAATTATATTTAAAAACACTTACGTAAAAAAGAATTGATTATTAATTAAATAGTAAATACAAGATCTAACGTATTAGGGGGAATGGAAAGGAATGTCATTTTTTTACATTAAATAAAAAAAAAATTAACAAGCTTTTATTTTTAATCAATTTTATAATCAACAACGTTATCAACAATCTTTTGCCATCTAGTTTGCAAATTTTTAATACCAGAACAATAAAAATCAACTGGCTGTTGAGCAAAATATCTCGAGAGGGCATTTTGCATATCATCCAAATTATCAAATTTTTTACCCCTTAGAAAGTGTTGTAGAGATCGGAATAAATAATAATCTGATGACACAATATTGGGCGAGTATGGTGGGTGAGGCAGTATCTCCCATCCAAATTCTTTAATTTTTTATAAGGTTTGTCTTGCGCAGCGCGGTCTGGCATCTTCGCCTTGCAGAATAACACTTTTTCTGTTGATAATTGCTGGCCACTTTTCAGTTAAAAATCGATTTAGTCGCTCCAATTGTTCCCAATAAAGGTCTGCATTCACAGTTTGTCCCGATTTTAACACTTCAAAATGCATAATTCCGCAAATACTCCACCAAACACAGAAAAGCGCCTTTTTTGGGAAGTAAACCTACCTTAGCAGTACTTTGTGGCGATTCATTCGGAGAGAGCACTGGCCTTTTGTGTTTTAGATTATCATAGAGGACTCATTTTTCATCTCCAGTGATCAAGCGATCAAAAAACGGTTCTGTATTGTGACGTTGAAGCAATAAATTGCATGTTCTGGATCGGTTAGCTTTATTTTCTTCTGACAACTTATGCGGGACCCAAACACCTGTTTTGTTAACTTTACCAATCTGTTGCAATGTTCTTGGATGGTCGACCAAGGTTGGTTAGGAGTGTTTCACAGTTCTTCGATTGTCTAACTCGGATTTACCTACAATTCTGCCCTTAACATGTCATTGTCTAAAGTTGTTGGTCTTTCTGATCGATGCAAATCAGAAAGATCAAAATCGAGGGATCTGAATTTGGAAAACCACCTTCGGCATTTGCGAACGCCTAATGCACCTTGATAAACATCGCAAATGTTCTTCGTAGCAACTGTTGCTTTACTACCCTTGTGAAATTCAAAAAACATACAATGCCGAATATGCCTTCTTCTGGTATTTGACTTGCCATTTCACCTAAACTTCCAAAAAACATAATAAAAGTTAATTATTTAACATAATAAAAGTTAATTATTTATAAGTAAACAAGTCCCTTTAACATTAAAATGTCTTTGAAGCGACATGGAAGTACACAATCATCTGATTAATGGTAAACAAATATTGGAAATTAAAAAAACGACATTATTTTCCGATTCCCCTAATAATACAGGGCGTTTATAAAGTCCCGGACCCATTTTGATGTTTAATAACTCATAAAATAATAAAGATAGATTAAAATTAATAACATAAATGGTTAGATAGGCTCAAAAAGTTTCATGACCCTTGACAATGAACTTCCACGTGTGCCCCCTTCGTCGCACGGAGAATATAAATTCGATAGTCAATTTCACGCCAGGTAGCGGCAAGCATGTCGGCATCGACAGAGGCTATTGCGGTTGTAATTCTGGCTTTTAAGTCATCAATGTTCGACACTCTCCTCCTGTAAACATTGTCCTTTACAAATCCCCAAAGGAAAAAGTCCAGCGGCGTTATATCAGGTGATCTGTGTGGCCAAGGAATTGGACCTCCTCGCCCAATCCATCTTCCTGGAAAATGGTCATTCAAAGAAGTACGAACGATGGTACCCCAATGAGGTGGTGCACCACCCAGATCACCTGATATAACGCCGCTGGACTTTTTCCTTTGGGGATTTGTAAAGGACAATGTTTACAGGAGGAGAATGTCGAACATTGATGACTTAAAAGCCAGAATTACAACCGCAATAGCCTCTGTGGATGCCGACATGCTTGCCGCTACCTGGCGTGAAATTGACTATCGACTTGATATTCTCCGTGCGACGATGGGGGCACACGTGGAAGTTCATTGACAAGGGTCATGAAACTTTTTGAGTCTATCTAACCATTTATGTTATTAATTTTAATCTATCTTTATTATTTTATGAGATATTAAACATCAAAATGGGTCCGGGACTTTATAAACACCCTGTTTATCCTGCCATCCATATTCTACAGGATGTCCATAAAAGAATTTTCCAGTTATAATTTTTAATAGTATTAACTGCAACCGTTGTAGAGTGTTAGTTCAAGGTCACAAATAAAGAGCAATTCTAACAGTTTTAGATAAGCGCATGCGCGAGTACTGCTCCTTTGGGGAATTATAAAAGATCGTGTCTGCGTTATGCCGATATCTAATGATTTCCCGGCTATTGAAGAGGCTATTGATTCCATTACTCCGGACTTGTAAAGCGAAGTATGGTAAGAATAATAGTTAAGTATTCTGGATGTGTTGAAATCGTGTCAAAATCTATGCTTGACGTATATGTTTTCTTCTTATTTTTTTATTATTCAAGTGAATAATGAAAATTCTGAAATTCAACTCTTCCGTTGTTATTTATTAATCCTTCCAATAGCGATGCAAGCATCTTTTTTTAATAGAAATTAAAACAGAAAATTTGAATTATACTTGAGCCATTTCGAATAACATTTGTTTAATGCTGTTTCTTTTCCAAAAAAATTAAATTCAGAAATTTATTTTCAAGATAAAATATTTTATAAAAAATTCGCCAAGGTCAACTTAGTGCTAATAGTATGATTTCGGAAAATTGTCTTTGAAAAAGATATTTTCAAAAGTGTATGTCTTCCACAATCAGGGTTCAATAGTTTGTGCCTATAGTTAACCGCATATTTGTAAACAGTTGGAAAATTGTTTGGCAAATATTAAGTAATTTAATGGGTTAAAAATTTTCTTGTTTGATTTTATGTTCTATCTTTCTTTCTTTTATACTTTCTCAGTGTTATATGCAACCACATTCAATTTAAACCACATTTCTAATGAAATCGCTTGTGTTTGTAAATTAATAAAACACATCTCTACATTTTAGAGAAAGTGTAACAGATGCAGATTAAAAAAACTAAACAATTAAAAAAATCGGCTAAATACTTTTTAAAGCCGTGGGTTAGATCGTTTAATTCCTTCGCGACGAGAGTCCGTTATAAAATTTTTAATCTGTTATCACCGGTTTATTAAGATGAAAAAAATTTCCTAATTTAATCACAGATATGGCTAAATTTAATGGGACATCATTTTCCCGTTAATGTTAACCCTTTCAGAGACAAATAATGCTACTTTAGGCTTGTACCTGCGAAGCGGTGTGCCTAGCTTAAAGCTGCTAGTCACTCCAGTTTCCGAATTCTCTTCACTAATGCGAAGTCTATGGGTGTAGAATGCATTCTTATTTTTAAAATATGTTTTCATGAAATTAATGTTTTTAATTGCTTTTTTCTTAGCACTCTTCTTAAAAAATGTGTAGGTTTTTCTTAGTTCTCAAAATATTTCTAAAATATATATTTAATTTTATAATAGATGTTAAAATGTTACTTACAGTTCGTCAGCTTTTAACACATAAAATATCAAATTAAGCCTAGATTTAGAAATATTTTGAGAACTAAGAAAAAACTAAGAATGATCTTTTAAGAAAAGTACTAAGAAAAAGCAATTAAAAACATTACTTTCATGAGAAGATATTTTAAATATACGAATGCATTCTACACCATTAGACTTCGCAAGTGAGGAGAATGCGACAGCTGAGTGACTAGCAGCCTTACATTGTTGTGTAGCTGGCGAAATGAGCATCCAGGTGACCCTTCTGACAAGTACCTTGTCGACATTGCTGCAGTGCTATTTAATAATTTCCTTCAGTTTCCGGGTAAGCCGGTTCTAGATTTCTAATTTACACTAGAATCGGGGAATTTTTTTTCAAATTTTATAAAAATATTTCACTTCAGAATTTTAATTCAAAACTACTATTTAACAGATTTATTTAAACTAATATTGTGCAGCATATATAACATTTATCTTATAAAGACTTTTCTAGTTCGAAACGACACCTATTCATTTTGCGCAGGTCAGATGGCGCTGTCACCGCGTTTCTAGTGTTAAGGTTTGTCAATGAACAGCGTTTCTGTTATTTTGAGTTCATACGAGTATTTTATAAAATAAGTTTCTAAAAATAAAGAAATGCAATTTGATAGCTTTTTTCTTACAATTTTATAAAGGTTTTGTTTAAAAAACTAGTACAAATCTTGATCAAAATAACATGGCATAACATTTTTTTTCGATGAACTTAAGGTGGTTAACTTTTACTAGCAGAAAGTTTCAAGGATTCTGAACACCTTATTCGTAACTATAAGAGTTTAATAGGCGAAACATTGTCAATAATACATTCTACTTGTGATGTGTGCGCTGACCTTAAGTTTTCTCTAACAAATTAAAAACTAGGAAACTCTTAATTCTCAAAATTTAATTAAATTTACATTTTTCATTATAACAAGCTGCATAAGCAATATATTTAAAAAATGTTCATAAACATTAATTATTAATGTTATTGATTTAAGTTAATTCCACGGTAAAAGGTCGTATTATTATTTATTAAAATATAATTATTATACACAGGTTTATGCAGATACAATTCCTTCGATTAAACACATACATGATTAAAAAGTAAAATAAAAGAAACTGCACTATAAGTTTAAAAAACACGTTACGGTAGTATATTTGATTTTTTACTTTCTATTTCCTTCATTCACAGCAATATTTTTTATTACTATTCTGTATGATTGATTCCATTCGCTTCTATTCCGAATTCCAAAATGCTTATCTTTAACATAATGAAAAAATAAAATAAAAATAAAATTATCACTAAAATATTTCTCATGTTATTTTCTTAAAATATCATAACTTATAGATTTACATTTAGTTCGAAATTTTTTATTGAACAAAATATACTTCATAAAAAATAATTAACAAAAAGTTTTGACTGAGTATATTTGAAGAAAGTCCTTTCGGTATGTGCCGGGAGGAAAAGGTTGCTTTCATATTTCTTGGTTTTAAAATTTTGCAAGTTTTACCCGTACTCAAATTTTAAGAACCTAAAATGCGATGAATCCGATAAGAGAATATTTGTCAATAACGAATTTGAATGGAAATTGAGTAAAATTAGTAAGCTATTAGACAAGTTGGCATCATTTATGGTTACTTATTTTTTGCCTCCAAATTTGGCAATATTTCGACAAGTGGCGCCAAGCTTGGCCAGAATTTGGAGTTAATGGATATTAATAATATTTAAGCATTGCACGGCAATGCACGGTGGAAACGGCCGCCATTTTGAAACAAGATGGCGGATGAAGCTCGTCAACGAACTCGGTCGAGACATTCATATGTACTATGCACATACCTATCTTATCCTAATCGGTTTATAAATACGAGAGCTACAGGATGACAAAAATCAGATTGTTTGAAAGTGGGTCACCCTAGAAATTCAAACTGCTATAGTTCAGCCATTTTTTAAGATAAAGACGAAACAAAACATGCTTCGAAATCCTTGTATTAAGGTCAAACTCTTAAGAAAAAATAATTTTCAGATTTTAATTTATTTGCACCACTTTTTAAATTTTAAATATTTTTTTTATTTTTTAAATGGCCGCCATTTTGAAACAAGATGGCGGATGAAGCTGGCCTACAAACTCGGTCCAGACATTGGTATGTACTATGCATGCATATATAATATATAAAGTCACATTTGAAAGGAGGGGGTGTTTTGGGGTACTGGGGGTCATGATCGATGAAAATATACCAACATTTTTTGGAAGTGCTTTCCTCCGGATGGCTGCTATATGTATCTTTTTACTTTCATTACAATAAAGGCTACCTAAAAAAACTCAGAGAAAATGGCTAGAGAAGAAGCACTCGCAACAAAGATATAACACAGAAAAAAGAGCAGAATTACATTATCTGATGCCATCATGTTCCCCTGCTTGCAATGTAATACTGAGTTATTTTGAAAATTCTTGAGAAATGATTTTATTCACGAGAATATAAAAAGAAAGATGCTTACATTACAAAAAAATTTTTCTCATAATAAATTATCTAAAATGTAGCAACTTCTAAAGTTTCAGTGAAAAAATTCATTACTTTTATTGATTGTATAGTACAACAATAATGAGTTAAATGGATATGTGCATTTTTAATTTTTATAAAACTAGGGGGCTCGGCCCCCTACGAGCTACGCTCGCCAACCCCCGTCCAGACACCGCAGACTCTAAATGCACGCTAATTTGATCTGTTTTAAAGATATTTCGAAAGATTGAATTATAATTTAAAAAACAGTGGCGATCTCCCTATAAACGAATTTCTATTCATTTCTCTTTGATTGGGGAATTTTAACGCCAAATCCGCTGCGGTACTACTTGATTATCCTGTCGACCAATTTCGCCAAATTTATAAATCGCCAAACCACTCGCCAAATTATACAAATTGATATAATTTTTATTTTAAATAACGAAAGAACAAATAAATTCGTACAACATTAATAAAAATATAAACGTCGAAATAAAACGTCGAAATAAAAATAACTTGATGACGTATACACCTGTAACAACATTTCAAAATAAGCTAATATAAAAGGAATTAAGTAAAGAAAGTCTTTGTCTCCTGGTATTTTTTAACAAAGCGAAAAGAAAGTTCTTTTAAATGAGACATTTTAAATTAATTTTCAAAATATCAAATAAATGTCTAGCGCAATTTCTAAATTTAAACTTTTTTGCAATATTATTTTGTGTTCATTTTATGTAATAACTATAATGTGACGTAAATATGACGTAATTTCTCCTAAGACTTCTAACGCATGTTAATGAATTTATTATTTTACAATATCCTTTCTCCTATAAAATTCACGTGTATACTTTTTATGACGTAATTTTTAATAAGTTCCTGCTTTTTATACGTAATTATTTAATACTAATTTGAAAGTTTTTTTACTGTTTATAATAGTCACGTGTAAATAAATTTTTAATTTGAAGCAAACATTATTGCTTGCGCTTTTTATACAGATGGCAACATTTTAAATTAGTACAATTTTCTGAAATCTGTAAAAAATATCTCTAGAAATGCTGAAAATTTGAATTTAAAATAGAAATAAAACCTGAAAAAATGAGTCAAAATAAAAAAATTAATGCAATCTGCACTCCGGCAAATTCTAACGCATAAAATGATCTAAAAATGATTACACTGCCCTGTATAGTTTTTGCTGCTATAAAACTTTTTTAGTGGAACGATTTTGTCCAACTTTAGCATTAAATAACTCTTAAAATAATTCTTCGATTTGAAAACTGTCTGCATCAGCGTGTTTATCGAACATTTCTGTATAAAACCACCGATTTTCATGTTTTTGTATGCATTATTTTTGTTAATATTAACGAAGAAAGGCCTCCGGTCACAAAAAAATCAAAACCGGCGGCGGCGGCGGCGGCGGCGGTGACAGCGGGAGTTACTTTTTTTTAGAATAGAGAGATACTAGAGGGCTCTGCCCCCTTGTAAGCTACGCTCGCCAACCCCAGTTCAGACAATGCACAATCTAAAGGCACGCTAATCTGATCGGTTTTTAAAAGATTAGAGAAGATGGAATTATAAGGGAAAAGCCTGTAGCGATCTCCCTGTAAACAGGTTTCCATTCAATTTCCTTTGATTGCGAAAATGTAAGGACGAATCAGTTGCTGTTAAGACATCCAATGGCTGTTTTCGTGTTTGATTAATGAAGATCAGTTAAACATTTGAAAACGAGCAAAAAAAAAAAAAAAAAATGAAGTAAGTAAACAGAGTATTTCTTCCCGATATTTTTAACAGCGTTATAAAACGATTGACATAAACCCGTTGAAGGGCGGTGGTTCATTTTTAGACCACTTAATTTTAATTCTTAAATGCCACATTGGCACCAGAAGATTGGAACGAAAATTTTCTTTTTTATTAAGTAAGTGAACAAAAGCATTTTAATATTTCGAAATAAATTTGTTTGTAAAGTCTGGTGCCATTCACTGATTTCAACATTGTACGAATAGAAGTACCTTGCCCCTGAATGGGTTAAACGCATATTAATGTATTTATTATTGTAAAGTTTCCTTTCTCTTTTAATATTCACGAGTAAATACAATTGTCAAGACATAATTTTCAATAATTTCCTGCTTTTAACACGTGCTCATTTAATAGTAATTTAAAAAAATCTGTTTTTAATAGTCACGTGTAAATAAATTTTTAATCGTTAGGAAATATTATTATTTGCGCTGTTTTTAGAATTGATAACAATCTCTATAATAATAGCCTAAGTCATGTGATTATCATCAACAGTTCCGGGCGGATCCCTTCGCTTCTTATATTCCACTCGGTAATTTTGGTATTTTAATATTAGCCAGCCACAGGTGATAAGTCGCCAAATATTATTCTGTCGCCATCATTTCACCTATATTATAATAGTGCAAGTCATGTAACTGCCATAAACAATTACGGTCGATCCCTTCGTTTTTCATAAGAAAAGTTTCGATTTTGATTAAAGAATGAAAATTATTTTTTCGAATAAAATGACGTAAAATTTGCCATGACCGCAAAGAATTCTTGGTACTTTTATGTTTCCGGATGCAAATCTCGCCAACAGCTTTTTTTTTTTTTAAATCGCCAGTTAGCAATTTTTATTTTTCGAGTGATACATTAAAACGGTAATAATTAAACGATAACCAATGGTTATCCCATCGACCAAAAATCTATAATCAAACTATAAGATTAAATGCCAATAACGGCTGTTTGTAAATGTCACATTCACTTGACTTTAAGGAAGTTACGCGTGTTTACGCCATCAAGTGATTTTTATTTCAAAGTTTTATTTGTATTTTTATTAATGTTATACTAATTTATTCGTTCTTTCGTTAGTTATATAAAAATTTGTGTCAATTTGTATAATTTGGGGAGTGGTTTGGCGATTTATATAATTTAGCGAAATTGGTCGATGGGAGAAGTAGTACCATCAAAACATTGCTTTGAAGATGAAATTAAATGTCATGATTTGTTGCATTATTTAACATTTGATTCAGATGTCATATATGCACCGTGTTTGGCGTGATTTTTTTTTTTTACGACAATTAGGTGAAAACCTCATTTTCGAATACCAGTTACATATGTATTTTTTAAATTTTTTCTATTATTTTTAAAATGAAATAACAATAAATAAAAAATAGTTTAATTAATAACTGTAGAACAAAACGATTTATAATTTTTTTTTAATAAGAAGAAAATAAATGCAAATAAACATTTATTAATAAATAAGCAACAATAGCCGGATTACCATGTCAGGCAAAATAACGCGATTTTGGCGCCAATTAGGTACCCCGGTGCGTATATGGCATCTCTGCCTAATATAAATATAAAGAAGTGGAAGCCATTAATTTTAAATGTTTCAGTTTTAAATGAAAGTTTTGTATTAAATATAATGATAATGAAATACAAAATAATAATAATAATAATAATAATAATAATAATAATAATAATAATAATAATAAAGCGACGGGAGAAATGTTTGGCGATTTATCACCTGCATCGCGCTAACATAAAAATACCGAGTTCTTGATTTGTCTATCAGAATCTTCTGATTTGGTGAAAGATTGTTCAAGTAAATTGAATTATGAATAAAAGTAACATGATACATTTCTTTGCATACATTTAAGGGAGGCCAAACTGGTCGCCAATTTAGTTTAAAATAATAACCTTTTTTAAAATATGAAAAAAAAAAATTCTGTTATGATTAAAATTTGATCTACCATCATTAGAGAAAGCTATTTAAAATTAGAAAAAAATTAATATTTTGAAAAATAATTCGAATTTAAAAATTCCAATACCGCACTGTAAAAATTAATCTAGTAAAATAACAGAAAATGTCTGGCAGCAAAAGTTGCCAGCAAAGTTCAGTATGTACCAGAAATATCTGTACAAATATTTTTTTCTGTATATACAGAAATGTCTGGTACATACAGAAACTTTCTGGAAACTGTTGCTGCCAGAATTTTTCTGTAGCTACAAAAAACTTCAATACATACAGATTTTTTTTTGTTTGCACAAGAAACATTTAACCAGTACTAAACAGATGTTTCATTCCAATTATTGCTAAGAAAAATATAATTGAATATAAATTCTGAGGTAAGTCAATTGAAATTGGATTTCATTTATTAAATAAAATATCAGAATATATTAAGTAAATTTTCTAGTATATATTAAAAAAAGCAAGAATTTGAAAAGTATGGCCCACATTCAATATCGCTTTTAACAAATTTTGTTTTACAGTAAATCATAATTTAAGATTTTATTACTACAGCTTCATGTCTTTTTAAAAGAATAATTCCAAACTCATTAAATATTTATGAGTATTGGCAATATATGTGGCAGGATTAATAATTAAACCCCTTTTTAAACTTAACTAAAATGTTTAAAATTATATATTTACCTACTAATTTATTAATTGAGAAAAATACTTCATTTTTTTTCTTCAAATTATGATGTACTGTAAGCAAAATTTGTTATAAGTGATATTGAATGTGATCCATACTTCTCAATTTCTTGCTTTTATTTATTTATTCTTTTTAGTGCTAGAAAATTTACTAAAAATCTGAGATTTTATTTAATGAATGAAATCTGATTTCAAATGGCTACCCCAGAATTAATATTTAGTTGTTAAATTTTTCTTGAAAATATATTTAAAAGCATCGAGGTCAGAAATATTAGTAACAATTAGAATGAAACATCTGCACAGTACTGGTTATTTCTGTAGCTTGTAGTACGTTACACATACTACTACTAGAAGTACTACTGTAAGTACAGTACTACTTCTGTAGCTGTTAATTACTATAATTTTAAAGTTGTATGCTGTTTTGCCACAAATTTTCTTTTCCAGCCTAATATTTATTATTTTCTAACTTCATAATTGTATAATCTAAGTATATTTGAGTACAATCGAAAGTAAATTCGCTATACTTTTAATTTCTGTATAGACATTTGTGTAACCAGTAAAAATAATAACGACGACACAAATGACTACGTCATCGAATTACGAGATTGAATCATGGTGTAGGACAAGATTATTAGGAGTATATTAAAGAATGACTGGTCTGCCTCGGCTTTTCTTGGTACGATATGAGCAGCAGCGGGCGCGAATTCATCATTTTGGCGTCACTATCACGTCATCGAATTACGAGATGAAATTGGTGCTAAGGTAAAATAGAGTATTTTAATGATATTTTGGTCTGTCTGCGCATATCCTAGTAAAAAAAACCCTATCAGACTAATATTTATAACAAAAAAAGACAACATAATGTACAATTGAAACCGTATAAAAATAATATTTTACATTGCATTGCCATATATATTACTTTTGCCATCAACTTTCAAGATGAATTAATGGTTTAGGAAAAGCTTATAAACAGTACGTGAGAAAATGACTGATTCGACATAACTTGGTACAACGCTTGAAGAAAGGGGCGCCAATTCCCTATTTTGAGAGTACTATTACGTCATCGAGTTACGGCTTGAAATGTTTGGACCTTAAAGATATAGATTAGTATAATTCGAATATTTCAGTCTGCCTCGTCATATCTTGTTCGGAGATGAGTAGAGCGAGGCTCCAATTTTTAATTTTGACGGTATTATCACGTCACCGAGTTACAGCTTGAAAATTTGGCATATTAAAGGTACATATTATTACAATAAGAATATTTTAGTCTGCTACGTCATATTTTGGTACAAGACGAGCAAAGCGGGGCACCAATTCTTAATTTTGGCAGTTTTAACACTTCTTTGAGTTACGACATGAAATCTTGATGTAGGACAAGAATATTAAAGGTAGATTGGTAGGATATTGGCGCCCCGTTCTTCTCGCTTTGTACCAAGTTATGCCGGATCAGTCATTTTCTCACGTACTGTTAGTAAGACTTCCTTAAACAATTAATTCATCCTGAAAGTCGATGGCGAAGTAATATATATTGCAATGTAATGTAAAATGTTATGTCTATTGGGTTTCAATTGTACATTATGTCGCATTTTTTGTTATAAAGTTTAGTCTGCCGGGTTTTCTGCCAGGATATGCGCAGGCAGGCCAAAATATTCTTAAAACACTTTATTTTACCCTTAATTTGGCACCGGTTTCATCCCGTAGCTCGAGGACTTGATAGTGAAGCAAAAATGATGAGTTGGCACCGCTGCTGGTCATATCGTACCAAGAAATGTCGAGGCACCAGTCATTCCTTAATCTACTCCTAATAATCTTGTCCTACATCACGATTTCATCTCGTAACTCGATGACGTAGTCATTTGTGTCGCCGCCGTCCGGTGTATAAAGCCTCCTTTTTTCATAGAGGGGTCATTCCATATAAAATGAGCAAATCACATGTGGCAGACATGTCACAGATTTTAACGAAAACCATTTTGTAAGTAGATTATATCTATTTATGAGTAAATGTAAAATAATAGATTTTAGGATTATTTATTTAAGTATTAAAATTTATATTAAAAGTTGATGCAAAATCGTGGTTTTGGCTACATGCTTGAAGTTTCAATTTTGTTTTTAGCCTTAAGAATGCAAAGACTATATTAAAAATTATTTATAATTAGGAATGAATAATAAGTAACAGATTGACGTAAGCTAGTAATTGTAATTTTATTCCTTAATGAGAAAAAAATTATTTTTGAAAATTTTTGAGGAAAAATGCAACGTTTCTATTGAGATGAAAGACACCTCTGACAATATCAAAATTGCTTGACGTTATAGCTAAAAGTATATATATTAAATATTAAAACTTTCATTCTTGCCTTTTTAATCCTTAATGAAAAATAATAAATAAATAGTAAAAAACGTTGAGGATAAAATGAAATATTTCTATCACTTGTTTCGACGTGAACGAAAGCTTTTTAAAACTTTTAACTCTTTGATATTACAGATAATAGTGTATATTTTAAATATAAAAACTTTTATACTTGCTTTCAATTTATTTTTGCCTCAAGACGATTTTTAATTAAAGTAGAAAAAAAGCTCAATTGAACAAAAAAATATATATTAACACCTAAACTCACATACAGAAAACAGATGGCAGCACTAAATTTTTTCACTTTGAAATCTTGCAATATTTTAAGAAACGCGCGCGAATTTAAAAAAAAAATAGCTCATAGAATGTAGTTAATATTGCCTTTTTTAACACAATTTTGTGACGTTAGAAATCAAAAAGAAATCTTGAAATTTTTTTAGCAGATAATGGACTTATTGATCTTTATGTCTGTGCAATAACTGTAATGTGGGACCTTTCCTTCATTATTTTTTTTACCTATCAATAAGAGGAAAAATTACGATTTTGTCATTTTTTTTAAAGTTTCTAAATTTTTTTAAAGGTTAAGGAAATACATAGCCACTTCAAAATTTTAGTAATTCGATCTTAATATGTAACACTACATCAGGCATTAATTTCTCAGATGTTTTTGAATTCCTTTAATTTTTATAACGTTTTTAACTTTCTCAAAATTTGCAAATTTTCATTTTTTACAACCAATTAAAGATTAATCATGGTGTTACAAGATTATTATTGCTCAATAAATAAGAAGATAATTTTCCAGAGGTTACATTTTTATATAAAAAATTCATTTCAGTTAAATAATTTTCCAGATACAGAACTTCAAACCTGCAACTTTGGACAATTGCACACGTGCCATTCTTTATCACAAGTTTTTTAAATGTCCAAAACTGCTAAAATAATTTATTTTTTTGAAGATATTTTGCAGAGCTCTATTTGAATATGAATTGAACCTGTATATCAAATTTTATTAAAATCGTTTACTATGTGGCCACGACTTTTTTTAAATTTTTGCTCATTTTACGTGGAATGACCCAGAGATGGAATAATCTAAATTACTTTCATTTATACAAGGACTAGAAGATTTAGCATGACTTTTATCCACTACGACGTGCTATAAATAAACTACCGGAGTGTTTTCTGGGACATTCGTGACAACTAGCACCAGGGTTGTTTTGTTTAAATCATGGTTTAACTGACTGCTGTTTTTAAAACCATGCTGGGTTTCCTTTTCTTTTTTCTTAATATTTTTATTTATTTTACACATTACTGAAAAATATAAAATCCAAGGCACGGATGTCATGTAAGCATCAGGTTGGCGAGATTTTCTTCTGACACCAATTTGGCGAAAACTTCGTTTTCGAATACCAGTTACATAAATAATTTTATAAAGGGAATAACAATAAATAAATAAAGTTTTATTAATAAGTATAGAACAAAAGAGTTTATATAATAAAAAAAAAGAAAATGAAAGTAAATAAACAATTTATTAATAAGTAAACAACAACATCCCGGTTACCATATCAAGCAAAATAACGACAGTTTGTGCCAGCTAAGTACCCCGGTGCGTATATGACATTGGCGTCAGAAAAAAATCGCGCCAACGTGGTGCATATATGACATCTATGCCAATCCAAGATATGTATCAGAAACTGCAAGAAATGGCTTTAGAAAAAGGAATTAATTTGTAACGAAACAAACATCTTTAATCAATCCAGTACAACAGTAAGAGTGAACAGTCTCAGCAAGAAAAAAAAAAAAAAAGAACGCATTAAATTTTGCAAAACATTATCTTTGTAACTCTATGCTTGCATTGATAGTAAAATTTAACACAAAATCTTCTCCTTTTAAAGAACAGAATACAGTAAGAGAAATAACCTCATAAGAGTGGTGGAAAAGTCAGCAAATTAAAATCAGTAAATTTAACAGCAAAGCCTTTACCGAAGTTGAACAACTTATAACAGCAAAAACCTCTGCAGCCAAAATACCGGGAGGTGGCAGCAGGGATAAACACATCATCGAGTTTACGACTAAAATTCCAGAATTAGTTAAAATTTGATTCGCATATTAAAACGCAATCGGTCTGCCAAATCGTATTTTGGTGGAAAACTCCCGAAAACACGATTTTAGCGGTTGACTCGTAGGTTTACCATTCTGTTTTCCTACACTCAAAGATATGAAAACATGGACGACTGGGAGCAGGAAAGCACAATGATAAACCTATGAGTCAACCGCTAAAATTGGTTTTTCGGGTATTTTCCACCAAGATATGGTTTGGCAGACCGATTGCGTTTTAATATGCTAATCAAGATTTAACTAATCGTAGAATTTCATCCGTGAACTCGATGAGGTGGTTGCCTGTGCCACGCATCCCGGTCTACAAGTGTTGAAAGACTATATTCTACATTTGGATTGGTACAGTTAAAAATACACCAAAAATACACCAAAAAAGGTACACTTAAATTAAAAATACTAGCAATTGGCATAAAAAATAAAACCGGAGCAAAATTTAGAATTTAAAATTTCAAAAGATGTAAGCCACTAAGATTTAAAATAATAATTTTTCATTTTTAAAAAATTTATGAAAAAAGATCGCTCATAACGTATTTGAATTGGAAATTTCAAAACTGACAGAAAAAAAAGAACACTTTTTTAACTATTTTTTAAAAATATTAAAATTCGTTCTAGGACAACATGGAGGGTGGTGGAACAAAGACAAAGAATTAAGTCATTAGAATATCATAAAAGTATATCATAAAATAGAGGATTAATATCTCTTAAGCTTTAAGTAAAATTGTAAACAATTCACCATTCCCCATGTTATCTAATGGGCGAGTGTTAAACTGAAAGTGCAAAAACAATACTTTTTGAAAAAATTATTTAAAGCACTTATGTATGTCATAAGTATATAAAACAAGTACGTAACGAAAGTAGAAAGTTCAAAGTTACTGAATTAAGCATTAGTTTTTTTTATTAATATGCAGTTTTAATGTCTTTCAAAGCATAAGAACTATATTGTTTTTGCCATGTATTCTCTAAGAAGAATATACAATTCGTGGAATGTCCAAGCAGTACTTTTTTAAATTGTCATAACTAACTAATTAATGGTGATAACTTCAAAATCCATACCCTCAAATGTGCAGAAACTCTAATGTAAACGAAAAGTCTACCAGTTTGTAGTTACAAGTACGATAATTAATAGATTAAACACGCAAATCACAGCATATTTTGCAAAATGGCGCGAAGAACCACAACATCGAAAAATAACATCCGCCATTACACATACAAAAATTTCAGGTATACAGATATTCTGCGTTACTCAAGAATATTCGCATACAACAGGCATGTCAAACACGCGACCCGCGGGCAACAACTCGCCCGACTACCATTTATCTATGGCCCGCGAAGCCTTCGCCATTTTACATTTATTTAATTATCCTTTGCCTAGTGCCTGCCAACGGTCGAGTTTTTCCAGGGACGTATCGGATTACATTATTACAAAAATCATCAGAGTAGAAAAAAAAAAAAAAAAAAAACGTATTAAAAAAATTATTTCAAAAGAAGATTTTTTAATAATAAAAATCAGTTTAATCTGTTTCCCTCACCTCTAATAATTTATGTTCAAATTATTGTTCAGAATTTATTACTGCAGCTAATCAAAATTAAGAAAGATTCCATATTGGCGCCATGGTTAGGGAGTTTCCAAATTTCTGTAATTATACATCAATCGAGTAATTTTTTGAAATATACAATATACAACCTCTTGTTATTTTTAAAGTCAAATAAAATAATTTGAACCAGGAAATGTTTTTAATAAATGAAATAAAAAAAAGTAGTGATTATATATGACATGTTTTATTAAATAGATTTTCTGATTCAAAATATATTTATTTTTATTTTTTAACTTTGAGAAAACACGGAAGATTGACAGGTATGCTATGCTAAATCCAGATTAGCGTGTATAAGCAATTTTAAAAATAAACGCAATTTATAATATTCAATTTTTTTTTTGATAAAAGTAAATATGAGTGTTTTTTCGAAAAAATAATATAAACTTACTATGTACTTAATGTTGGAACTTTTCGTTAAAATTTCTTTCACATGGCTGTGTCCTGTACAGACAAATATTATTCTGTGCAATGGTAATATTATTACCTTTTTTTATATGGCCCGCGGCTTAGTATATAATACTTAATTTGGCCCGCGGAGGTAAATGAGCTTGACATGCCTGGCATACAGTGTCGGCGTTATAATAGATTATATTGTGGCCAAACAGTAAATGCGTTTATTAATAGTGTCATTATCTAAAAATTCCTTGTATGCAGCGTTCTTTCATATAGATGAACATTTCGTACACAGGTATTTCGCATTAAAATGCAATTAAACTGTGGATAAATAATAAAAACCTTTTTTTAATAAAATAATATTGTTAAAATATCCTATGACGTTTTTTAATAATTTAAAATTGTTAAAAAACATGTATGATTAAATATCAACCTGTTTATTTACATTTTTTTTTTTTTTTTTACTGTGCAGTTTTGAGATCTGCGGATCAATACGGATTTTCCTTGTTAATTTCATCGCTTAATATTTCATATTTTAGGAGAAATCGTCGTGAAACATAATGAGTTGTTTAATCAGTCGTTTCATGGGAAAAATTATTGCAAGTGCATTTTAATGATGTTACAGCCTTCCGAGTGATCTGAAAATTTAAATATATAATTGTTGCAACATTTTGTCGACTCATTTCCAAATTTATAAAAATCGGCTGTATAGTTTAATTACAGGGACAGTCAAAAGTTTTCTGTTACATTACGACCAATTGGAAAAAATTATTTCAAGTGCATTTTAATGATGTTACAGCCCTTTGAACAGAATGAAATTGATAGGCACTTACGAAGTGCACTAAAATATACATTCAGTACAATATCCGGTGCAAAAAGTATTTATAAAACTAGTTATAGTACAAACGCACCTCATTTGCCGCGTTTGACGAGCAATTTCCAACTTGTTTATTATTACAATCTGATAAATTAGAATTTCATTCTAAGTGCGTTTTGAAATACATTGAAAATCTACAAAATAAAATATTTAGTGCTTAATTTATTTTTAAAGCGCATTTTGTTTGAAAGTTCATTATAAAATACAGTAAAAATATATTATTCCTATGTTTGAATCTTTTAAAAGATATTGTAAAAGAAAAATATATTTAATATTCATATTTCACATTTTGGAAGCTTTCCAGTATTCCAGTTGAGTGAGATTTAAAAGGTGAAACAAGTTGTCAAGTGTGATTTATGTTACGAATATCTTACTATCGTTCGATGAATATATGAAGACATGTAACAATTTGGAAATACTCTTTTGGATATAGATTTTTTTCAGTTTCTAGTAATAAAAGAAATATTTTCGAAGAATATTTTTAAAAGCATCATATAAATGGATATATGTAACATATTATTTCATATTATATTTTAAATTTAAGTACTTTTTCAGAAATTTATAAAATCAAATTTATCTTATCATAATTACGTTGGTTATAAAAATTAAAGGTTAATGAGAAAAATAAGCTCACTAAGTTAATGTTGCACCCAATGCCCAACTCTGCAGTTGTTTAATTAAATATAATTGAACACAAAATTGCACATCCGAGCATATGTTCGCGCCTGAAATATGCAAATTCGGTATTGGCAATGTGGTGCACAATGGACGTATGTTGGAATTCCAATCTGTAGTGATGTTTAAATTGAATTTGTTGTTTGAGAGAGATCAGTACTCATTAGATATGGCTCAAAGGTATAATTTAAGTGAAGGTCAAAAGTGACGAATAATTGTTAGGATCAAGGGAGGTCAAACAGAAATGGAGGTCGCCCAAGATTTGAATTATACCTCAAAGTGTGATATCAAGAGCTTGGAGCCGGTTTTTAGGTCCTGGATCCTTTGATAGATAGTCTGGTCAAGGGCGACAAAGAGTAACAACTGCATCCGAAGCACGTTTTCTATCATTGTCGAAAAGATGAAAACATGAAGAGACTACAAGTTATTTGGTTTCAGACCTTCAGGCTGCAACAGGAATAGCCGTTCTACTGCTGCACAAAGAATTAACGAGCGTGGACTGTATGCTAAAAACCAATAGTTCGTGTCCCACTCACTCCAGCTTCTAAAGGGGCACGTTTAAACTAGTCCCTTCGTCATATTCTTTGTTCAATGGAGCCCAGAAGACTGGCCCTGAGTATTGTTAACTGATGAGTCCAGATATAGTCGGATCACTGTTTCTAGACGTGTTTTGATCTTGAGAGAAATAGGAACACGAAACTTGTCTTCCCTTGTGCGTGAAATATCCCGTTTACGCGACCGCTGTTAGTGGTATTTCTTTTCTTTCTTTTTTTTTTTTTTTGGGGGGGGGGTGCTGAGGGAGAATCATGACAATGGCCGAGCTGCATATCTTTCAAGAAGGTTCTGTACTGTAACCACTCGGAGATATGTAGGGCATGTATTGGAACCACATGTTAGAATGTTCAGGGGTGCTATTGGCACAGCGTTTTGTCTAATAGATGACAATGCTCGGCCACATCGGACATATATGGTGTCAGAACACTTGCAAACAGAAGATATCCCTTGAATGGACTGGTCACCTTGCTCACTCAACTTGCATCCGATTTAGCATGTGTGCGGTGCTGTAGGGAGCCAACTTTCAGAGTTCCAAATTCTCCTCCGGACCCTCCAGGAGTTTAAAAGTGCACTTTTAGAAGAGTGGTGTGTAATTCCACAAGTCATGATCAACACTTTGTTAAAATCTGTAAATTCAAGATGTGAGATATACATATCTGTCCTAGGTGACCATACATCATAGTAAAGAAAACATTTTTTTCACAAGAGGTGACGAATTCAATTTCCATAAATTTGGTTTTAATTTGAATATTTTGAGAATAATCAAGTGCCAAATATTGTAATTTATGTTAACTAATACGTTTGTAAAAATTTCTATTAATAATTTTTCATTAAGTATCAGTTTCATTTTATTTCTGTCACTAGCCTTTAATTTTGATGACCAGTGTAGATTCAAGAACAGTCTTATCAAACTAGATCTGTAACAGATAAATCCTTTTTCACCTTTTCATTCTCATCTTTAGCATCGTCTTGTGTTATCTTTTAATGCACTCTTTTAAAAGGCACAGATTTTTACTATCATCATTCGTATCTTTCTCCATTAAAATCAGTTTGACAAATATTAAACAAGACATATTTTAAACGGCATGGTAATTTCTTCGTTCATAAATTTCATTTCTCAGTACCGTTATTTTTTAGAATAATATTACGAAGAAGTACATAAAGTACATGTACGTATAAAACTACACTTTAAAAAAAATTTAATAATAAAACAAGAATCATCTCATGCCTCAGGCATAGATTTTGAAACATTTTCTTCTGGATACACTGTAAATAAAGATGTAATTCTAGAAATGAAAAGTTAGAGAAATTTACATACTTACTAAAATCTTATCGGTTTTCTGTACAAAAAAAGATGTAAATCTACTAAACTAGTATTTGTAAAGATACAGAAATATGTAGCTTTACAAAAAAAAAAAAAAATCTACTAAAATTACAGCAATCTTAATAAAATTTTATCTGTGATTGCAGTTACATAAAAAGTTTTCAACATCCCAGTTTCCAAAACAATTCTTAGGAATCTTACAGATTTTTTGATTTACAGTGCAAAAGTATGTCTGTTACATGAATTCTTGTTGTTGCCGTTACATAAAAAGTTGTAGGCATCCCAGTTTCCTAGAAAATTCTTAGTAACTTTTCACACTTTTTTTAAACTTGTTTTTAGTGTAATGAAACTTCATCTTTTTCTATGGTGAAAGAAGAGATAAAATAATTTAGGAAACTTGTAACACAAATCAATACCCA
The DNA here is from genome assembly GCA_963932465.1 of Maratus speciosus. Taxonomy (NCBI): domain Eukaryota; kingdom Metazoa; phylum Arthropoda; class Arachnida; order Araneae; family Salticidae; genus Maratus; species Maratus speciosus. The sequence continues at coordinate 205,643,315 of OZ010790.1, forward strand.
ATTTCATCAGTTACTGCACATATACAGATATATATTTCAATTCAGTTATAGAACACTGTATACAATCTGTATAATTTAATAAATACCACGTTATAAGCTTAAATTTATTTATTCATGCTAAAACACTAAAAAGGCATATTGCAATTTAAAAAGTACTTCCAGTAAATATCGCTGCTATATACTGTTGTATTTGAATTCTTTTAAGTTTCATTTTAAAATAAATTTAAACGCTAGAAATTTCATATTCCATTTGTTCTCAACATTTTCTACATGAATAAATTAGAAGAAAAGCTAATTAAGAAATTATTATTAAAATTACATAATTTTATTAAGAGAATCTCTTTAAAAATAAATGCTGTATAACACTGTACATTTTACAGCAGTCATTGATAGTTAATTAATAGAAGACTAAAATTAAACATAACTCTATTTCTACACAGTTAAAATGTTTATTGATATTAGAATTATTTAATATCAGATTTCTGTGAATAAATAAAGATAAAAATGCTATTAAAAATTTATACGCCCATAAACCATTAAACATATACTCCTGTAAAAACAGAAATAGTTGTATTTTTTGTTTGCTTGGTTGGACATAGATTTTTTTCTTGTCTAAATTAAACTAATTTCAAACCTATAAATCAATGCTAATAATAATGAATTTTATTATTATATAGATAGTATTATGAAAGATTTGTTTACACCTTTTTTCCATTAAAATATCAAGCAGCCAATCCTAGACCAACATCAGCCAACCTTCTAGCCAACCCCAGACGTAATTGTTTCGCGTTTCCATTCTGGATCGCTTCGCGACCCCTTTTTCTCTATGCATTCAATTTTTAGATTCCAAACGCCGATGACACCCCCCCCGCCTCGTTTCTCATTAGATAAGGGGAATTATCTTCTTTCTGTAAATATCACTTTTTCCATCTATCCCTAAAATGAAAAACCAAAAACAGAATTCTATACAAATGCAGTAGATTCTTCCCTTTCTCCGGCCATCCTATCTAAATTCTCTACTTTCATAGTTTTCGCCAAACAGAATTCCCGCTAAAAAAAGACAAAAAGCTTTGACCAATCAGATGCGTTTCGCAGTATCTACGCAGATTTCCATTGGTCCATTTCCAAAACTTTTGGCCCATTTCCAAATCGTTACTTTTTAATATGTATAGAAGGTAATTGAAAATCGAAGAAAATGTTTTTAAAAACAAACTCAACATCTACTTACGTATTTGTGATTTTTTAAGCATAATGCACTTCTCATTTTTCCGTTATCCTGTTTGCATTAATTAAAATTATCTAATATTTTGTTAACTGGTCTTCAATACTTTTTAATTTATCTTTAAACATTTTTTATATATATATAAGAATTTTTTATTTATACATAAAAACATTTAAGGTTTTTAAGGTTAAAATTTTTTAAGATTAAGTTTTTTTTTAACTTTTAAGCTTTTAAAAGTATTTTATATTTACATGCATTTAATTAGTGTTCAGAAATGTATTTTTAGCTAATGTAAAATTGCTCTTAATAAAGAGAATTAAATACTAGAAAAATGCTGCTTTAGTAAATCAATTTCAGTGTGTTGCACAAAAATATACTTTCATGTGTTATTTCTTTTAAAAATTAATAACATTTTTGTACTAATTTAGAAGATACTATTAACGAAAGATAAGTTTATTAAAAAGGTAAATATTTTTATAAACTATTTAAAGTTTTAAAGTATCTATTTTTTTTAACACGATATTTTTTCATGCAAATAATCCCCTCGCTCTCTTTATTTTTATCATTTAATATATTTTTACGAGCTGGGTGGCAATCAGGTATGCTTAACCCTTTATTTGCTGAAAGTACTTATAAGTACCACACATTTTAAACTTTCATCCCATAGTGAATATTGCTAACAATCAAATGACACTTTGCAAAAACATTCTTTTAACTTCAATTTTTTAGGATACACGGCAACAGTAGTTCTAGGTTTGTTATTTTAGCGAGGAAGGAGGCTATCTTTGAAACAATCGATGTGTTTTGTGCTGACAATTTGTATAAATTGCCACTCTCGCCTTTTTATTACTGCACACACAGAAAAGGACATAAGATAACTGTTGGATATTTTTTACGTGTTCATTAGGATCTTAGAATAGAATTTGACTATCTATTATAGGCGAAAGATGTATGTATTAAATTTAACAACTGAATTATTCAGCGGTACTTACAAAGTACCGCCAGTACACTGGATGTTGGAAGAAAACTTCTTGTTTACTTTTCATCTGTGTAAGTATCCATCATTTTTATCTCATTTTTAAATTACTAAATTCTAGAGTAGTAATGATTTTCCTGTTATTTCTTCTCTGTTTTATTTTTTTATAGGAAATCGAGAATTTTTTGGTACCGGCTCTTTTTTCCAATGCTGAAAATGGCATATGTAAATTCATATATTGCATATGTGAAGATGCAGGACAACAGATTGTCCCTGGAATATAGGCGTTACATAACTAAAGGACTGCAAACAAGATCGATTTTTTTTAAGTTTTTATTTTTTTTAATGCCATCATATTTTAAATTTTACTCATTTTTCATGTGTAAAATAAAACTATGTGAATTTAATATTTTTTTACTGTTAACTTGCGAGTGTCTTCTTGTTATTTAGCATTTTTAAGAATTTAAAATTTATTTAAAATACCATATGGATTTTCTGTTACGAGAATACTGTTGGAATAGTGTACTGACGGTACTTCAAAGTACTACTTTAATTATACCTTTAACGAATTAAATTTCTTACGGATGAATATATTTTTATGTATTTCCTTTATTTTCATTATAGTAACGGAAAAAAAGAATACATTACAAAAATTGCAGTAGATAAAGGGTTAATTTAAATTCCACGAAACCTTTCGATTCATTGTAAAAAAAGAAATCTATCTCTATTGTGCTTTATATATATATATATATATATATATATATTAATGATAAATACCAAGAAAGAAATATTTACAGTGTAGGTTGAAAGTTTAGGCGAGTATTTAGTGAAGTCATTTTCCAAAAGCATTTCGTCCTTCTTCAGTATTAGGTTTGTAATTTTAAAGCTTTTCGAATGAAAAAGTCATTGCGATAAATTTCTAAAAAAAAATGTAAAGTTCTAAAAATTAAAATAAATGCTTAACCCTCCGAGCGTCTTGCAAAAGGGTAAAATTGTAATGTTGTTTTCTTTGCATTTTGTTTCAAATGCTAAGAAAATATGATTCTTTCAACATTATAAAAAAAAACTCAATTACAAATATGCTTGTAATTCTTGAGAGTATTAATCATTCTTCAATGTATTTAAAATTCATTAAATCAATAGAATTATATTATCTTAAATTTGCTTGTATTGCTGTGAAACCTGGAGCTTAGTGAACGGAATATTACGCCCCAAACACTTAGAGGGTTATAAAATGCGATTTTCATACCCGAGTAGGTCTAATTTTTCCATCATTTAGAAAATTTCATATTTTTTTCTATTACATTTTGTGTTTTCGGGACAATAATTGTGTATTTGGATGCAAGCAGCTTTTGCCCAACGTTTTTGGTTAAATAAATAAAAAAAAAATACTGCAATTGTTAATGGATGTCAATTTGTCGACATAAGGATGTTTGTTTCTGGATTAAACATATTCACTAATCTTGAATGTGAGAAAATACTGCAAAATCTCATTTCCCCATTATATGTCTTTTCCTTTCTTTTACTCATAATAATACAATAATCTGGTTTCTAACATTATTGCGATATCATTTAAATATATAAAAAAAAATTGGAATATTATTTCTTATTTCAAGGCATCAGTTGTGATTATAGCATCCTGGGATTCTTACGGAAATCTGGGGGTTCTCTCAGCCAGTATTTCATCCTTACTCAGAGAATTAGATGCGAGTCACAAACGCACATTAAGATTTAAATATTATAGATTAGTTAAATATATTCATTTTAGAGCAATTATATTTTCGGATCCCAAAATTTCTAAATTGAATATTCAATATTTAACTCAAAGGTGACAAATGTTTTATTTGTGTCAGATAAAAATATCTGTCTGAGAAGTCATAGAGCATAAACAACTTAAATTCAAGCCAGAGCAGAGTAAACGCAGTGTAGACAGTCATTACCCGCTGATTATATACTGAAGACACGTCGAACTTTTTATAATTTTATTTAAAATCACAAAAACAAACATCATTACTTCGATGTCGAAAAACTTAAGACATTAAATATTTAAAAACATGCTCTTAAACGGCTTAAACTTACATAATCCATTTTAAAAGGAAAAACAGAGCCACCTCATACAGCACGACCACACAATACATACATTCAGTTAAACCGTTACGTCATACCACACATTTGCCGAAAAATCTGCATAAAGCAAGATGCTACGAATAAACAGTATTAGAAGAAAAACTCCCCGTATTCAGCCGTACACGAAGACTTCGCAGAATACGAGGCGACTGACTCAAAGAGCTGGAAAACCGGCAATGTGTGGATGCAAACGATTTTTGCTCGTAGCTCGGGACAAGGTATTGGCAGGAGGATTAAAAATAAGTTAAACACACTTAACTTGCGAAAAACTCGCATACCTGCCTGTCATTGCCCCCCTCCCGTAGTTACGAACATACATAGTTTAGAATCACATTAAACTAACCTTTAAACTCCAAATCTTTAGATTTTCAAAGGAGATGTAACCTCATACCCCTGTATAAAATTTAACTTTCATACATACAAAAGAGTTTAAAGAATCAGATGCATTATACATAATTACAATTGCAACAATAAAAAATATCTAACTTCTACATACACTTTCGTCAACAAGGTAACCTTTCACTTAATACATATTTGACAAAGCTGAAAATCTAATTTTTCAGCTTAAAACAAAAATATATTTCAGCATATAAACATTTTCATGTACACTAATAGAAGGAAAAGGTTTTAAAACATTGCGCTACCTGTACTTTTCAAAAACATTCAAATATAAACACAATTCCGAACATTAATATATGTACACATAACTTTAATACATTTCAAATATAAAAAAAAAAATGATCAATTAACCATTTAAACCATCATCCTTTGGATGCATTACAATACAACATGTAAAATATTTGTTAACCAAAAAAAATAAAGGGGGGGGGGGTTGATAAGTGCACTTATCGGAAAAATAAAAAATAAAAAATTGTGATCACAACGAAAATACCTTTATACAACACATTAGCTACATTTATACAATAACCAAGTTTAAAAATATTAGGTTAAAGTTGCTATACAAAAGGTGCATTAAAAAACAGTTCACATTAGCAAATACATATATACCATGTATTCTAAACTTTTTATATATGAATATAAGAATTCATAATGTTTTTGTACTTATTTAAACTGAAAAACATTTCCTTACAAAAGTCTTTAACCCTTCTTTGGGGAGAGGTTTAGTTAGGATATCAGAAAAGTTTTCCTTTGATCTTACATATTTGATGGTGAATATATTCTCATAAATTAAATTTCTTAGAAAATGATATCTAATACTAATGTGTTTTGTCCTGTTATTTTCGATGGGTGAATGTGAAAAATCTATAGCAGCTTGGTTATCGCACAAGAGCTGAGCTGAAAAATTGACTTCGTTTGGAAATATGCTTAAATTTATACATTCCTGAATAATACGTATCACCAACTGTAAATCTTTAGCAGCTTCCATTAACGTTATGTATTCCGATTCCATTGTAGAAAGTGCTACGCATTTTTGTTTAAACGTGCGCCAGATAATAGGAGCCTCATCTAAAAATAGAATAATCCCCTCCATCGAAACACGGCCATCTCGATTTGATGCGAAATCTGCATCACTGTAACATGAAAGTTTTTATACTTGAAAGGTTAAGTTTATAGTGTTGCGTAGATTTAACATAACCCAATAACTTTAATAAGTAATTCCAGTGAACCATGCCAGGGTTTTCCTGAAACTGAGAAAATATATTAACTGCAAAGTTAATATCAGGACGTGTGCGACTTGCTATGTACGCAAGACATCCGATTAAACTACGGTACGGGATTTTACTCATTTCTTGAATTTCGGTTTCGGTAGTTGGCGAATCCGTTTTAGATAAAGCAATTCCTTTTGCGATTGGTAGTGATGTTATTGGAATATTAAACTTGCTAAACCTTTCATATACTTCTGAAATATAGTCAGATTGATGTATATGTCGTAGGCTAATTGGGAAATCCGGCTTATTGCAAACAGCCTAGGCTCTTTGCAAAGAGCCGGGCTAATTGGAGAATCCATCTCCCTTTTTCCAATCAGCCTGATATTTTTCACGCTTATTGCAAAGAGCCTAGAAAGCGTTAGGCTAATTGAAAAATGACCACTTATTATCCGATCACGGTGATATTTTTAGCTCACAGGCTATCAAAGCCTGAGAGCTTATGTGCCCGCCGATTCTGTATGTACGTGTGTACGTATGTACGTAACGCGATAACTCTTGATAGAAATATCCGATTTGCTTCAAATTTTTTTTCTATGTTCATTCTCATAAGGTGCTTCCCTGATTATTTTGGGGGGTTCATTGGTTAAGGATAAAAAGGGAAAAGGGGGGCTGCCCCCCCCTTAACTTATATAAATGGGTTTTTCATGCAGAAATATTCGATTTGCTCCAAATTTGGTATACCGCTTTATTGTGTTAAGGAGATTCCCTGATTAGATTTGGAAACTCATTATTTAAGTATAAAGGGGAAAAGGGGGGCTACCCCCTTAATTTAGATAAATCGTTTTTTCATGACGTACTATTCGATTTGCTCCAAATTTGGTATACCAGTTTACTAAGTTAAGGAGCTGCCTTGATTAGATTTGGAGGTTCATTAGTTACATATAAAGAGAGGAAAGGGTGTGCTATTCCCCCCGTAATTTAGATAAATGGGTTTTTCATGCAGAAATATGCGATTTGCTATAAAATTGGTATACCGGTTAATTATGTTAAGAAGCTTCCCTGATTACATTTGGAAGATCATTATTATGCATAAAGAGGGGAAAGGGGGGCAATTGCCTCTCCCCTTAATTTAGATAAATACGTTTTTCATGTAGAATTATTCGATTAGCTCAAATTTGGTATACTGGTTTATTATGTTAAGGAGATGGCTTCATTAGATTTGGAGGTTCATTAGTTAAGTATAAAGGGAGGAAAGGGGGGGGGGCTAGCCCCCCCCTTAATTTAGGTAAATGGGTTTTTAATGTAAAATTATTCGATTTGCTCCAAATTTGGTATACCGGTTTATTATGTTAAGGTGCTTCCCTGATTAGATTTGGAGGTTCATTAGTTAAGTATAAAGGGAGGAAAGGGGGCTAGACCCCCCCTTAATTTAGATAAATGGGTTTTTCATGCAGAGTTATTCGATTTGCTCCAAATTTCGTATACCGGTTTATTTTGCTAAGGAGGTGCCTTGATTAGATTTGGAGATTTATTGGTTAAGTATAAAGGAGGGACAGGGCCTAGTGTCCCTTAATTTAGATAAATGTGCTTTCATGCAGAATTATCTAATTTAGTTTAATTTTTTTTCTAGGTTCATTCTAATAAGGAGCTTTTCTGATTAGATTTGAAAGTTCATTGGTTCAGCATAAAGGGAGAAATGGGGAGCTAATACCCCCCCCCCATTAATTTAGTGAAATGGTTTTTTCATGCAGAATTATCTGATTTGCTTCAAATTTGGTATACCAGTTTATTATGGTAAGTAGCTTCCCTGATTAGATTTGGAGGTTCTTTGGTTAAGTAGAAAGGGGGACAACGGGGACTAATACCTTCAATTATTTTTCGAGGGGATTTATTCTTTGAAATAAGAGTATAATATACAATTAGTGTGAATAGCCTGTGAGCTCAATGCCATCATTTTAACTGGACAATTTTCTTTTTATTAGGTTTATTAACGCATAATCCTACCCAAAACCAAAAAATAAATTACAACAGGCCGTACCCCGATCCGAGCAAGACAAAATAATTTCAGTCTACATGCAACCCGACCCGAACCTGAGAGTTCCATTTGAAAAAACCCGAAATCCCGAACCAAATCTGATAACCGACAAAAATATTCCAAAGATCCATAACCGGATTCGAACAAGACAAATTAGTTTCCGTGGACACGCAACGCTACGAGAACCTAAAAATTCCCTTCGAAGCCAACCTGAAACCCGTTCCGAACCAAATCTTAACCGACAAAAATATTCCAAAGAACTATAACCCGATGCAAGCCAGACAAAATAATCTCCGTCCACAGGCAACCCGATCCGAACCTGAAAGTTCTAATTGAGCTCAATCCGAAACCTGCTTGTGGTCGGTTTTCGGATTGACTTCAAATGGAAACTTCAAGTTCGAATCCGGTTGAAAAAAAATTAAACTAAATCAGATAATTCAGCATGAAAACCCATTTATCTAAATTAAGGGGAGGGGCAATTGCTCCCCTTTTATACTTAACCAATGAACCTCCAAATCAAATGAAGGAAGCCGTATCGTAATAAACTGGTATATCAAATTTGAAGCAAATCGAATAATTCTGTATGAAAAACCCATTTATCTAAATTAAGGTGACACTAGCCCCTGTCCCTCCTTTATACGTAACCAATAAATCTCCAAATCTAATCAAGGCAGCTCCTTAACATAATAAACCGGTATACGAAATTTGGAGCAAATCGGATAACTCTGCATGAAAAACCCATTTATCTAAATTAAGGTGGGTCTAGCCCCCCCTTTCCTCCCTTTATACTTAACTAATGAACCTCCAAATCGGATCAGGGAAGCTCCTTAACATAATAAACCGGTATACGAAATTTGGAGCAAATCGTATAACTCTGCATGAAAAACCCATTTATCTAAATTAAGGGGGGGTCTAGCCCCCCTTTCCTCCCTTTATACTTAACTAATGAACTTCCAAATCTAATCAGGGAAGCTCCTTAACATAATAAACCGGTATACCAAATTTGGAGCAAATCGAATAATTTTGCATTAAAAACCCATTTACCTAAATTAAGGGGGGGGGGGGAGCTAGCCCCCCCTTTCCTCCATTTATATTTAACTAATGAACCTCCAAATCTAATCAAGCCATCTCCTTAACATAATAAACAAGTATACCAAATTTGAGCTAATCGAATAATTCTACATGAAAAACGAATTTATCTAAATTAAGGGGAGAGGCAATTGCCCCCTTTCCCCCCTTTATACATAATAATGATCTTCCAAATGTAATCAAGGAAGCTGCTTAACATAATTAACCGGTATACCAAATTTATTGCAAATCGCACATTTCTGCATGAAAAACCCATTTATCTAAATTACGGGGGGAGGGCTAGGCCCCCTTTCTTCCCTTTATATGTAACTAATGTACCTCCAAATCTAATCAAGGCGAATCCTTAACTTAATAAACCGGTATACAAAATTTGGAGCAAATCGAATAATTCATCATGAAAAACCGATTTATCTAAATTAAGGGGGGTAGCCACCTTTATACTTAAATAATGAGCTTCCAAATCTAATCGGGGAAGCTCCTTAACACAATAAACCGGTATACCAAATTTGGAGCAAATCGAATATTTCTGCATGAAAAACCCATTTATATAAATTAAGGGGGGGGGGGACTAGCCCCCTTTATCCTTAACCAATGAACCCCAAAAACTAATCAGGGAAGCACCTTATCAGAATGAACCTAGAAAAAAAATTTGAAGCAAATCGGATATTTCTATCAAGAGTTATCGTGTTACGTACATACGTACGTACGTACGTACACACGTACATACAGAATCGGCGGGCACATAAGCTCTCAGGCTTTGATAGCCTGTGAGCTAAAAATATCACCGTGATCGGATAATAAGTGGTCATTTTTCAATTAGCCTAACACTTTCTAGGCTCTTTGCAATAAGCCTGAAAAATATCAGGCTAATTGGAAAAAGGGAGATGGATTCTCCAATTAGCCCGGCTCTTTGCAAAGAGCCTAGGCTGTTTGGAAAGAGCCGGATTTCTCAATTAGCCTACGACATATACATAAAGTTTTATTTTCCTCCTCAAATGTCACTCCTAAAAGTCTTTTAGTTTTCACAAGGATTTTAAGATCAAATTTATTTCGTAGCTTGTCTATTGCCTGTTTTATATCTTGAGGGAGTTTTCCAAACAGAACAATATCATCTACATAAAGCAGAAGAACCAAATTTTCATTAAAGACATATACACAGTTACACCAAGTTAAGCGTTTAAATCTTAATTCTATCAAAACTGAATTTATTTTAAGAACCATTCCCTTCCAGATTGCTTTAAACCATAGATAGCTTTACTTAATTTGCATACGTGATTAGTATAGTCTTTATCAATAAATCCTTGAGGTTGATACATGTAAATTTCATTATTTAGTTTTGCATATAAATATGCTGCTTTAATGTCAAGCTGACAATGTGACCAGCCGCATAAACAAACTAAAACGGTAAAGAAAAGTCTAATGATTGAAAAATTTATAACTGGGCTGAACACTTCATCGTAATTTATCCCTTTTTTCTGACGAAAACCTTGAGCAACTAATCGTGCCTTGTATCTGACGATATTATCATCCTCATTACGTTTTACAGTATAAACCCATTGGTTATTAACAATCGTAGTTTTGTCAGGTTTAGGGACTAAAGTCCAGACTTTTCTTTCTTTCATTGTTTGAATCTCGTCGTCCATAGCTTTAAACCACTCTCTTTTCTGGGGAGAATTATAAGCTTCATTATAATTTGAAGGTATTTTAATATCTACAAAATTAGCTTCGATTGTTTCATTGTCAGACTCTTCGTCACTAGGTATTTTAACTCGACCTGAATAAGTATTAGAAATACGAAAATCAAAATCTATTCTTTTAAAAGTTATATTGTGTTTCTCACAATAAGCTTTGGCTTCTGTCCATGATTTTATCCTAGTTTTAGTTCCAACTATACGATAGTAAATGTCATGTCTTGGTTCTTCTTTTCGTTTTACAGCTAGTCGTTCCCATTAGGGTTTAGAAGATACAGGCGTAAAAAGAACTTTTTTAGATGTATCAGGTATAGAACAGTTTTGGACATTTTCTTGATTAGGAAACGAGCTTTGATCTGGAACGCTGCTCAAATCTTCTGGCTCCGTTTCTTCCTTTGGATCATTTTCGGGTTTACCCTCGTCATTCGTGTCTTCATCAGAGTCCGATTAAGATTTATCAGATGAGCTGTAGGTATTTCGCTTTGGACCCAGTATGATTCCTCTGCGCTCTTCTTTCGGAAAAGTAACGTTTAAAGTTTCTATCGTTTTACGTTCCTGGGGTAACCATACGTGGTAACCTTTAGTGAACCTGACTGCCGAAGGGTTTCAGGTGTTTTACCGATGGTTTTCTCCCTCCATACAATTCGAATGGAGTTTTTGTCTGATTACCGTGGCAGACCCGGTTCCACGTATAAACAAAAGTTAGTAATGCTTCTGCCCAAAAACTTTCTCTTAACTTGCTCTCATGTAAAAGAGCTTTTATAGCGTTTAAGGCCACACAATTGAAATTTTCCGCAGTTCCATTTTGTTCGGGAGTGTACTCGTTACTGAATTCTTGATGTATTCCTTGATCTTCAAGGTATTTACTGAAAGCCGTATTTTCATATTCACCGCCATGGTCAGACCTAAGATTTGTGATCTTGCGATTTAGAAATCTTTCCGCTCTTTTTTGAAACCGTTTGAAGCATTCAAAAAGTTCACCTTTTTGTTTAAGTGGGTACACAACTACTTTTTTAGAATAGTCGTCAATATAGCTCACAAAATATCTAGCTCCCCGTTTGATTTGACCGAAAGGGGCCCACATACATCAGAATGAATCAATTCGAGGGGAGCTCTAGAGCGTGTTTTGCCTATTGGCTTGAACGAGAACCTTCGGGACTTAGCGATCTTACAATCTTCACAAGTTGGCATGTCTTTTTCCTTGAAATTTGGCAAACCATGAACTGCATCATTCTTACTTGTGTTTAAAATATACTTTGTATTAATATGACAGTATATTCGATGCCATTTGCTTAGATCCCCACCGCACTTTTGAGTCTGTGCTGAATAAGCCCTCTTGTCTTTTATGTTGGGATATGTTGGTTTGCAAATGAAAAAACCGTTTGTTTTAATAGCCGTAAAGATTTTTCTTCCGTTTTTCGATAATAAAGTCAAACGACCATTTTTACATGAAAAAGACATTCCCATGCTATAAAGGGCTTAACCTGACATTAAATTACGTCTAAGTTTAGGCGTATACATGACATTTTTAAGTTCCAAATTTTGGCGCTTTCGCTTATCATAAAAACACATCTCTATTGTTCCGATGCCTAAAACTGGACATTTAATGTCCCCTATAGCAACAGACATGTCAGTCCCCCTAACTGTTTTGCATGTGGAGAAAAGCCCTCGATCTTTACAAAAATGTGTGGATGCAGCAGTATCAAAAAGCCACTCCTGTCCTTTGACAGAGCTTTGATTAGCTTCAAGCATATCTGTAGCAAAACTACTATTTGGGCAAATGCCCCCCCCTTCTCTTTATCTGTTTACTGGGTTTTAAAGTACAATTTGGTGCAATGTGACCCCTCATTTTGCACTTGCTACATACAACATCGCGTTTCAAGAGAGTAGATCTATCCTTACTGCTACTTCTACTATACTGTTTTATATTTTTGCCTTTAGGTTTTTCTAATTTAGATTTAAATGCAACATTTGGTTTATCTAGATTGCATTGTTGCAAGCGGCTTTCATCTAAAAGTAGTTCTTTCAATATTGGATCAAATTTAAAATCAGTGTCAGTATAACGATAAATATTAAGAACTATACTAGAAAATTGGTCAGGTAAAAAACGAATAAGCTGGAAAGCCTGATAAAGATCCTCTAATGGATGACCTTGTTCCTGCAATTGTTTAATAATTGTACGTAATCTAGCTGCAAACAAACCAATCCCTTCCCCCTCTTCATACCTGGCAGCGAAAAATTTATCCAGGAGGGAGATTACTGCAGCTCCAGTTTTAGGGCGATAGTTATCCTGGAGGATATCCCATGCTTTCTTAGCATCAGTCGTTTCTGCAAGTAGTGGTCTAAGATCAGGAGATACATTTAAATATATAGAACTAAATGCTCTATCACGGCGTAAATTATAGTCACGCTTTTCCTTATATTTTACGCTCTCATCAGGTGGTTTTTCTGTACCATTAATAAACCCCTAGCAACCACGGTCCATAAGGAGGACTTTCATGTCCGCGGACCATGTTGCGTAGTTGTCTGGAGTCAAAAATTCAATCTCATCCATTAAAATATATACATATAAACAAGATTAATTACTGAGAGAAATATATATATATATACAATATATTAAGAAAACATTCAAGAAAGTAAAAAGTAACAAAAATTCTTACTTATTACGTTCACTCTCATATGGCAAGTCTTATGCACTTAAAGTTCAAAAGTCTAGTCCTTAAAAGTCCTACATACAATCTGTAGAAGTGAAACTCTTGTTCTAATCCACTTCATAAGTAGGTGAAAAATTCCTTTCTGTCACCGATTGGAAGCACGCGGAGTTGTTATCCAGAACTAGTCCATAAAGGCGTTCACTACCATGAAGTCGTCAGCAGCAGGAACCACTCATATAAAACAGGAACAGGAGCCACAGCACTCAGCGGGGATATAAAACTTATTCCATATTACAGCTGGTATAATAACTGCTCTGGCCCATAACCAGTGAGAAGTCATCGAGCTTAAACAACTTAAGTTCAAGCCAGAGCAGAGTAAACGCAGTGTAGACAGTCATTACCCGCTGATTATATACTGAAGACACGTCGAACTTTTTATAATTTTATTTAAAATCACAAAAACAAACATCATTACTTCGATGTCGAAAAACTTAAGACATTAAATATTTAAAAACATGCTCTTAAACGGCTTAAATTTACATAATCCATTTTAAAAGGAAAAACAGAGCCACCTCATACAGCACGACCACACAATATATACGTTCAGTTAAACCGTTACGTCATACCACACATTTGCCGAAAAATTTGCATAAAGCAAGATGCTGCAAATAAACAGTAACAGAAGAAAAACTCCCCGCATTCAGCGGTACACGAAGACTTCGCAGAATGCGAGGCGACTGACTCAAAGAGCTGGAAAACCGGCAATGTGTGGATGCAAACGATTTTTGCTCGTAGCTCGGGACAAGGTATTGGCAGGAGAATTAAAAATAAGTTAAACACACTTAACTTGCGAAAAACTCGCATACCTGCCTGTCAGAAACTTGCCTTACGAAACAGCTTCAGACTAAAAAAAATTATATTTAACTTAACTTAAAATAAAACTCTTCATTAAACATTAAATCTACTCCTTTTCCCAACCGCATTTGGAAAACAATCTGCTAACGCACAGCCGCTATGGTAAATCCGATGTAATACAGAACTCTTTCGGAAAAAGATTGTTCGAAGTATTATTCTTTAGTAAAAAACGGTAAAAACGAACGAATTTTGTTTTGAAAAGTGAAAAACAAAAACAAACGAGAAACGCTACTATACAGAACACGTAGACTATTTTTTAAAGGAGGAAATAAGAGATAGACGACTATAAGATGCATTCATGTATTTCGACTTTTTTTTTTTTCTTTTTGAAACAGTCACCAGAAAAAGTATACAATAATAATATTTTTAATAAAAAAATTAAAATTTCAAATTTGTCCATATCCAATGTTTTAGTAACAAGTCTAGTAATGTAATTGAACCCTTCGTTCAGTTACATTTGAATGTACACAATTTTTTAAGTAATTTTTTTAGAACATTTTGCAATTTTAAAACGACAATGAATACGATAATTTTAAGCATAATATTAGATACTTTTAATAAATTTCATTCAATTTCATAATTATTTTTAGGTTCAATAATAATTGAAAATATGTCTTTTCTTTCACAAGTTACGAATATTTTAATTTCAAAGAAACACATAATTGCCGGCCGAAAGTTGATTGTGTATTCCTACGGGTGTTCAACGATAAGAAATATTCGCCTTTCCCTTTCAAATAATAATTTGAAAACAAAGGCCTGCCTTTTACGAAATAACTATTTGAAAACAAAGGTAAAGTTTCCCACAATGACACAGATAGAAAGGCCTAACAATCTATTCCCATAATGATCCAAAAATTTATTCAGATAAATGTCTGACAGTCTATTCTTACAAAAGTCCAACGACAATAGCTTACAAATTTACATGCTTCCTTTAAAATAGGAGACTATCCAGACGATGTATCTCCTTACGGTTTAAATGTGTCACTACCTGGAAATTTTGTAGTAAACTAAGCAAATTTGTTGAGAATGTTTTTGATTAAAAAGAAAAAAAAAAGATGATCACATCCGCAAATGAAACAAAATGTTAAGGCCAATGCTGTATTATTTTTATTTTGGACAGATTCACCAACGGTAAAAAGTGTCCGCTTTACGATACCATTGGGAACAAACCATTTGACAAAAAATGCTAAGATTAGTCCCACAAAGTCCGGTTGATACATTTCTACAGAAGCAAAGCGTCAAAAATATCTCTGCAGTTATCTTATGATAAATATTTAGAGGCCTTATTTGGTTCGCGATCCAACTTTAAGTCAAAAGATTTTTCGCGACCCAACTAATATAAGGGTATATATCAGTATGGAAATTGTGTTATGACCTTTATAAGCTATAGGCTAATCCATGCAACGAAAAAGGCAAATTTTCATACGAAGATTACACTATCAACCAAAACCAAGAAATAGTAATCCCAATGTGTGTAAGTGGAATAATAATTAAAACTCACAAACTACAAAGATAATTAAAAAGTATGTTTAATTATTATCAAAACATAATTTTATAATCAGTGAGTTTTCTGGCCTTGGTATTTACCAATGAGAACATCTATATCAGGGGCAAAACTCGTTAATTTTAACCTTAACACGTTCACGCCAGCGCGGTGGTTCACACTCGACTGTCTCAGAGCTGCAACGTCTCCGGCTTTTTAGATACCAGTATTTTAATACAGAAAATGTTGTTTTATTTAATTATAACAATTGGGTGATTTAAAAGAACAGCATTTTCTCTAAACTAATAGTTGTGTGCAAAAAGCCGGAGACTTGACAACTCTGAGACAGTCGAGTGTGATCCAAAGCGCAGACGTGAACGTGTTAAATCACTTTCTACACGCAGTTTGTTTCTGTACTTGATTTTCAAAAACAGCAAAGCAGTAAAAGCATGTTCACATAAGTATGTCGTGTTAAACACCTTACCTTATGTGAACACGACATACCTTAAAATTGATTTAGATATTCAGGTTATTCTGCTCGTCTATTCATTTTGGAGGAAATTAAGGATTTTCCCTTGAAATATTATTCCTGCTGAAAATGTTATATTTTTAACAAGTGATATAAAATATACATTTTTGGGACAAACCTCGATTGTTTCGTGGCAGACCAAAACACCCGCCGCGACCCGCCAATGGGTCACGCGCCATAGGTTGATAATCGCTGCCTTGTGGTTATCTAATCTTACAATTTATCAGCTTTTTTTCTTTTGATTTAATATCTAACGATGCAACTTCAATTAACGTAGCAAAATTTTCCGTTGAATTACTCCATGGATATGAAATGGCGAAAAAAATTCCAAGCAAAAATAAAATAAAGTAACTTGCTCAATCTGAATAAGAGAAAAATTTAATGATGACATTTGATATCACTGCATCATAGAGCGAGCTGCTACAGAAAATCCTTATTTGCATTGTTAATGGATCAGTTTGTGCCGAAACATGTACACATTTCATTAAATACATTTTTTACTGTTTGGTATATATATATATATATATATATATATATATATATATATATATATATATATATATATATATATATATATCACATTTAGCATTTTATTTAAATACATTATTAAGGGGGTTATTATTTGTTATATTTCAACCTACGTTTTGAAAGAAATTTCATTTTAAAGCATCGTTTAGTTCCTATTCAATAAGGTACTAAATAAAATTATGCGATATTTCGAAGTTATACCGGGTGATTATAATTAAAGTTACGATTTCAAAAATCGATAATTTTAAAACTACTGATCAGAATGACTTGATATTTAAACAGAACAATCGAGAGGCAATGAAATTTTGTTTGGCGAAGGAAAAAAATCATTTCGAAAATGTGCCGATAGATGGCGCTGTCAGGGTTAACATTGTCTGGAGATATGCAAATTACTAAAGCGTGACATGCACACCGCAGACATGGCTGCCATAAAAGTGCAGAGCACTAGCTTTTTGCCTGAATGCTTAATCATGACTCTGATTATGAATGATCGCGCTCTGCCCTTGAAGTTTTTTATAAGAACGATGACTGTGCACTTACAGCTATTAGGAAGTTTCGGACATTAAAATCAATAAACAGGGGTCCAATAACCACAAATGGTCTGCAAAAAAATGATTGCTAAATTCGAAGAGACCTATTCATTTGACGTTAAACGGGGTAGAGGGAGGAAACCAGTTTCGGCTGCGGCAGTGGAAGATGTGGCTACAGCATTATAAGAACAAACTAACAGTGACGCTGGAATCAGCAATGCACGGGCAATTGACGAATACTGCATATGCCGAACAGCACGGTGCGTAAAGTCCTACAGAACATTTTGCGCAGTTATCCATACAAGATAACTCATGTGCAGGAGTTGCTGCCTTCTGACCTGGAAGCACGTCAATCTTTTGCACTAAAATTTCTTGTCCGGATGGAAGTGGACAACAGATAGTCATGGAATATTCGGTAGTCTGACGAAGCCCACTTTCATTTGCAAGGTTCTGTAAATACGCTAATTTGCAGGATGTGGGCGGCAGAGAATCCGTCCCAGCTATAGCCATTACCTCTTCAGTCTGAAAAGGTGTGGAATAACGGCAGCGTTTATCATCGGTCCGTTTTTCTTCGAGGAGATCACACCTGCGGGTCACGTTACCTGCACCGTTACTGGCAAGCAGCATGAAGCACTTTTGCGTAACCATGTCTTCCCGGCACCTCAGCAGAGCCAGTGTGTGGATCGCACAATATTCATGCAAGATGGCGCTCCTCCGCACATTGCTACACCTGTGAAGCAGCTACTGAGAGCTAATTTCGGAGATGATAGGATCATAAGCCCCGATTTTCCAACAACGTGGACGCCACGTTCCCTCGACTTAAACCCTTGTGATTTCTGGCTTTGGGGGTACCTGAAGAATGTTGTTTACAGCAGGCGGATTCAGAATATAGCCAACTTGAAGACAAGCATGACACACCACACCCATTGCATCAGTACAGATACCCTTCGATCTTTTGTGGAGCATGTCGTTTTGCGCTTCCAATTAGTAGCGGAACTAGGTGGAGGGCATATCGAACAACTTATTCCTTAATCATCAGTATGGTGTTTGTTCATGAAGCTCTTTTTTTTCATTTTTTGTCATTATCGCTGTTGTTGCTGTAAACACGTATTCTTGTCTTTTCGCTAATAAATTTTTAGAAAATCCCTGAACTCTATTTCTTCCTTTTGGCTAACAACATTCCTGTGTATAACGATTACATTTTTGGTCTTTCCCCTGACATTACACTGACAACGCCATCTATCGGCAGATTTTGGAACTATTTTTTTCCTTCGCCAAACAAAATTTCATTGCCTCATGATTGTTCTGCTAAAATATCAAGTCATTCTGACCAGTAGTTTTAAAATTATCGGTTTTTGAAATCCTAACTTTAATTATAATCACCCGGTATATAACCTGTAAAAGGTGAAGCAGGCTATTTCCATGCGAACTTGTTAGTCTGTTACACAGCTGAAAATCGCTATGCTTGTTGGCCACCGTTATTTTCGAAAAGTTTGCTTCGCCTTATTCAATTGATGAGATATCTCCGACAAAATAAGTCACATTTTTCCGTTCTAAAATACTGGTAGACAAAAATCATAGTATGTAACAGACATAACAAGTTCGCATGGAAATAGCCAGCAGTAGCACAAGACATTGGTACCATCAGAATTTATTAATGTCGCAAGAAGTTTTTGGAAACAATTCAAAAATGGACAACATATTTTCTAACGACGCCGACACCGAAAAAGTCCACAATAATGAAATAGGACTTTATCAATAATATCTTTTTTTAGAATTTTTGACTTTTTACAGATACATCAAACTGAAATACGTACAAAGAGTTTTCTGAATTATATAGGATATTTACGAACTATTTTTTTTTAAATCAATAATTTACACTGTAAATTTGCCAGAACAAACTCGATCACAGTGAATGTGCTCTATCTTTCTTTGGTTTCCTGGCTATATTAACATGGAAAATACAGTAGTTGTGTAAAATTAACAGTAAATGTGTTGGCAATTTGGACGCAAAAACAGGACAGCACAAAAAGCTGGCGTCCAAATTGACAGCAGATTGTGCTGTTAATTTTACGCAACTACTGTATATTCCATGTTAATATAGTCAGGAAACTAAAGAAAGATACAGCACATTCACTGTGATCGAGTTTGTGCGCGAGATGAACAGTACTTTGTACTGTAAAAATGTCGTTTTTTTTTTTTTTTTTTTTTTTTTTTTTTTTTTTTTTTTACAGTGTATGACCTGAAACAGAAATAATAGCTCCGTAACCTTTTAGAAATATATCGTCATACATATAATCTTAAATATGTCGTATGTCAATTGAAGAAAATTGTCTCTTTTGAAAGAGTCTAGTGACATTTCAATGATTCCTGGATGCGTTAATCTGAAATTTATGTAACTGATTTTCAGCTTGGTATCATTTAGAATACTTAGATTAACACTTCACTGCATGAATTTTTCTATTTTTATGATTTTTTTTAGCCCCCGGTACGGTATGCTATTTCTTTCTCCCAGCTTATTTTGCGTCGACTCCAAAAAATAACGTTACGTTATAGAAGTTAGCCATAAAACAAAGCAGTAAGATATACTCCATAGCAATTTTTGAAACTTCTAAGCATCGCACATTTTCAATTTTTATACCGTCGTATTGGGAAAAAAAATACTTTTAAATGCAATTTGTTTGAAAACTGTATTTCCATTTATTTTTGAAATATTAATTTTTTGTAGTTTTTAGCACCATTTGTTTAATTTTGGCAATTCAAGTACCCCATTTCTCTAGAAAGTAAAGGGAAAATAGTCGAAGAGTTGAAAATGGTAATTATATCTTTTTTTGTCCTTTTCTAATAATAACCGAAAGAAAATGTAATTAAAATAAGAGTTTTTTTTTTTAAATATAAAAGAATAATTTCTGTTACAACATGGAGCTATTATAAACTATATTTAACTTTAAGTATCAATTGACTCTTTCAGTGTGACGTCAGTCATGACATTTTGGTTGGAAAGTGACTTCAAACAAACGGTTGCTAAGCGTCATTTCTTTTTAAATATAAATCGTGGAAAATGTTACCAGTACATATCAAGTATTAAAACACTTCGATCTGAGATATAGATATAAGATATAGCTTCAACATACAAACAAAATAGAAAATACAACATAGCAACCGTTTGTTTGGAGTCAGTTTCCAACCAAAACGACATGACTGACGTCACACCTGAAATCTTCTATATCAATGTTACAAACAAATGAAGGCCTATGAATCATTAGATAGCCGTTTTTTGTCGAGTTTCTTTAATGACGGCATCTTTTTGCTGCATTTGTGTATTATTTTGAGATAATGACATCCTATGCATGCTTTATTGCAGATGTTTAAGAGTTGATCGTAAATTGGGAATTCTTAAGCGGATGCGAATTACGTCATTTTACGTAAAATAAAAGTGTGTGCTTTAAGTCTTAAAATTGAAATATGTTTTGTACTATTTATATATACAATTTTTTTTTTTCGTCGGGGGCAAGACTAAATTCTGAAAAAGCAGAATTCCTGTTTTCTAGTTTTTTTTTTTATTTAATTTAATTTTTTTTTTTATTAAATCTATATTTCAGTCTAATAATGGGAAAAAAAATAATAAAAAATAAATTTCAATATTTTATGGTGTTTGCCATATGTACGCATTTAGAGTTTTAAAATACTGTATTGCTATATTCTGCAACTAAATGAGCTTAAATTATTTAATTTTATCTGCTTAGCACTCTGTAACTTTTATTATATTAATATTTTTAAGTATTCTGTAAAAACAGTGAAAGTAAATCTTACCTTAATAGCTTGATCGATTTTTTTGTTTTTGTTTCCGAAGAACAAATTCTAATTTTTTGTATAATGCAGCCATCTGTCATGGACAAAATAAATGTTATTCCATTCTTTGGATTGTTCTTGATCAGTTGTACAGTGCTCATATTAGCCTAATTCATGGCACATAATGAAAATTATAATGTATTTAAGTATGTGCCAGATATGGACCGTGGTGCAGAGAATGTTTAAATACTTTAGAATACTCAACGTAAAATTCCTTTTTTAAGTTTTTGACATAATGGTTTCAAAATGGCACTATAAATATAGAAATGGGAATAACTGAACACTATAATATGCATATACAGGGTGTTTCAAAAATGACCGGTATATTTGAAAAATCAATAAAAACTAAACGGGCAGCGATAGAAATACACCGTTTGTTGCAATATGCTTGGGACAACAGTAAATTTTCAGGCAGACAAAAATTTTTTTTTCGAAGTTAGTTACAATTTTCAACAACAGATGGCGCTGCAGTCTGGAAAAATCTAAACCACGATATTTTCCACATATCCACCATGCGCAGCAATAATATGGCGTAGTCTCTGAACGAAATTACCAGAAACATTTGTAAACGTGTCAGGCGGGATGGCTTCACATGCAGAAGAGATGTACTGCTTCAGTTGTTCAATTGTTTCTGGATTGTGACGGTACACCTGGTCTTTCAAGTGTCCCCACAGAAAGAAGTCACAGGGGTTCATGTCTGGCGAATAGGGAGGTCAATCCACACCGCTTCCTTCAAATCGCCTGCAGCGCCATCTGTTGTTGAAATGTTAACTAATTTTATTTTATTTATTTTATTTTATTTTTTTTTTTTTTTGTCTGTCTGAAATCTTACTGTTGTCCCAAGCATATTGAAACAAACGATGTATTTCTATCGCTGCCCGTTTAGTTTTTATTGATTTTTCAAATATACCGGTCATTTTTTAAACACTCTGTATATATTTAAATGGTATTCATTATAAACTTGGCTTCATTTTCAAAGAATAAAAGTTCTGGAAAGGCTTTACGAAACAGAATTATTTCAAGAAAATAAAATTTACTTCCAGTTAAAATAAAACTGTTCATTCAACATAATATTTGTACTGTTTGTTTCTGAACCGCCTTTGAGAAAAAAGCTGCTCACGTAAAATCTTTATGTTGAATCTCATGTATGCAGAACTCTATCGGAAGAAAAGATTTATTGATCAAACTTTTCTTAGTGCATAACTATTTTCTTTTTAACAAAGGAGAAAATCATGAGTTGAATATCGATAATATCAAAAAAGATCTGTATATCTTAAAAAAAAAACAAATAAATATTTTGAATCTCTATAGAATCATCAATTTGAAATGTATACAACTGTCTTTTTGTTTGGTGTCATCTAGAAGACTTAGAAATTAATTTCATTTTTAAAAAATAGTATTGAATGAGATAACAGAGAAATTATGGATTTTTAAACATATGAATGAAAATCGTAGAGCATTATAATATTTAAAAAAAAAATTAGTGTTTACTATAACGTGAAAATTGGGTTCATTTATATCGAAACATATTGCTGAAATTTACTTTACAACTTCATTTCAAGAAAATGAAATTTGCAGTTTACTGATATAAAACTGTTCATCCAACATAATAATTACAATGTTTGTCAATTGAATTCGGGAAAAAAAGCTGCTCTCGTAAAACCGTTATGTTAAATCTCATCTATACATAACTCTCTTAAAAAAAAAAAAAAAAAAAAAAAAAAAAAAAAAAAAAAAAGATTTATCGATCAAACTTTTGTTAGTGCATAACTTTTTTTTGTTGTTGTTCAACAAACGAAAAAAACATGAGTTGAACATCCAGAACAAACGAATATATATGTATATTTTAGAAAATAAATAAATAAATAAATATTTTGGAATTTCTATAGATCCATCAATTTGAAATTTATACAACTGGATTTCTGTTTGGTGTCATCTAGAATACTTGAAATTTATTTTATTTTTAAAAAATAATATTCAATGAGATAACAATAGAAATAATGAATTTTTAAACACAAATGAAAATCATAGAACATTATAATATGTAAAGAAGTTTACTAGCATTTATTATAACCAAAAAATGTAATTCATTTATGACGAATAACATTGCTGAAACTTAGCTTACAGGTTTATTTCAAGAAAATGAAATTTATTTTAAATTAAAATAAAACTGTTCATTCGACATAATATTTATACAGTTTGTCAACCGCATTTGGAAAGAAAGTTGCACACGTAAAAAACGTAATGTTAAATCTCATGCGTACAGAAACGGAAAAAAAATTCTCGATAAAACTTTTCTTAGAGCATAAGTACTTTTATCTTTTGTTCAACAAAGAAAAAAAAATCGTGAGCTGAATATCGAGAATATCGAAAAAAGATATGTATAACTTATTTATTTATTTTTCTATCGGCACTCCAATTTTAAATGTATAGGACTGGCTTTCTCTTTGGTGTCATCTAGAATACTACAAATTAATTTTATTTTTAAAAAATAATACTGAATACGATAACTGAGAAATAATGGATCTTTAAACACATAAATGAAAATCATGAAACATTATAATATTTAATCAGATTTAGTGTTTATTATAACCTGAAAAAAAGAGTTCATGTATGACGAAATATATTGATGAAAGTCATCTTACGGCTCCATTTCAAGAAAATGAAATTTACTTTCGGTTAAAATAACTGTTCATCCATCATAGAATTTTTACTGTTTTTCATCCGCATTTGTGAATTAACACTTAAATGTCGTTTGTTGCCTTTTTGCAGTATACCCAATTTAATCTTCCGAAATACTATTAGAATACTATTATTGAAGCTCTAATACCTAATGTTGCCAATATAATATGTACTGAAATTATTATTAAAACAATTTTCAACATGTAGATGGCAGCACATGTGCTGTTTAAGAATAATGATCTATTTATTTTTTCAATTGTTGGTACATGTGCTTTTTGCTTTGTTTGGAAGCTTGCGAAATACCCTATTTTGTTCTGCAGCCAGCAAGTAAAGTTTATTCTTCATCACAGTTCTTGAAATTCATGCGAGATTAATATTAAAGATTTTTATCAAGGAAAATTATTTTTCTGGTTAAAGACCTGTATAGCCGATTGACAACAATCTGTTTTTTAGCCGTAAACCATACTTAAAACAAAATATAATTTTTTTTTTAAGTATTGTTCTTATGATTTATTTAAGAAAGGAAATCCGAAAAACTTTTTAAAATTGATTTTTGAAAAAACAGGCATTTAAGGGTTAAATCGGTCACGTAAAACATCCAAATTAAGTCTTATGTAAGTAAAATTTTCTCGGCAAAAAGGTGTTCCGAAGAAAGTTTTCGAACGTAAGCGATTTTTAACATTTTCCAACATAGTTGAAAATTGTTTATAACTTCGGATGGCCTAGCCGTCTGGAAGTGCTCTAGTCTGTGGCGCAGCGAGAGGGGAAGGTTTCGGGGTTAAAACCCCCTCCCAGAGCTAAGACAAAAATACAGAAATTTCCATTTTTTTTAATCAAATCATTTAAAACAAAACTAAAGTTAGAATTATATTTATTTGGTTCGAAATTCGACGCTTTATCGAATCAAATCCTGGTCAAGAGTTCGATTCGTTTCAACGGCGGTAATGTATTTTATTTTTAAAATGAGGAAAACACATGGTAACAAGCATGGGCTATTAACAAAAACTGGTCACTCATTTCGAAAGAGGTTAGCATTCATTCGCACTATTGGAAATCAGCCGTAGGTTAAAAGGAATTGTCATTTCCTGTCACTGTCAATGCCGCCTTGGGTTCTTCAATACTGCACCATTGGGAGTCTTAATTAATTGCACCTGTTTCTTGCTCTTTTTTTGAAACGGGATTAAGCCCTCGAATTCCAGGAAAAACACAAAATGCATTCTTTGAAGAGTAGACTCCATACACATTCTGTTATTAGTTGCTGTTGTGCTAAGGTTTTAGTTTGGTATTAAATCCTCTTCAGAGAAGAAAATTATGAAAAGGATGGTAAGAAAACATTTTTTTAAGTCTTTGACTTCCTCCAAGCTTTCATTAATTCAGGTATGTTCGGAAAGTATATAATTCTTTTATATTTATGTTTCTGGAAAGATATAAACGTGCATGCTTTACAGTTCGGGTATATTGTCCTTTTGTTAAGGCTGTTCTCAAATCCAAAGGGGCTTTCAGACACATTTTTTAATTAATTCTTATTCAGAAACGCATGAAATAGGCAGGTTTTGTCATTCAAAAACTATGTAACTGAAAGACGTTTTCCCTTCTTTGATAAAGGCAAAAGATCTTTGAGAAGATATTGTCACAGTGGATGTTTTCAACCGAACATACGACGTCATAGCGACAAAAATGAGATAAAAACAAGTCGTCACGCGATCAAAATATCAAAACCGCTTATAACTCAATAACTAATACACTGGCGCGGTGAAGGGGGGGGGGGTCTAGGGTTAAAACACCTCCCAGACCTACAAAAATTACTATAATTGCCGCTTATATGAGTCACCAGTTAAGCAAATTAACCGCTTTTATGAACCAAAAATAAAATTAATATTACAATTTTTTGGCTTATTTGGATGGCTTTGCTGAATCAAATTCTATTCAACAAAGTGATCCAATTAAACGGCGTATATTATATTTAAAACTGTGAAAGCGTATATTACATGCATCGGTTAAGTGAGAACTAGTCATTTGTTTTGAAAAAGGTCAGTGATCACATTTTCGAGATGTCTTAGGCTAAGAGAATGATCATTTCCTGTCGTATAGAAGCTTTGAGTTTAAGTATTGTACAGTGTACAGTTTTTTAATTGCATTTCTGTCTTTGCTCCATTCGAAAAGATAATGGAACATCGACTTCCAGACAAAAACATAAAGCATACGCTTTATAGGTCTCTTTCAGTTTCAAACTTCTTGTTAGAAGTCCGTACAGGTCAAAATTTCTGCACCCGAGCCCAGTTCGGCCCATTTTTCCATTTTTTCCACAAACAATTTATTGGCCCGGTATAAAATCTAAAAGTGCGGCCTGGCTCATACAAAAACTTAACAAGCCCTACCCTGCCCGACTGAATTTCTACAAAATAGAGATTTTTACGCCATTACGGTTAAAAACTGCCTTGTACGAGGAGTTCTGACAAAAAAAAAAAAAAAAAAAAATACTTATTTTAGCTTTTTTCATGTTTGTATTCTCCATTTAAAAAAAAAAAAGTCCTGGGCTTCGATATTTATATTGTTATCTTGAAATTCACAGCAAATTTTCTGAAATATTACAGCAAAAGGAGGAAATTCCCTCCCGACATTAACTAGGCGTTTTTTCCGCTGCCCTTTCACGAAATTCGTGTTTTTTCTACGTTCCTCTTTGACGAAATTTAAGTTTTTCAGCGATCCTTTGACAAAATTTTCGTTTTTTCCGTGATCCTTTGATGAAATTTGGGGGGGGGGGGGGGGATTCGCGATCCTTTCAGGAAATTTGCGCATTTTCTGTGATCCATTACGAAATTTGCTTTTTTGTGATCTTTTGACGAAATTTACGGGCTTTTTTCGCTATCCTTTGACGAAATTTGTTTTTTTCCCGCGATACATTGACGAAATTTGTTTTTTTCGCGATGTTTAGACGAAATTTACGTTTATCGCAATCCTTTGACGAAATTTGCGTTTTTTGCGATCTTTTGACGGAATTTGTGTTTCCAGTTGTCTTTTGACAAACTTTGCGTTTTTTCACGGTCTTTAGACGAAATTAGTGTATTTTTTGTGATCATTTGGCGAAATGTTTGTTTTTTTCGCGAACCTTTGACGAAATTCGCGTTTTCTTCACGATCCTTTGGAGAGCTTTTTCTGAGAACGATTGACGAAATTGATTTTTTACGGCGACCATTTGTCGAAATCCGCTATATTTTTATCTCCGAGTTTTCGGAATGATGACCGATTTTTTTTTAATTTTTCGGAAAATTCAGAACAGAATCACCCCTGGCTATGTCGTAAAATTTTCTAAGAGGGAATCGCATAGGAGAGCAGAAATGTTCGTTATAGACAAGTTACCTTCTTAGCAGGTACACCGTCGGTTGTAAATGTATTATATTATTATCACAAGTAATTATTATATTCTGTTCCGGCTAATTTTCTAACAGCTAATTAGCCAGCGCATGCTCTATTAGAACTGTCTACTTTTGAACTGAAACGAATTAATTTTTTTGTTAACGTTAGAAATTTTTAGATGTAACCTGTCGAATGTCAGTTAATAGATTTTTATGTTCCGTTTTGTAATTAAATGTTTGTTTTGTGCCTTAAAGAATGTTGATTATTCGTAGAAAATAAGTTGCACTGAACCACCTTGATGCTAGATTTAATTTTGAAATGATTGTTTAGATTAAGTAGAAAAGAAAACGAATATTTGTGGTGCATCGGCCGGGAAGTCTAGATGTGAAAAGATAACTGCGTAATATTTTTGTTTTGTTTCGATTTGGAACTGGTGAGTGCTGATTTTTGTTATTATATTTTATTTTTTGAAAATGAACGAAAATAAAGAGCGAAAGATGCGTGATACGCATCGAAATTTATTAAATAAGCTATTTGAAGAAATTGAGCAGTATTTAGCTAGTAATGAATATTCTTTATAACTTTTACAAGAATTAGTCGATACGTTAAACGTTAAATGTAAGACTATTCAGGATCATGATAACAACATTTTAAGCCTAATAAATGCGAAAAATGTCGAAAATGAAATACTGAATATTGATGAATATGACCAGAAAATAATAACTTACAGAAATAAATTAAACTTTACAACTAAAAGTTTATTTTCTAATGCAGATATTTCACATAGTAATAACATTGATTCAGTGCGAACATGTCATGCTGCTACTGAACTAAAAATAGTAAAATTACCAAAACTACAAATAAACCGATTTTTTGGGGAACAAGACAAATTTTTAGAATTTTGGAACCAGTTTGAGTTAGCGATAGATAAAAACAGAAGTCGGTTACAGAAATAAAAAAAATTACGTATTTGAAAAGTTTGGTTGCAGGAGCAGCTACAAACACGATTAATTGTTTTGTATTAACTGAAAATAATTATGCAGCGGCCGTATCGCTTTTGAAGCAAAGGTATGGTAGACATGACATGCTCGTACACGCTCACTTAATCAATTTATTAAATATGAAAGGTTTGAAAATTTCTTCTGACACTGGTGGATTAAGAAATTTATACGATAAATGTCTAGTGCAAATTCGAAACTTAGAGTCGTTAGGTGTAAAACCTGATACATACAGTGGGTTACTGTTCCCAATTTTACTGAAGTTAATACCCCAGATTTGACCTTAGAATTTAATAGAAATCTAAAAGAAGGAGAAATGTGGGATATAGATAAGCTTATGAGTTTTCTTAAAAATGAAGTTGAAAGTAGAGAACGGGTATCAACTATCTATGACTTAGATGGTAAGAAATAATTTTTTAATGATAATAAATTTGAATAGAGACCAAAATTTACAGATAAACAATTGAAATGTAAGCCGCAATATCAATTTAATACCAAAGGATATAAACAAAATAGTGTTCCAGCTACTGAATTAATGGCTTCAGTAAATAACAATTCGTGTTTGTTTTGTAATAGTGTTGATCATAATAGTGAAATGTGTAAGTCTTTAACCATTGATCAGAAGAAAGAAATACTAAAAAAGCAGGGAAGATGCTTTTTATGTTTAGAGTGCAAACACAGAATTAAAGACTGTGAAAATACCAAAATGTGTGATATTTGCGGTAAGAAACATAATAGGGCTATTTGTTTTCAATTTGGAAATGATTCTAAAATAAATGATAAGTTGAAGAAGATGAAGTTGATAAAAGTGCCGTATCTATTTCCCATTGTGGTAACAATTCCACTAGTAATGTACAGAATGAAAACACGCATTGCAACATATTTTTGCAGACTTGTTCTGTTATAATAAAAGATCCTAAAAATGATAATAATGAACCAGTTCGTGTCGTATTAGACAATGGTAGCATGAGAACATTTATAATTCGTGACATTTCACAAAAATTACAGTTGGCGGTTATTAGAAAAGAAACCTTATCTGTTTATGCTTTTGGAGCCGAAAGGGCAACTGAGAAAACTTATAATGTAGTAAAGGTAAAACTTGTAAATAGAGAACATCCCTCTTTACACATTGAAGTTGAAGCTCTGGAAACAGATCAAATTTCCGCTGCTTGCTTATTCACTCCTGATAAATACATTAGGAAAACTTATAATAAACTAAAAGATTTACAACTTGCTGATAGTTATGAATGTACTAGTAAACAAATTGCAGTTTTAATCGGCACTGATAATTATTATAATATTGTAACTGGCAGAATCAAAAGACTAAAGAATAATCTCGTAGCTACCGAAACCCTTTTTGGCTGGTGCTTACTGGGTGATACGGGATCATCCAATAAATTGTTCAGTATGAAAATTATCTTTGAAGAAAAGGATATATCCGATCAAATCAGAAATTTTTGGCAATTGGAAAGTCTAGGAATTGAATCCGAAACTCAAATTGTTAGTAATGTGGACGATGACATTATGGCTGATTTTCAGTCTAATATTGTTTTTAAGGATAACCGGTATAAAGTAAAATTTCCAAGGAAGGCAAATTTGAAAATGTCTCTTAATAACAATCGCGAAGTCGCATACAAAAGATTTTTCAAATTGAGAACGAGCTTTAGAAATGACCCTTTGTTATTCTCAGAATATAAGGCTATTTTAGATAGTTATTTAGCAGGCAATATCATCGAACCTGTTGACAATACATCTGATGTAAACTCATTTTACTTACCACATAGAGCAATAATTCGTGAAGATAAGTCCACCACTAAAGTTCGCATTGTCTTTGACGGAAGTGCCCATGCTAAGGGTGACCTGTCACTAAATGATTGTTTACATACGGGATTAAATATCATTCCCGAATTGTTCAGCCTTTTAATCAAATTCAGAAACTTCCCCATACCAATTACTGTTGACATTAAAGCAGCTTTTTTGCAGATCGAGATTGATGAACCAGATAGGGACTTCACCAGATTTTTTTGGGACGATGAACCATGGATTGATGATCCAGGTAAGGAATTTAAAATATTCAGACTAAAGAGTGTGCTTTTCGGTGTGAAATCGAGTCCCTTTCTTCTGGCTGCTACCATCAAGCATCATCTACAAAGGTATGTAGAAACATTTCCTGAATCTTTTGAAATTTTAAATTCATCGTTGTATGTTGATGATTTTATAACAAGTCAACCAAATCCTCTGATAACTTAAATCTCACTAATCAGAATTTGATACCTTCCAAGGTTTTAGAGGTAGCTTGGGACCCAAATAGTGACATGTTTACATTTACGACTCAAAATCTAGAAAATTTCCTTACGAATAAACTTAATACTAAACGTTATTTATTGCAAACTGTTGGCCGAATTTTTGACCCAATTGGATTTATAAGTCCTTATACTATTAGAATTAAATGTTTAATTCAAGAAATTTGGTATTTAGGACTTGATTGGGATTGAAACCTACCCAAACATCTAGACAATTTATGGAATGACTGGTTTGAAGAAATAAAAGAACTAAATTGTATTAGCACTCCCAGATATTATTTGGCTGATATTTTCCTTGATGAAGTTGATTATTTTGAATTACATACTTTTTCAGATGTTTCAAAGAAGGTATATGGTACGGTAGTGTACCTTAGAGCAGTGTTAAAGAATAAGAACATTGTTATTAGTTTTGTGGCAGCAAAAAGTCAAATCGCCCCTTTAAAAACTGTCTCTATACCTTGTCTGGAACTTTTAGGAGCCCTTTTGTCTGCTTGACTTTGTAATAAAATTGCTAAAGAATTAGCTTTTCCTGCAACTTGCTACTTTTGGACCGACTCTACTATTACTTACTTTTGGATTAGAGGTGAGCTAGAAAGATTTAAAATGTTTGTCAGAAACCGGATAAAGGAAATCAGAAATCTCAGTGATCCATTAAATTGGCTCCACTGTCCTGGAAAAGATAATTCTGCCGATCTAGTTACTGGAGGCTTGAAAGTTTCAGAGTTGAAAAATAACCATCTTTGGTGGGAAGGCCCCCAGTGGTTAAATCAAGACAGATCTCTTTGGCCAAATTTGGATAACACATTCGACAAATTAGATATTTCGAAGTTAAAGATCAATTAGAACTAAAGAAAAGCACTGTTGTAAAATCAACTATTGTAAATGAAAATCAGTTAAACATTGATTTGATTAATCGATATTCTTCTTTTATGAAGTTAATAAGAATTGCTGCATGGTGTTTAAGATTTCTGTAGAATTGTAAATTGAAATCAGAAATTAGAAAATATGATTATTTAGATAGTTCTGAGTTACAGAATGCGATCAAGAAACTGATAAAGATTGTTCAAAATTCCGCATTCCAAACTGAAATTCGATGTTTAAAGGAAAAAGTCCTCTCCCAAATAACAGTAAGATCTTAAACTTAAATGTATTTCTAGATGCAGATGAACTGTTAAGGGTCGGTGGAAGACTGAAATTTTCTAATTTATCAGAATCTCAGAAACACCAAATACTATCACTAAAGTAGTACCTTTGCCATTTTATGATGATGTTACACAACCGTCCAACGCCGGTGGGATGTTCCGGCTAAATTTCTAACAGCTAATTAGCCAGCGCATGCTCCATTAGAACTGTCTACTTTTGAACTGAAACGAATAAATTTTTTTGTTGACGTTAGAATTCTTTAGATGTAACTTGTCGAATGTCAGTTAATAGATTTTTATGTTCCGTTTTGTAATTAAATGTTTGTTTTGTGCCTTAAGGAATGTTGATTATTCGCAGAAAATAAGTTACACTGAACCACCTTGATGCTAGATTTAATTTTGAAATGAATATTTAGATTAAGTAGAAAAGAAAATGAATATATTCCTTTTGTATGGATCAACACATTTTTCCCGTTTAAGACAGGATTTCGTCACATGCAGGTGCTTTTTCAAACGTTACATTTATTTTTATTGCCTAGAAATTGTTATAGTCTATAACATTTATTGCCTAGAAAATCACAATTCTTTAAAAATAATAAATTGAAAATTTTAATTGTAGAACAATGAAATTTAAAAAACGATTACAAGATACCCCTATACTACGTATCATGGGTAAGTAACATATATGCCAGTTTCGAAAAAATTGTTGGGCCGGGCGAAATTTTACTAATTTTTGCACGGATATATAATAATGCAAACTACATTCTAAAATTCAACACTGTTTGGACACGGATGGTGATAAACTTCACCAATTCACGTAATATTGTTACATCTGACACAATGCAAGGTATGTCTATTAACAATTTTGGTAAAATTGTTTAATTAATTTTTAAGTTAAGAACAAGAATTCGGGATTGTCTTGGAGTGAAATCCCGTGTGTATTTTTGACTGAACAATGGATTCCTGATTTTCCGTACAAAAATTGTTTGCTGTACTCTACTCATCCATCTCTTAATGTTTTCATCATCATTTTTTAAACACATTATATAAATCTAACATAGTAGTAGTATAGTTATTTCATTGGTGCATTCTAATGTTTTTCAAACAGTAATATTAAAAACTAGGGATGCACAAGCTTTTTAAGAGAAGGTCCACTTACAAAAATATCTGGATTGTCGAGGGCCACATAGTAACACGGGGAGAATTCAATTTTGAAGAGGTGATCTGTGGCCTATAATCAGATAAAAAATATCAGAGAAGGGAGGTCACCCCTCTAGGTTCCCCAACCCAGTCAACATCCAAGTCAGTTGGCAAGGATATGCCAACATTGTTTACGTTTGTATATATAACAGTTATAGCAAGGTTTATTTTCAAAAGAGTGATAATATTCCTTGAGATTTTTTGGGAGAGTAAATTTTACTTTATTAAAAGTGCTAAAATACAAACATAGGCATGAAAGTGGCTAATGTCGAAAAAGAATGTGAGCTTTAAGAACGAAGCGGGGAGGAGGAGCGGATCAACGAAATTTGATATTTTTACGCACCCGATCAACGAAATTTGCACTTTTTACGAGCCCGATCGACAAAATAGACGATTTTTCCGCGCCTGATCGACAAAATCCGCTATTTTACTACGCCTGATCGACGAAATTCACTATTTTTCCGCGCGTGATTGACAAAATTCGAAATATTTTCGTGCCCAACCAACGAAATTCGCCATTTTATGGAGCTCGATTGACAAAACACGATTTTTCTGTGGCCGATTGACGAAATTTGCGATTTTTCCAGTCCTGACCGACAAAATGCGCGATTCTCCTGCGACCAATTGACGAAATTCGAGACTTTCTTCGCAGTAAACTGACGAAACTCCACGATTTTTCCGGAGCCGATCAACGAAATTTTCAATTTTTCCACGCATCATTGACAAAATTCGCAATTTTTCCGTGCCCGCTCAACGAAATTCGCGATTTTCCGTCCCCGACCAACGAAATTCGTGATTTTTCCGTGTTCAACCAGCGAAATTTGCGATTTTTCCGCGCCTCATCGACAAAATTTGCAATTTTTCCTGACTTTATCGTCAAAATTCGCTATTTTGCCTCCCATGATAAACGAAATTTCCGATTTTTCCGTGCCCGATCAACGAAATTTGCGATCCTCAACTGACTGGCGAAATTTTCAATTCCCCACGGCAATTTGAATTCAGGATATTTTCCTGCGATCTATGGGAAAAAATTGCATTTTCTTTACGTTATAAATTGACGGAATTCGTGAAACAAGTTAACCCATCGCGGGCCACAGGTTGCGCACCTGTATTGTAAACGCTGTTTAAATGAATCACAACCAACGTAACAAGTGATTCTATTAACCGAGAAAAAAAGCATCATGATTAAATACATTAACTAGACTGATTCAATTAACCGGTGATTCAAGTAACAGGCGATCACCATTATCATCATCTTAAACCCCCACCCCACTAGAGCCGAATTCTGGCTGCGCCACTGGCTCTAGTTCTCATAAATATACTCGAATTGCTCTATAATTTTTATATGTTATTGATGTTTACTAGAGCAACACCGTTATTCAAAATGTGTTTAGAGTTTATATTTCGTTTGATTATAAAGTCAAAAATATTCGACTACATTACGTTCAATAGTAAAAATCCTTCCAATTGCGTTTTAATTTCGTTACGCGATTTCAACTGTAATGAAATCAATATGCAATTACAGAGTGCATTGAAACTTGCATTCTGTACTATATGGGTTGCAAAGCATTAATTATTCATTTACAGGGCGACAGTAAAGGATTCTCTTACATAACTGTCTGTGGGGAAAAGCAGCTTGCAGCGTATGTTTATTATATTGCACTATTTCAAATATAATTAAATCGATATACATTACTAAGTTTAACTTTGTTGTAGAATGTGATGAGCATAGCATTTATTGTTCATTTACGCCAAATGAACGGTGTATCATTTTACGCAGAATCACACGCAAAAGTCTTCGGATACAGTACTGTCTATTAACTGAAATTACTTGAAGTGCGTTTTAAGTTATGGTATGCATATTTAAGTTTAACTAAATTTTTGCATACTGCGTGGTGTATATAAATGCATCATATAGATAGATCATATACAGAGTGATTCAAAAAATTTTACGAAATGACATGGCAAATCAGGCGTACAACAAATATGAAAAAATCACATACGATTATAGGGTCGCAAATCACTTATTTAGTCACAAACACACGGTGTTTCATCCTAACGCAATTTGGTTTGACGGTAGTAACGCTCAGAAAACAGAAATATTTTATAATAAAACATTTAACAGCCATTCTCACCTTTGTTGTTAATGTGATAACACCAAACAAAAGTGGTAGAAATTTCCATTATACGCGCCAGCACTATGAACTTGACGCCCCAATTTTTGGACTGTGATTATCAATTCATACGGTATCATCGATTGCTTGAGCAGCATGTTTTTCGAGATCTTTTCGTGATGTTATCACATTTCACACAAAACAAGGCACATATCGCATTTTCATTACAATGTTTTTATTTTCCTCGAAATTATTATCGTAAATCAGGGTTCAGTTAAGATGAAACACCCGTATTTGCGACTAAATAAGTGGTTTGCGACCCTATGTTCCTATGTGGTTTTTTATCCTTGCTGTATGCCCGATTTGTCATGTCATTTTGTAAACATTTTTTTTAATCACCCTGTAGATCACTCTTCATACATTAGAATTAAAATTGACTTTTGTACATATCTATGTATCTCTTTTGTTATAATTATTTTTAAAGAACATAAGTGACAGTTACAATCTAGAAATATATTTTCTATAAATGTAAGTAAATGGTACTACAAGAATTCCTATGTTTTTAAAAGACATCTGCTTTACAAGCGGTTCGTAAAACGTCAATCTAAAGTTTAATTTTCATGATACTTTACAGTGTGAGGAAATTAACAGGCAATTGTCTATACTCATCAAAATTCATGTTATTAATAAAAAAATATATATTTCGATGCTTAGAAAAGAAAATATATTAACATTTTTTGGGACACATTATAAGAATTAAAACGAACTTTTATTCTTATCTATTTTGCTATAACTGTTTGTCAACGAACGTACAAATTAAATGACTCTTACAATCTAGAAATATATTTTCTACGACATATATAACTTTGGAAATCAAAAAGAAACAGTTTTATCATCTGAAAAGACAAGTATATGTCACAGAAAGTGTTATCCAAACAATATTTCTTATTTGCAATTTCTAGAAAGTGTTCTCAAAAAGATATTTGAAATACGGAGGACTAAGAAGGACACATTTCAATATCTTTTGGGTTATGCATTTCAGTTATATTTTCTATTCATTTTTCCAACATTTATTTTGAGTATTTTATTTACAAAACTTTATAAGATACGTTTAAATTGAAACAAGACAGAAACATCATGCGTTAAGTATAGATTTTGAAGGCCTTTAAAACACTTCTGGAATAATTTAACAAAAATTTAATAAGACGTTTAATAAGGTAAAATAGGTACCCAAATAAAAATTTCTGAAAACCCATGACTAATTTGAAAACCAGATTTGAACCATCACTGTGTACATTGCCGAAAGGTACGCCGATGCTTATATTTGTATATACTAGCCGCCCTTGGCGACCACTTTGGTCTCCCTTAAAATTTATGTTTGGGAAAGCATGCTAAGTATTGTATCATGTCACTTTTATTCATAATTTAATTTACTTGGACTCCCTTAAATATAATTAATATAATCCCTTAAGCTAATATTAGTTTTTTTTTCATTAAAATATCTCAATTTGTTGATTTTCCGTAAACAAGTAAACCCTATTGGTTTACAATGAAAGTCTATGGCAATTTGGCGAAATATTAGAGATAACACCAAGTTGGCGTCGCTTTTGTCGAATAATTTTGGCGATACATCGATAAATTCGCAGCAAACTTGGCGGCATTTGGCGACAAAACTGGGTTCATCCTATGATAACCCCCCTTATAGGTATGGTGATGCATTAAATGCTGTTCAATAATCAATGATATGCCTTTCATTCGGGCGCTGCCATTAAACAAATAATAAATAATCGCGATTTCTGAGCCACGTTCGATAGCGTAATGTATATATAGATTCTACTTAGTTTGTTAAAATTTAGTTTCGATAGAAAACGCATAAGACATTTGAAAACACACCTTTAGCAATTTTTACCAATAGACGGAAACGTACATGAATCATTTTGTAAAGCGCAGTATATCGCCTACAGATTTTTATACACTTCTAGATATTAAGCTTAAATTTAATTCAGGCAAAAACATGCTTAATATTACTGAAATCACACTTCCAGGAATTACTATCCATGGCCGGCCAAGCACCCAGATTTCCGTGTAGCCCAATATAGGATTTTTTATATATGCAATAAATATCTCTTAGTTAAATGTAGTTGATTTTCAAAATGCATACCACAAAAAAAAAAAAAACACCTTTAATCAATTCACATTCATTCTCAGTAATTCTTTTAAGTAGCCCTGTATATGGTCTTGAGAATTCATACACACTACGTAGAGTACTGGGAGAAAAATTTTGTTAAACTTAAAACGCATACCGTAACTGAAAACGGACTTTTAGAAATCATCCGTAATAGACAATACTTCAAATGCATTATTGTATCCGAAATCTTTTATTTTTCCCTTTAACATAATATAACGGAATAATTTCGGGTTCTCATGTACGCGTACTATTAGTGATATGCGTAACATATTGTATGGTAACGATGTTTTGGTGCACATTATTAATATATGTTTTTTCATTATATTTAAAATTGTATTAAACTATTTAAAAAAAAAAAAAAAAAAAAAAAAAAAAAAAAAAAAAAAACTTCTTTTCCATACAGCAAAATGTAACGGAATACATTTGTGTGCTCCTGTAAATAAACTATGAATGGTACATACTTCATTTTCAATGGCCAGTATGTCACGAAAAACCTCATTAATGTATATGAATTTCATGCCAATCTGAATATATTTAATCAAGTTAGATCACGGAAAGACACGCGGCAGACGGCAGGCAGAGAAACAGGAGTGATCAGTACTTTTCAAGTATGTTGGAAAGGGTTAAAAAGTACAATTCTGGATGTATGTTTTGAACTTTAAGTTTAAAAAGTTTTCCACCATATAAGATTTATAAGCCTGAAGAATGGTATAACACTTGGGAAAAAAAATCTTTTTCACTACTGAAAATTCAAATTTTGAGGACTTCAGTGGAAGTGTTTTCAATGGGATCTTTTTTATGAGGAATATTCCACACAGAAAATTTGGAAATCGTGGTAAATTCATAACTATACACAATGTTATTTTTAAATTCTTAATAAAGTATTGATTTTTCTGTCAGTGAAATAGCCTTAAAAGAATACTTTTAAACAGTTAAATCTTTATGTATATATATATATATTTCAACGACTTTATCCTATTCGCATTTAATGAATTTCTGTAATATGAGATATTGTGATTATTTTAAAAAGTAATGAAACAAAATATATATGTAACTATATATACAAGGTGGGTATAATTAAACTGACAGTACTCAGAGTGTTCTGCATTGCGATCTAATTGAGAGAATGACGTCTCATTTTGTAAAAAGATTGAACAAGACAGGGAACGAAGGATTCTGCGAAAAAATACTTCCAAAAGTCACCGCTAGGGGCATATGTGGCGCTGTGTAACAGAAAAGAGAGTTAAAAAATGCAGAATCAATACTAAAATTGTTAAATGTGCTAAATAAAAAGGTAATTTTATTCCAGTACTGATTCTACATTTTTCAAACTCTCTTTTCTGTTACACAATGCCACATATTCCCCCAGCTGTAACTTTCGGGACTAATTTGTTTTGTCACGGAATCCATCGTCCCTCGTATTTATTAATCTTTTTACAAAATTTGGCATCATTCTCTCAATTAGATCTCTCTGAGTACTGTCAGTTTAATTATGAACACCTTGTGCATATAGTATACAGGGTGTCTCAAAAGGTCGTTTACAAACTTAGCATGCTGGTCTGTCATATCATGAGGAACAAGATTTACATAGGAACTTGTGTTCGATCGAGTCATGTCGGTGGATTCCGGTGGCCATGCGACTGGTCCGCTTCAGCCAATCGAGTGATTAGGATATGTCCCATCGAGGTATTCTCGCACAGTATAGCTAAAATGAGCAGGCACTCCATCATGCTGAAACCAGATGTTTCGGCGTGTAGCGGCTGGAACGTCACCCATCCAATCCGACAAGACTCTTTCAAAGAAAATGCGATAGGTATTCCCGTCGAGGCGCTGAGGTGATAGGTAAGGGCCAATTAACATGTCACCGATAATACCAGCCCAAACGTTTACGGCGAAACATTGTTGACGTGCATGGGGACGTATAGACCTTGGTTTTTCATACGCCCATAGTGCATGTTGTGCAGGTTCAGGACACTGTCCTATGTAAAACACGTCTCATCCGAAAACAAAATCCACGATGGAAAATCCGGCTGTGCGACCCGTTGTTGCAAATACCAGCGTGCGAATGCAACGCGTTGGCGATAATCGACAACGCACAATGTCTGTACTCTTTGTAAGTGGTAGGGGTGTTGCGTGTTTTCATGCAATATACGCATAATGTTGGAACGATGTACAGTAAAAACGCGTTCGCTTGCTGGGAGACTTGTTTGCGGGTTCCTTTCAAATCTCGTAGCACGGTTTCCTCTACGACAGGCGTGCTTGTAGTGCGTTCTCGACCGATGTCGCTACGTACTTGGAAAGCTCCTGCTTCACTCAATCTGCGGTGCAATTGTCCGAACAAAACATGACTTGTCTGACGTCTGCTTGGGAAGCGCTCAAGGTACATTCGTACCACGGCTCGTGCATTTCCTTCCGCGGCGCCATATACGTAATGCATATCGGCCAATTCTGCGTTATTAAACCGATTCATCCTTCCCCTGCAACGTCCTCGCCTGAAATTATTACACTTCCCACTCTCCCGTAAGCCTGCACTCATCGCCCTCTAGCGGTCGCAGTTTGCATTTTCGAACAAAAGTTCCTATGTAAATCTTGTTTA
Organism: Maratus speciosus; assembly: GCA_963932465.1. NCBI lineage: Eukaryota > Metazoa > Arthropoda > Arachnida > Araneae > Salticidae > Maratus > Maratus speciosus. The sequence continues at coordinate 205,683,136 of OZ010790.1, forward strand.
TCTTGATATGACAGACCAGCATGTTAAGTTTGTAAACGACCTTTTGAGACACCCTGTATACATATTTGTGGGTGTGTGTGCATGTATATATATATATATATATATATATGTGTGTGTGTGTGTGTATATGTACGCATATACGTTTATAAATAGTATAATAATTATAACACAAACTGCACTGACAAAAAAAAATTCCAGTCATTTTTTGAATAGTTGATTTTTTTTCTTTTTCATTTTTGCATGCACTAAGATTATATAAATACAAATAAACATATGTGCTGTTATAAAAGGCTGCAAATAAATATATTTATTGACAGAACAGATAATTAAATAATATCTAAATTTATATATCATATTCACAATTATCACGAAGGTTTCACATACAGAATAATTTTATAGAAGTATAAAAGTGTTGTTCATGAGATCTGAATCAATTTTCCTTTATGTACTAGAAGTGGAAAAGGATAGAGCTAAAAAATTATAAATGAAAAGAATCAGTTACTAATGTTAGATAAATACATTTACTTTATCTGAAAATTTACTTTATCTGCTTAAGAAACGGAAGGACATGTGTTTAAATAAATTTTAAATACAGTTTGTATATATATCAAATCATATTCATTTTTAATAAGTTAGCTGTAAAAATTGTTTAAAGTGTGTTAGATAAAGAGGAAAAAAAGTAAAAATATTAATAGCTGTTTGTTTTATTACCCTAAATTTCCTTTAATGGGTGTGCAATTTCTACCAAAGTGGTAAAAATTAATCTTGCCTCATCTTGTAAATAATATTAATTGTATTATGTTTATTTTCTACGCAGCAGTTTTATATATGTTTTCTATTTAATTTATAAACAAAAGTTTAATATTTTATGAGAAGTATTATTCCTTTTATAAATGAGAAATGTGTAACCACATTATTCTTTAGAGAAATAATATTATTAAGGGAAGCTGAAAAGTAAGTCGAAGATTTTTTTTTCATATACGGCGTAGAGAACACAATTATAGTTTTGAGAGCGAATTATTAATATCGACTATCTTCATTGGTGATTAGTAGTAGAAGTAGTTAACCAGACAAGTGTTGAACACTTTTTTCCCGTTGTTCGGTTAACTATTCTTCTACTATTCATCTGACGAGGAGAGCCGACAATAATTAATTATTCTTAAAACTATAGTTTCTTTCTCCATTCATTATGTGCAGAAAAAATATAGATTTTATTCTATGCTTTATTCTTTTTTTCGTGTTTCATTACAACCAAAATTACAAATAAAGAAATGTAAGCTTGACTCTTTTGTAATTTTTCTGGATCAAAAGTAATATACAATAAAAAAACAAAAAACTCGAAATCTCTTATTCTTATGTTATACTATCCTTAGTTTTTATTACAAAAGAATTATGGTAATAATAAAAAATCCTCTTTAAGGCTGTTCTCAACTACTCTGCTCAACAGGCGCAAAACGTTTTGACACATTTACAAATTCATTTTTTAACGGAAAGATATAAAATTGGAAAGCCTGACCATGGAAGCGATTTGGAATTGAACTTTTTTGATCAATAAATTACCCGTTGAGTTAGAAGCGATTTTGATTACGTGACAAACATGTTTGTCATCCTTTCTTGGGCGGTTTTTCTCCTTTCGGGCGAAAATTCGGTTCAAAACGCCTTCTTTGACAGTATTATCTGAAAGATCTATTCCGTCTGCAAAAAAAAAAAAAAAAAAAAAAAAAAAACGGAAAAACAGCTCGATTACATAGTTTCTGATCAACAACACCAGCTAGTTTCATGTATTTCCGAACAAAAATAAATTAAAAGTTATGTCATAAAGTTGCCATTTTGGATTTGAGAACAGCCTTAAATCTCATTCTCCGCATAATGCGCTCTGAAATACTTTAGAATAATGATATGTGCTTTTTGCGTCAAATGTATCACTTTATTTTAACATTATTCAATACAACTTACAAAAATGTTGATTAAAACTCACTGTTCAAAAGAGGAATATTTCCTCTGCAGATATGCCTGTGCCCCCAATCCGCGGTCTTGTTTTGTGAAAGCACTATATTAGTGAATTTAGGTGACACTTATTTTGGCATTATTGGTTCAGATATTTCATTTTATTATTTTATAAACCCGTTTAACAAACTGAAAAGTACATCTATATAAAATGTTATCTGTGAAAACATACATCTGTATTGTATTGAATTCTATTTCTGTTACACGCGTGCGCAAAAAAAAAAAAAAAAAAAAAAAATATTGAAACCAGATAGCTAAACGTTTTAAATTATAAAACGTGTAAAAACTTGACTTGGAATAAAAAAGTTTAGTCAGAATAATATATCATTCAAAAAATCTTAAAGTAATACTGCAGGAAGTTAAATAAAAGATGCCACAATTTTTATTTTTAAACTTGAAACTTCGCTTCCTTGTATTTTTTTTCGTTTTCTAGGGTGTCCATAACATTTATACATGAAAGTAACTGAAATATAGTCTCTTGAAGTAAAAAATAAAGATATAAAAATGTTTCATAATTGAGGTTTGATTGTTTAGAATTTCAAATAAAATACGATATGGGTCAATCTATTTCAAGTGGTCCAGCACTGGTTGCTCGACCATTTTTAAAAAATCTGAAATTTTTGTACAACAGCCCTAACATGATAGAAGTTCAAAATGACTATTATTTTAATTTTATTATTATTATTATTATTATTTTTTTTTTTTTTTTTTTTGCATTGCGGCCATCTTTGTTTCATCGTCTGCAGCAATTTTTTCACATGAAGGGTTTACGGAATTCTAAATAATTCATCGTTTATTTCTCCAATACAAGTGCGGATTAAAGCAATTTGTGCAGAATACATTGGGCTAAAAATTTAGTAATAGAGTAGTTTCCGAAACAAACAGCTTATTGGTGAAATTTAAGCATAAAGTTTCAGTTTTTCCCCAAAATTTGTCCGTTTACAAGAGGAAATTTTTCTAGCAAGGAAAACTGTCAACATGACATAATTTTTTTTACAAATAGTCCGAAAGTACTTGTACTCACACGCCGAGTTCCAGAATTGGGACTTGCTTTCTCTTCGCTAAAAAAAATCTCAATTTTTCAAAAATGTCAAAAATCGCACTTTTGCGGCTTTTATATCTCTGGTGGGGCATGAGATAAGAATCTGAAGTTCTTGTTTCTGAGAGTATTGTATGGTAGTGTAATGCACAAGAAACTTCAGGATGGAGATTTGAATAAAAGCTGAGATATGGCAAGGGGAACATGTCAAAACAATTCTGCCAAACTATTGTTTTGTTCTAGATTAATTATCAATTAATCAATATTAAAACAATTATTCTAATTGGTAAACAAATCATATTAGATGTAAATTTCCAACTGGGTGAAAAATGTCCGGACCAGGATTCGAACCCGGGACCTCCTGGCTGAAGCCGCCAGTGCTCTGCCATCTGAGCTATCCCGGACGACTCTGGTCGAACTTTTTCACCCAGCTAACCTTGATGATTACAGCATCTGGTCTGAAACTTGGATCAGCTCAACAGAACAAATCTCAGGCAATGGAACTCCAGAAATCGCTGGATACGAAATTACACTAGATTAATATTAACACAATTATTCTATTTGGTAAACAAATCATATTAGATGTAAATTTCCAAAGGGCGAAAAATGTCCGGACCAGGATTCGAACCCGGGACCTCCTGGCTATTTACATCTAATATGATTTGTTTACCAATTAGAATAATTGTGTTAATATTAATCTAGAGTAATTTCGTATCCAGCGATTTCTGGAGTTCCATTGCCTGAGATTTGTTCTGTTGAGCTGAACCAGGTTTCAGACCAGATACTGTAATCATCAAGGTTAGCTGGGTGAAAAAGTTTGACCAGAGTCGTCCGGGATAGCTCAGATGGCAGAGCACTGGCGGCTTCAGCCAGGAGGTCCCGGGTTCGAATCCTGGTCCGGACATTTTTCGCCCAGTTGGAAATTTACATCTAATATTGTTTTGTTGTAGTCACAGCTAAATATTTATCTCAGAGTGTCATTTAAGTTATTTTTTTATTATCTTTAAATAATAGTAACAGAAAATAAAGCCTTTTGCAAAGCTTAGCAATTAATTAAAATAAATAATTATGCATAAGGCCTACATTTTGTATGGTTTCAGTATTTTTTGTTGTAATTTTAGTAACTAAAAGAAACCTCAGCACTTTTACATAAAGAAGAAAAATAATTTTATACAAGAACGGAGACAAAAACAGAATAGGGAAAGAGAAAAGCTGTTAATGTTGGCATACTTGTTGAGACATGATCAAACGTGTCAAAACACATTCCTGCCTGTCGGTTTAAAAACCACAATTTTAATGCTGCTTGCCAGTCCCTGAAACTTGTTCCTACCATGAGTATTTTCCTGTAAATGAAACATTATACGATGTTACCATGTATCAGCCTCAAGCAATTTTAAGAAAGTAAAGATATCCAAAGCCCTTTCAAAATTTATACTGCAGAAAAATGACATTTTTGCGTAAGAAGTAAGCTAGGAATTATTAGTGAAGTGAGACTTGCAAATGCTGATTTCAAAGTTCATTTCTATGAGCCAGTAGGGCCAAGATCTTCAATCAAGTTACCAAGAGATTGCAAGACTTGGTTCCTACAAATAAAATTTTGTGAAAGATCAAAATTGTGGTTTTTAAACCAACAAGCAAGAATGTGTTTTGACACGTTTGATAATGTCTCAACTATTATAACGACATTAACAGCTTTTTCCTTTCCCTATTCTGTTTTTGTCTCAGGTCTTGCATAAAAATATTTATTTTCCTTTATGTAAAACTGTTGAGGAGTTTTCTTTAGTTACTAAAATTACTTACAACAAAGTTACTGAAACCATACAAAATGTAGGCCTTAGGCATAATTATCATTTTTTAATTAATTGCTAAGCTTTGCAAAATGCTTTATTTTCTGTTACTATTATTTAAATATAATCAAAAAAATTTATTTAAATGACACTCTGAGATAAATACTTAGCTGTGACTACTACAAAACAATAGTTCGGCAGCATTGTTTTTACATGTTCCCCTTGCCATATCTCAGCTTGTAGTCAAATCTCCATCCTGCAATTTCTTGTGCATTACACTACCATACAATACTCTCAGAAACCAGAACTTTAGATTTTTATCTCGTGCCCCACTAGAGATATCAAAGCCTCAAAAGTGGGACTTTTGACATTTTTGAAAAATTTGGGATTTTTTCTAGCGAAGAGAAAGCAAGTCCTGGATCTGGAACTCAGCGTGTGAGTACAAGTACTTTCGGCCTATTTGTAAAAAAATTATGTCATGTTGAAAGTTTTCCTTGATAGAAAAATTTCCTCTTTTAAACGGACACATTTTGGAAAAAAACTGAAATTTTATGCTTAAATTTCACCAATAAGCAGTTAGTTTCGGAAACTACTCTATTACCAAATTTTTAGCTCAATTCTGTACAAATTGCTTTAATTCGCACTTGAATTGGAGAAATAAACTATGAATTATTTACAATTTCGTAAACCCTTAATGTGAGAATATTGCTCCAGACGATGAAACTAGCGAATATTTAGATTAAAAAAGTAACCACATAGTCAAATTTCAGATCTCTATCCCGAATAGTATCAAAGCAATTGCAATTGTAGAACTTTCTTTGCTCCTCCATACTTTTAAACTTCGAATTTATTAGAAAATGTTCCCTGCGAGCATATTCGTCTTAAAATTAACAATTATGTAAAATTTCAAGTTCCAATCCATTGCAAATAAATCACAATTTAGAATGTATTCGACGTTTTTCTTTTGTTTCAGCCTTTTAAATTTTAAATTTTGAAACCGTTTTTAGCGAGCCTTTGCACACTATCAGTTACTACCATTTCAGATTTCTATGCCCATTGGTATCACGCCATATCGAACATTGGCATTTTAAAAGTACCAAATTTCAAATCTCTATCCCAGACTCAATGGAATCCCAGCACCAGGTATCACAGCAATCGTAATTTTAGAACGTTTTCTGCTCCTGAAACCTTTTAAATGTTGAATTTTTTTTTTAGATGATCTGCTCGAGGATTTACGTGTTAAACTTAACAACCATAAAAAATTTCAGGTATCTAGCCCTAAAAATTCTAAATAAATATTACATTTGACCGTTACTTCAAATTTTTCTCTCGTTTCATGGTTTTCAATTTTCAATTTTTGAAACTGATTTCAGCAAGTATTTGTAAACTAACAGTAACTAACATTCCTAATTTCAGGTTTCTATACCCATTGGATTTATATCATTATTCAAGAACTTTTTTTTTTTTTTTTGCTACTGCACCTTTTTGAAGTCTCAATTTTTAAAACTCTGTGCGAGCATTTATGTCTTAGAAGTTATGAGTATGTCAAATTTCTAGTTTCTGCACCTAAAAATTCAAAATGAATCATAATTTAAGACATTTATACCCTTTTCAGACCCAAATTGAAATTTCTATAACCGTTCATTCAATTTTAACATTTAAAAGTGTGGTTTTAATGTAGCAACAGTTCAGCAACATTTTATAGCGCTCGGATAGAGTGCATCAGATATAAATCTGCAGAAATAAGTGGGTTAGTCTATACGCTTGTTTCTTTAGACCCGAAGATAATCAATCAAAAGTGCAGAGTGATGTTTATTATTCATTTAGTTATTATCTCAGAAATATCTCTAAATAGTATTAAATAAGTCTCTGGAACCTCATATCCGTCTAACTTAGAATTTATTGCTTCATTCATAAAAATATGTAGGCTATTGCGGACATCCAAAATTATGCCTATCGTAACATGATTTCATCACCTTTATATAGATGCCTTTCAAAGATATTTTCAAGTTTATCTTGTCCATTTTTATTCTTCAAGATTTTAACGCGTCTAAGCTCGCTCTACAAACAAAATCCTGACTTTTAGGGAAGAGAATTTTGCCTCAGTACGTGGTACTCCACCCAGATCATTTTATGCACCACTGCTACCTGATGCATTTAGTAGTTCCAGTTAGTGGAAACAAATCTTGGGCTTCTTTGAATAATATACTTTTTAATACATCTTATCAGTCACTGAATATTTGCGTAGTCGAGTTCCTGTAGCTGCAGATATCTATACTGCACTCTGTTCTGTCGCTACTTTTATATTTTTTTAGCAGTCGTTGATTCGTAGCATGACACTTTTGGTACATTTGCGATATTTACAGACTTGTATTGGCGACTGTTATCCTTCTATTCTCCCAGTTAAACCCAATTTCTTATTGTCCATGAAATGCCCTCTCCAAGACACGTCCTTTTCTCCACATTTGAAAATTATCATTCAACTACTCATACAATAATTTCAAACAAAACTTTGAATTCTTCTTCACATTTTCCGAAAGAACGAGCGCAAAATTTTGCATATGTCTGTGTACAAAAAGTCAATCTCATTGAACTACTTGATAACATTGACCATCATCAATTAACCTATTTTGCTTAGAATTCTTTTAACAAAATTAACATAAAGCATTTATGAAGTGCTTCTTTCAACCCCCTAATTCCCTGCACACAGTGTACTATCAGCAATTACAAACGGCCTATGCTTGCTTAAGCTTACTGTTTTTAAATGCTATTTTCTCCTCTTACAAATTCACGACTGCAACGTTACTAGGATTGTTGGTAAAACATTTAAAAATACCTTTTTATATGATAATGTAAATACGAGGCATACCTGTGACAGATTGGTATAATAATTCATGAAAATGAAGACAACAATTCCGTTAATTCTACGTTGTCAACTTTCACTGATTCTTTATTTCAAGAAAGTAGGTTAACGTATTATAACATTTTGAAATAAAATGAACTGATTTTATTTAAAGCAGGATTTTATTAAATGTTATATTTATACATATCTTTATATATATATTATAATATCTCTTTATATTTTGTAATACTAGTCTAGCTAGTCCATCAAGTCAGAAAAAAACATAATAAACGAAAAGATATTTTTTTTCTAGTACAAAAAATTCATGCAATTTGTTTACGTACCCCATACGTTTGTGACGTTTGATTTAGGGTAAACTATATTTACACGAAAGCTGTATCAGTAGATTTCCATTCTAGTTAACGCTATTTTAAGCAATTATCTCTAGAATAATGTAATGCATTATACATAATAATAGTACAAAAAGTCGAAAATAAAAACTTTCAGTAACTACGAAAAATATTAAAGTAAAAGCTTTTACATCAGTAAAAGTTTATTTATTTTTTAACATTTTGTAGTACAATATAGAAATAACAAATGCAGTTAAGTTAACTCTCCCTGTCTTAAACATTATTTTTTTTAGTTCTTTCAGTACAAAAGAAATCCCTACGTCATTTAAAGGTAAAGAATCAGGATTTTTTAAAGTACCTTTTCCATTTTATATGTTGTGCATGTCTCTAATGATGTCCGTTTGGAAAGAGAGTGAAATATTATAAGCGATTTCAAAATGCTTAAGAGGATATAAAAAGAACGCATCGAGTAAATGCCGTTGTACGCCACATTACTTTTAATGATATAGAAATAAATATATTTTTTATGGTTATGAAACTGAAATAAATCGTATAAGTTCTTATGTCTTTTGAAGTTACCGTAATAAAAAACACTTTGAATTGATATAATATATAAAAAAGAAGACATATATATTTTCATTTAAGCAGAGCATAGTTTTTTTTATTGTTTACATTTTAAATTCGCTTATTTGCTCCCCAAATTTTATTAATATTAAGTGTTATATGTTTCCCAAGTCTGTAATATTTTGAGTAGCCTATTTTCGAATTATTTCTCGAAAATTCGTTTTATTTCCAGACAAAAAATCACAATAAAATAAAATGAACGTTACTCTTCAGAAGTAGAAAAATTCAACATACATCGTAAAAAAAAACAGTTACTTCAAAATTCTCTACCACAGTGCCAAACTACAATTAATGTCGATCCTGAGGATTCTAAAGGTATAGGTTCGTCGAAATGTGTACATCTAAAAAGGAGGTGTAACTGTTACAATTTTCAAACAAATCATTGAATTTCGGCACTCACCCTCTTAGATGTCTGCTACCGAAATTCTCAACCCAAAAAAAGCACAAAAGCGGCACGTGTTGCGAAGTATCCACGCAACCCTACTAAAGATCTATTTATGTGAAAGTGTAACGGAATATGAAGTTTGGTTTAATTCCGTGCATTCGTTTTTGAGATATAGCCAGGGCAACAATCTTGAAAAATGCAGCATAGCAGCGTCACGCATAATATGGTTCGCACGAAAACCTAATCAGACAAAATTTATGTCATGGTTTAATAGTATACGATGTTTGATAAAATTCTGTACAATAGTTCCTGAGATATGACTATCGCTAAAATCATTTAAATCCTCACGATGGGGCACAACAGTGCCACCTGTTGGGAGATTTAGACAAAAACCTAATCAGTAACAACTTATATGAATGTCTAACTAAATTTGAAGTTTGATGAAAATTCGTGGTTTATTTCTTTTGTGAAGTTATTAGCAAAATCATGAAAAATGCTTTATAGCAGCGCCAACTTTTGGGCAAATAGCAACAAAACCTAATCAACAAGAACGTCTAAATGAATCTAAAGTTAGATGTAAATCCGTGAATGAGTTCTTGAGATAGAGCCATTGCGGAAATTTTGAAAAATGCAGCAAAGCAGCGCCACCTGTTGGGAGATTTACACCAAAACATAATCAGTAACAATTTATGTCATCGACGAACTTAATCTAAATTTTAGTAAATTCCGTGCATTAGTTCTTATGAGAGAAAACGCACAAAATTTTTGTCACATAAAAACAAACAGACAGACTTACAGGCAAACTCAGAGACAGCCATTTTCTAAAAATAATCAAATTATGTTAAGTATTTCTAAACCGCATAAGTCCGTCGAAAACTGGAAGTCAAAATTTTTCACGATCCATATCTTCCGTCTTGTAAAGACAGAAGAAAGTAAAAAAAGAATAACCTATTATTACTTAGTAACAATTTAGAAAAGCGGTCTTTATCATTCGAAACCTCAGAAACTAACATATTTTCGCTATTTGATGAAGCATTTTTAGAAACAAAGTTTCTTTACACCCACTGATTTTCAGAAAGGTTTCCGAGTAGCTTTATAGTGTTTTAATCCATTTTGTCAAGCAGGAATACTGTTTTCTTTGAGGCTATCAATTCTCAAATAAACATTTTGATGTTCGAAAAACACGTTTTACAGACAAACATGAAAATTTGATAATGTCAACATTAGCTTAATATTCATATTATTTTGTTGCCCTTTCTTGTATGCAATCAGTTACGTAGCTAAAAATGTTTAATTGAGAATAAGAGGTATCCTAAAAACTGGTTCTGCGATTTGGGAAAACTGAATAAAACACTATAAATGCATTCTAAACCGTCACTCAAAATAAGTGGTAGATAAGAAACTTTTTATATATATACTAGGGAGTTCTGCCCCCTGTAAGCCAGGCCTGCCAACCCGCGTTCAGACACCGCAGAATCTAAAACCACGCTAATCTGGTCGGTTTTAAAAAGATTAGAGAAGATTGAATTATACTGAAAAAACCTGTAGCAATCTCCCTTTAAACGGGTTTCCATTACCCAATATAGAAATACATACCTCCAAATTTTATACATACAACTGTTTCTTCTACTAATGTCCTCCATATTCTCATCATTTCTTCAGTGTTTGTTAACTTTACCTGTCTTTTATTTTCTGCAAATTGAACAGACAACTATTTTCAAGTCGTCTTTTAAAAATGGAAATACCTGAAAAAAAAATATTGCACATTCAAACGCAAAGAAGAAAAATCCTTACCCAATATCGAAGTACACATAACTCCAATTTTATGTATATATCTAACAGATTCTTCGGTGTTTGTCATTTCCATGCCGATGCCCGTCAGCCTTTGTTAACTTTTATGTATACTTGATCCCTTTGATTGCAATAATTTAAGGCAGAATAAGTTGCTGTTAAGGCATCTAATGATTGTTTTCGTGTTGCTTAAAGAAGATCAGCTAAACATTTGAAAAGAAGCTAAAATAAAAATTAATTAAGTAAACAGAGTCTTTGTCTCCCGGTATTTTTTAACAGCGTTATAAAACAATTGACATAATACGATTTGTTAAAATTACTAAAATTAACTGTTTTAACGCCTTCAAGGTCTGTGGTTCATTTTTAGACCACTTAATTTTAATTCTTAAATGCCACATTGGCACCAGAATATTGGGATGAAAATTTTCATTTTATTAAATAAGTGAACAAAAGTATTTTTGTATTTCGAAATTTGTTTGTAAATTCTGGTACCATTCACTGATTTCAAGATTTTACGAATAGTACCTTGCCCGTGAAAGGGTTAAACGCATATTAATGTATTTATTATTTTAAAGTATTCTTTCTCTTTTAATATTCACGTGTAAATACAATTTCCAAGACATAATTTTTAATAAAAATCCCGCTTTTAACACGTACTCATTTAATAGTAATTTTAAAGTTTTTTTAATAGTCACGTGAAAATAAATTTTTAATCATTAGGAAATATTATTCTTTGCGATGTTTTTAGAATTGAAAACAATTTCTATAATAATAGCTTAAGTGACTACCATCATGAGTTATAGGCGGATCCCTTCGATTTTTATATTCCAGGCGGCCATTTTGGTACTTTAATGTTAGCCAGCCACAGGTGTGATAAGTCGCCACATACTATTCTATCGCCATTATTTCATTTATATTATAATAGCCCAGGTCATGTAACTGCCATAAACAACGGGCTGATCCCTTCGCTTTTCATAAGAAATGTTTCCATTTTGATTAAAGAATCAAAATTATTTTTTCGATTAATAAAATGTTAGGATTTCTGGAAGGATTCAAAGGATTCCTGGTACTTTTATGTTAGCCGGGTGCAAATATTGCAAATAGCTTTTTTTTTTAACTCGCCAGTTAGCATTTTTTTATTTTTCGAGTGGTAAATTAAAACGGTGCTACTTGGTTATCCCATCGACCAAAAATCTGTCGCCAAACTAATTAAATGCCAATAATGGTTGATCGCAAATGTCACATTCACTTGACTTTAAGGAAATTACACATGTTCACGCCATCAAGTGATTTTTATTTTGACGTTTTATTTGTATTTTTATTAATGTTATACTAATTTATTTGTTATTTCGTTATTTAAAATAAAAAATTATGTCAATTTGTATAATTTGGCTATTTATATAATTTGGCGAAATTGGTCGACGGTAGCAGTAGTACCATTAAAACATTGCTTTCAAGTGGATATTAAATGTCATGATTTGTTGCTTTGTCATATACGCACTGGGTTTGGCGTGATTTTTTTTCTCGACAATTTGGCGAAAACCTCGTTTTCGAATACTAGTTACATATGTATTTTTAAATTATTTTCTGTTATTTTTTAAATGAAATAACAATAAATAAAAAAAAAGTTTAATAATTAACTATGAACAAAACAATTTTTATATATATATATATATATATATATATATATATTGTAAATAAAAAATAAATAAATTCAAATAAACATTTATTAATAAATAAGCAACAATAGCCGGGTTACCACGTCAGGCAAAATAACGCCATTTTGCCGCCAATTAGGTACCCCGTTGCGTATATGACATCTGTAACTAATATTTTTCTTTTCGTTTTGTTTGAAAAAAAATGAAGAAGTGAAAGCCATTTATTTTAAACTAGCCGCCTGTGCCAGCCAGTTTGGTCTCCCTTAAATGTATGCTAAGCATTGCATCATGTTACTTTCACTCTTAAACTAATTGACTTGTTCAATCCTTCCCCGAGTCCAAAGATTCTAATACAGAAATCAAGAATTCTTTGCGAACTTGATAACATTTTATATATTTTTGTTGTTATGCGCACTTCGCCTTTTTTGACAAATACCATTTAATTTCCGTAGTTGTAAAAATGAGTGAAATTTCAAGTGTTTAAATTGAGATTTGTTCATAAATTATCTAAATTAAACTTATTTTACTTAAACATGCTGTTACTTCAAAGCTATTTTTTAGTATTAATAAATTTATTTTAATTTTGCAAATCATGCATTTATAAAAAAAATATCGGTACTTTTTAGTTTATTTATTTATTTATTTATCGGAGCCTGCGCTCGATTATGAGGTTTTTAGCTTCGCTTTGGATAATTTTTTAGTTATCCCGTCGACCAATTTCGCTAACTTATATAAATCGCCAAACCACTCGCCAAATTTTACTCATTGACATAATTTTTATTTTAAATAACGAAAGAACAAATAAATTAGTAAAACATTAATAAAAATACAAATAAAACTTCGAATTAATGGTTTAATTGGCCATTATTGGCATTTAATCTTACGATTAATTAATTAATGGCAAACCATTATTGGCATTTAATCTTACAATTTGGCGACAGTAATTTGGTCGAGGGGATAACTAAGAAGTACCAAATTTTCACTACTTAATAACTAAATAATGAATACTTTTACAGATTTGATTTCTGAGTTCATAAATATGACAATATAGTAACATAACTAAGAGAAATAGCAAAATAAAACCCTCGTGAATGCAAGCCGTTAACAAACGTTAGCGCCACAAATTTACCTACTATGACGTCATAAGAATATTGTCCATTCATTGTTGGAGAATCTGCTTTGCGAATGATTACTACCATGGTCTAATATTTTCTACTGTTTATGATGAATGAATATCTTGTGTTTTTTTACTTTATGAAGTGAAATAGAAAGATGTCAACTTAATTTCAATTGAAACTATCTTGGAATATATATTTATTTGAATGTAAATTAGACACAATACTTTGATGTTGAAATGAAATATTTTAGGTTGTGTTATTATTATTACGATTAATTGATTATTTAGGTACTTTTCCATTACAGGGGCCTTGGCATTATTTTTTTTAAAGCTTGGCGCAATTCAGGCTTCAGAACGTGAAATACGTTGATAAAATATATAAATAGCCATGAAAACAAACCTGGTGAACTTTTATTTTTATTTTTATTTATATGCATTTATTTGCATATAAACATTTTATTTACACATATTATACAATATTTGTTTACATAGAAATTACTTCTGTTTCTATATAAAAATAGATTATTGGCTTCTTTAGATTAAATTAATTGTATACATATGGAAAAAATTGCTTATGTATATGAAATAGGATATAGAGTGCCGAAAAATACGATGCCATTTTTTTTCTCGCCAATAACCTATGCTGGGAAAATATCTATATTTATTTATTTATTGTATTTTAAATGAGGTAAATGAAATTTGTGTATTTTAAATGAAAGATTTATTTTAAATGAAATGAGTGATAGGTTTATATTTTTAATGAAATGAGGGCTATGAAAGAATATTTGGCGATTTATCAACTGCGTCCTTTTAACATAAAAGTACCGAAATGGCAGTTTGGCGTATAAGAAGTGAAGCGGGTAGCCCGGAACTATTGATGACAGTTACATGACTTCGGCTTTTATTATATAGATGTTTCAGTTTTAAATGAAAGTTTTGTATTAAATAAATGATAATGAAATACAAATTGAATTGTGAATAAAAGTAACATTATGCATTTCTTAGCATACATTTAAGGGAGGCCAAACTTGTTGCCAAATTAGTTTAAAATAATACCTTTTCTAAAATATGAAAAAAAAAATATCTGTTATAATTAAAATTTGAGATGCCATCATTAGAGAAAAGTATTTAAAATTTGAAAAAAAAATAATATTTCGAAAACTAATTTGAATTTAAAAATTCTAATGCAAGTTTTGAGATCTGAGGATCAATAGGGATTTTTGGTGTTAATTACATCCGGAAATATTCCATATTTTAGGAGAAATCACCGTGAAATATAATCAGTTGTTTATGCAGTCGTTTCAAAGAATCGTTTCATAAATTCGTTTCATTAGCATTTTATATATATAGGGTAGAAATGATTCTTTAAATCTCTAAAATTTATTGGTTTCTCAGATTTTTAACTATAAATAAGGGTTTTCGTATCATAACTACAAAGAAGTTATTGTTTATTTTCTTTCATTGTTATATACAATGTGCGGCCATTAATTTCCAGGCCTGACTAAGCTCTATGAGAACCGGAAATCGTCAGAAGGCGAAAATGCTTGGTTTTGGAAGTTCGTTTAGCTGCGCCTGCACAATGAAGTCAGTGCCCATCAGAAGCAAGTACATGACCTTGAAACACACATTAAAACTTAGATGTTAAATTTCTGTTGTCGAAGTCGATATGGAGCAAACAATAAACATTAAATTCTGCTTCAAACTGGTTAAAACTGTTACATAAACCCATGAAATGTTAAACAAGTGTAGAGCAAGGAAGCATTATCCTGTTCACGCATTTTTGAATGGTTTAGCCGTTTCCGTGATGGCCTCGAAAGCGTCGAAGACGCGCACGCTGGACAACCTTATTCCGGCGTGTACACTGTACACACCAGAAACGATTGAGAAATTTCATGAGCTTGTCACTTCGGTTCGCCGATTGACTATTCGAGTACTCGCCATTGAACTAAACATTTCCAAGGAATGAGTTCGTCAAATTTTGATGCAAGACCTAAGGGAAAATAATTTGAGGATATCAAAGCAATTAAGAAAACGGTGGCGTCCACATTAAAGAGCATTCCGAATGAGATTAAAAGTTGTTTCCGAAACTTTTAGATCCATGCACAGAAGTGCATTTATGGCATGTTCGAGTTCCTTCGAAACATATTAAATGTATATTCATTTCATATAATATTTTCTGGAGTTATTAGATCAGTCCTTATATATTGTTGTTATATATATATATATATATATATTGTTGATTGTCCTTATATATATCATACCTTATATATTTTTTCGTAGAGTAAGGTACATTTGATTTTTTTAATTTTAAAAACTTTTTTTTATACAAACCGATACCGAGTTACATTTGGCAAAAGGGTTCAAAGAAATAACAATAAAGTATAGCGTATTTCAAATGAAAATCAAATTTCAAATTAATTGCTTAAAAGACGCAAAGGCCAACACAGCAAAAAAGATTCCATACCGGGACTCGAACCCGGGCCATCAGCGTACTAGCATTCTACAGACTAAACTAGTTTAGTCGGCCCGGGATCGAGTCCCGGCATGGAAACTTTTTCTCTATGTTGTCCTTTGCACCTTTTAAGCAATTAATTTGAAATTTGTTTTTCATTTGAAATATTGTATGCAAGGCGAACGTTTCTTTCTGGAAAATTTTCCAAATATTAATATAGTTTCAATCGATGCTGGATTTAATTATGTTGCGTGTTTGCCCGTGTCGGTGGCTCACGAAAAATATTCCAGCTTGTGCTGCGTTTGTAGCCTTTCCAACTTGTAATAGTGAGAAATTTTCCAGGCTGGGTATCGTTCCATGTGGTTTAGTCGGTAGAATATCCGTTTTGCATGGAGTCCCGGCATGGAATCTTTTTCACTATGTTGATCTTTGCACCTTTTAACAAATTAATTTGATTTTCATTTGAAATATTGCATGCAGAGCGAATGTTTCTCTCTGGAAAATTTTCCAAGTATTAATAAAATATAGCGTTATTCAAACCAGAAATCAGATGCACTTTTTTCACTTTGAGAATAAAAACACACACTTGTTATGTGTTGTATATTGCAATTTTAATCTGATTTTTTTTATAAAGTGAAAATTTTAGCCATTTCAAACAAGTTGTGGATAAAGAAAATAGCTACAGCCAGATTTAATGTAGAATAATAGATCATTATACCTTCAAGGTAGTTTTTAAATGTGTAAGATGGTAGCAATTTTATTATTTTAGTAAATATTCTCATAATTGTTTTAATGCGGAATATTAAAACGTTTACGTATATTGTGCATATGATATTTGTAGTATAGCAAACATTTTTCCTCTACTAAAACAGAATCGGCATAATATATTAAATATAAAAAAAGTATTAGATTTTCAATATTTAAAAATAGTTTTCATCCACGATCTGTAACGCATGCTCATGTTGGATTGCCTAGTGCTTTTAAAAGAACAAAGGTTTTATATTCCCGAATTCATGCCATCATAATCAAGGATAAATGCAGATAAGTGCACCTAGTTTTTAGTATTAAAATCAAATAAATCCAACAGTAGGAAACTTATTAAACAAAAAGTTCTATGCCGGCTCGGCCTACAGACACAGATAGATTTCGAAATTTAGTACTAATTTCACCAACAAAAACTAAAATCTAAAACTAAATGCAACCCTATAAACAGCATCTTTAAGTGTTGTCAATATTTTCATCGCGGCAATTGCGCTTTTTTATCGCCTTAATGGCGAATTAACGAAGATGTGATTTTATCCTTTAAATTTATTTATTTATGAATTTATTTATTTGTTTGTTCATTTTTTAGCTGTAAGAGTTGGTCGTATCAAAATATTGTCAATATAAAAGTTGTAAATAATGCTAAGAACATACATAATAAATTTAAGCGGATTTGATGTCTTGTGAAATGGCGAAGTTATGCATTTTTTCTTCTTCAACCACCTTTTTTCTGCTGTAAGAGTTGGTCCGATCAAAAACTTGTTAAAATAAAAGCTGTAGATAATATTAAAAGGGTTTATAATAAATTTAAGTGAATTTGATAGCCTGTGAATGGAGGAATTTATGAATTTTTTTCTTTAAACCCTATTTTTTAGGCCCTTGCGGTCATTTTTAACGAGCAAATATCTGTTATATACAAAGTTTTGGACCTTTCCCAAGAAGTAATAACTTAAAAATTATTCTATATGCATCATAATTAAGAAGTTACGAATTTTTTTTCTGTTTTCACAAAACCCACCTCATTTCCACCTCCTTGTTCCGAATTTTCCCATTAAAGAGCTTAACCGAAATATTTAGCCCTCCCCCCCCCCCCTTTTAATTTCATGGATCACTTTGGAAGAAAATTACGCAGAATTATGGAAGTTTTCGTGTCCATAAAAAGGTGATATATATGTAGATAGATAGATAGACAGACAGATACATAGATAGATAGATAGATACGTAGATAGATAGATAGATTCATAAAGTTTTGAACTATGGGTGGTTTTGGGTTCTATGGGTCATCATCGGCATAGATCTGCAAAATGTTTTCAGAAATTCCAACACAGGGCAGAATGTAATAGGTAGTGTATCTTACGAAATGCACTTAAAATGGTGAGCATCGTTACACAGATAGGTCAGAATTAATAAATTGGACGTTGTGGAAGAACAATGTTTTTGGTTTCATTTTTTTTTAAAGAAAACATGAATACTGAATAGCTAGAAATTTCCATTTTATTAGTTACCTTGTCACATATCCGACTCTTTCAAATATTAAATATTTTTGCAATAGATAATAAGTAAAATTCTGGAATGTAAGTTACATAAATTTTATTAAAAATCAGTTACTCATTTAAAATTTTATTTAGATGCTATTTAACATGTTTTAATTGAATAATAATTATTCCAAGCAAACAAACTTTTATTGAATCAATTATACAGTTGACTCCCTCAAATTCGCACACCTTGGGACCAGAGGTCGTGCGGATTTTTGAATTTTGCGGATTTCTGGTCATTGCTGTGTTTACATATATTAAACATTAATTTGAATGAAATAATGCATACATAATTATAATGAATCCTTGCAATATAGTAAAGTATTAAAATAATTAATAAACTAAAATGATAAAAAATAAGATAATTTCAAAAAATATTAAAAGTAAAGGTCAAGTAAATAATTAATAATGTATCATTAAATATGCATAATTAAGATGAGATACATTTTACTTCAATTATTCAATAAAACTTTCCTCATAAAGGTACCCTATTAATTCACATTGATTAATACATAAATATATTTAGTAAAAAGACTTGTGATTAGCAGTGCATCAGCAATATGTTGATTTGTATTTCAGAAGTAAATTTATACTTCCTTCATGTAAAACCACGAGTTCACTCATATTATCGAGATTTGCATATTAAAATACATATGGATTGATATAAAACTGAAAAATTCTGTAATTTTCCCCCTATATCTAAACTGAAACTTTCATTGTTTATATCTGGGATAATGTGCGGATTTTAGCATGATTATGATTAGCACGTGCGGATTTTAGCCGAGTTAATTGGAAAAAAGCCATTCTGGATATGTTGGCTGATCAACCAAGGACATGTTATTAAACTTGCTTTTGCCACTTAATTGTTCTTTTTTTTTTTTTTTTTTTTTTTTTTTTTTTTTTTACCTCGTATAGCAACATTACCTTCGGTACCCACTAGCACCTTTCTGTTTGAATTCCGACGATGCATTCTTTGTTGAAAATTTGTATGGAGGTATACTATCATCTATTAAAGTTTTGCCCCATCTTTTATGAAACACCCTGTATTTTATACAAACCTAAATAATTTAATGCTAAAATTCTATATATGAATTAAGTAAACGAAAACCGTTGCATTGAGTCAAAAGACGTGTGTGATGGTACGCAGACGCAAAAAACTCCAGAAGATACCAACCAGCGATAAAATCGAGAAAACAGCAACCATAACACACTGAACATTTTAGGGGAAGAATGGAAGTAGAGACAGCCGCAAGCATGGGATTTATAAAGATGTTCCATTAGAGAAAAATGGAATAGATTGATGTACTGTTTCCAGTTTCAAAAATTCATTTTAATACGTTACAGCAGGTCTCATAGCCCATGTTTCAAAGTTAATTGAAATAAAATGACCTCGGATTAAGTGAGAAAAGATTCAGATAATGTTCCATTAACAATATTTTATAATAAAATCAAATTATTTAAGAAAGCTGTTGAAATTCTAATAAGAACACAAAGTTTATTCTTGATTCAAGAAACTGTCCCACGTATTACAATAGTACAAACGCGTATAATGTGAAAGATTATTTTCCTATTAAAAACACATACCGTAAAACATTTTGTGAAAAGTGCAAAATTTGAGTTATTAAATCGTTTAAAGTTTTAACCTTTCGGGACCAGTGGCTTTTACACAAATTTTATTCGGTTTGCACTGTACTTGTAAAAAATTTACCTTTAATTAAATAATCACGAAAATGCTCTAAATAAAGGAAGCAAATATTACTTTACTTTTTTACTTGTGCCTAAAGCAAATTCTGCATGCTTTTTTTTGAGGGTGCATATATGCTCCTATGGTCCCGAACGGGTTAAATCAGTCATGTCAAATTCGTTTACAACCGATGTTCAAATAGTGTATTTTATAGAATGCCACGGACGACATTACAAGAAAAATAACGCATTTATTTCATTACCGTTGCACAAAATGAGTTTTGTACATACAAAATATACTTTATAAAAAAATGCAAAGAGGAACCCGAAAATTTACAAGTAAACTACAATAAAATTGCAAATAACCGAGTTTCTGCTGTAACCGAGTTAAAAGAGTCAAAAATCCTCCATTCTAACAAAAAAAAAAAAAAAAAAAAAAAAAAAAAAAAAAATAGAGTTTTAAATTTTAAAGATTTCTCTTTCCTCTGCGCCCTGGACTTTATTGAGGATAACCGTTTTTTAATTCTAGGTTCTAAGATTGCACTTCATTACTCAGTAATATTTTAAACTGTTTGCTACAGAATATATTTTTATCATCCTGCAAACGAAAATCTACCAAAGACTTCTTTAAATTAACAATTTCAGTCCGCATTTTTATAACAGGATTGAAATTGTACATAATGTGTACTTTAAATAGTTCCATAAAAAGAAATAAATTGTGTGTAAATTTATATTCCATTACCTTAGTTAGAGATGAGTTATGTAAATCCGATTTCTTCGACCTTTTGCTTATTTTTCTCCATTCTGACTGAAAAATCAGAGTTTTATATTTTTAAGTTTTCTCTTTCACCTGCACCTTGTACTTTATTGACGATAACAGTTTCTTTATTCTAGGTTCGAATATTACAATTCATTACTCAGTAATATTTTAAACTATTTGTTACGGAATATATTGTTGAAAGGATAAATAGAAAAAAAAAAATACGTGTGATATAATTGCAGACATGGTTGAAAATCGAAGACAAAAATAACAGTCAGAACGATGTAAATGAAAAGAAGGTTACACATATCACAAGATAAGTTCGATAGAAAAAAACTATTGAATACCTTGAACAGCAAACAGAGGTTATAGCACCAATCCTGGTGATAGTGATACAATAGTGTAATGATGCAGCAAAGGAATAATTTTACCATCCGGCAAACGAAAATCTATCAAAGACCTCTTCAAATTAACAATTTCATTCCGCCTTTTTATAACAGGATTGAAATTGTACATACTTTCAATAGTTCCATAAAAAATAATAAATTGTGTGTAAATTTATATTTCATTGCCTTAGTTAGAGAAAAGTTATGTAAATTGGATTTTTTCGACATTTTGTTTATTAGAGGTGTATTTCATCATTATTACGTCGGATAATTTTTTACGCTACTGTGCATTAATTTTGATATTTTTGAACTTGTATTATTTTGTAAAATTAAAAATAGGGAGAATATTGTACCATAGATAAAGATAAAATATACCATAGATAAAGATAAGTTCAGAAAAAAAAATGTTTAAACACATACCCGGACACAAGTAACACATACATCACTTAAAAATTTAAATCGTTTTCTAAATGTTACATAAATGCTTCATTAAGTACAGGATTCCCTCGACTAGTGATGTTAATTAATACCCCGATATTACAGCACTAATCGAAACATAGATTAAAAGGAGAAAACTGCAATACATCTGCAGCAAACTTTCTCGAAAATCAAATATACAGCTTAATAGACAATGTGTAATAATACACTACGATTTGTACTTTCTTCCATTTTTACAAGAAGAAAGTATTGGATTCGTCAAAAATTTTCGACTTCCGGTTTTCGACGGATTTATACGTTTCAGAATAACCATTTTAGAACACGATTTGATGGATTTTAGAAAATGTCTGTCTGTGAGTCTGTATGTCACAAAAATTTTGTTGGCGCTCTATCTCAAGAACTAATGTACGGAATTTCACAAAACTTTCGATTCAGTTAGACTATGATATAAACTGGTCCTAATCAAGACCAGTTTATATCATAGGACTAGTTTTTGGTGAAAATCGCCCAACAGGTGGCGCTGCTATGTGGCAATTTTCACGATATCTGCAACACTATATCTCAAGAACTACTGCACGGATTTTCATAAAACTTCAGATTCAGTTAATCCAGGATATAGTTTGTTCGAGATTTCTTTTTCGAGAAAATCACCCAACAGGTGGCGGTGCTGTGCTGCATTTTTCACGATTTCCGCAAGAGCTCTAACTCAAGAACTAATGCATGAATTTTCATCAAGCTTCAGATTCAGTTACTTCCTGGTATAAATTGGACCTAATTATTTTTTGTTGTAAATCGCCTAACAGGTGGCGCTTCTGTGCAGAATTTTTACAATTTCTACAATAGCTCTGCCTAAAAAAAATAATGCACGGATTTTTATCAAACTTCAGATTGAGTTAGAAGTTGTCAAAGTTGTTAATAATTAGATTTTGGTGTAAATCATCTAACCGGTGCTGCTGATATGCTACAGTTTCAAGGAAGTATTAACATGTATGAGATAGAAGAAAGTTTTGGAATTACCACATCCGACTAGATTTGTGTATAATTGTAAGAAATGACGTGATAAAGCTTAATTTTAACAAGTTTATCTATTCGGCAATGTTGCCAGGCTGTACAATTTGTTTTACTTGTATTTTTTTTTTTTTCCGGAGTAGTTGTCAATAAAAAATGCGAAGGTAAGTGTTCCGAAATAGGGACTCCACCAGTGGCCCAGCCTTTCTGCTCTCAAAGCTGGTATTCGGGGGGTGCTGGGTTCGAACCCAATCGCGCCCGTCGACCTAATCGTTCGGAGTTTACCGTGGTTCTATTCGAACCTTGGATTTCCTCACGTAAATACGGGTTAGGTTCCCTTAGAAAGACCTCCACGGAGGGCACTCCTTCCTTCGGGTCATATCCCTGGTGTAGATAATTGGCCGTCATAAACAACACCAATACACCGAAATTGGGGTATATATTTTGAATAATTGTAAACATAAATCTGCAATAAAATCTTAGCTGCACTGCGGTCGGGGTTAGTGAATTTTCTGCATCAAACAACACAAACTGGATTAAACAAATGGAAAATGCCAAAAGCTTGATGAGACAGAGATAAGTTATCAGTGGACCAAATGTGATCCACGGGCCACACGATTGACTTGCTTGATTGAAAGAAAATCAGGTAAAAGTTAATTTTATTTCAATATTAATAAAATTGAAAACATCTGTAAAAAGACATTTTTGCAACCAAAAAAAGAATTAAAAATCTCTGGCGAACCGGTGAAAAGTTATTATTGGGTATACAGAGATTAAAAATATATAGTAACAAACGACATAACATCCCTCGTTGAAAATCGGTTAAGAAGAAAAAAAACAGATTAAAAACTTTATAAACAGCACAATTTCATTTAATCGAATAAGAATTAATCAGAAAACTTCAACATTAATTTCGAACCATGCAGAAACGAAACACATGAAAGTAAATGTTTTTTTTTTTTTTTTTTTTTTTTTTTTCGGAACCCTAACTGGCCTCAAAGGCTGAGTTAGGCAACTTGACTGCAATAGAATAACAACTGTTCACAAATCAAACTTTTAAAATTTATATTTAATACTGTTTTGTATATTTTTTCTGGTATAAATGTTTGAACTTTTTTCTTATTAGAAAAAAAAATTCAAATATTTTTATGCAAGCAAAATCCGCGGCTGTACACGCGTGATTGTTAAAATATGACATGTCGTATTTGTGTGCCTAATAATCATAGAGGGGTATAGTACAGCTGCATGTAATTTAAATATTAGAAATTAAGTCCTATTTTGTAGAATCTTCTGTCATGAATCATGTGACTTAAATTAATGCGAAAACTTCCATTCCACTAATTTGCAGCCACACTTTCCAAAAAAACTTACAATGCAGTATTCTTTGGTTTGTCGGTTGGTTGATTTTGACGGCCGATTATCTACTCGAGGGATATAGGCCTGAGGAGGAGAGTGCCATTCGTGTGGCCTTTCTAAGGGAACCTACACTCTAAACAGAAATGTCTGAAATTCAGAAACTTAAGTGTCTGAAACGCAGTGTTAAATTTTCAGACGTTTTAAAATGTCTGAAATTTTTCAGACACTTCTTGCGTCTGAATTTCAGACACTTAAGTGTCTGAAATGAGAGTGTTCGATTTTCAGACGTTTTGAAATGTCTTAATTTTTTTAGACACTTCTTGCGTCTGAATTTCAGACATTTCAAATGTCTTAATTACGGCCATCTTTGAATCCTTTTTTTCACCAACATGAAGCCATCTTTGATCACTTTTCTATCTAAGCCATATATGCAGCCATATTTGATCACATTGAATCATTTTTATAAATGGGAATAATTTGTTACTATAAATCAGAGCTGTTGCAGCGTGGAAAACTGGGATATTTCTCTGCCCCCTGATTCTAGGGTCCCTCAAATTGGGTATGAAATTTTCATAAAGTTGATATTTTAAATTTGTTTTAACCCTGTGATGATTATAATCAGTATTTTGTAGTTTTAGAATAGGATAATATATATATACACATATATATATAGAGATATATTCACCTAAATATGTATTGATATGATATCATATTTTGCCCTACGGCATCAAAAATGTTATTACTTTTAATGACAACTTCAAATTAATGCTAGGCCGGAGACCTGGCATTCATTCGCCCCCGCCCCCCACCGCCTTCATATACTGTTACAAAAGAAAAATAAATAAATAAATAAATAAAATGAAAAAAATTAACCCTATTCGATGTTGTCAAATACATTTTTGGATAAATATATCCTTTTCTTTAACCATATCATGTTCTAAAAGCACACAATATTTATTAAAATAAATATAAGATCAAAACGAATTTAAAATATCAGCTTTATTGAAATTTCATACCAAATTTGGGGCCCCGTAAACCAAAAGGCTCATAGAAAGAGCCCAGTTGTCCATGCTGCAGTCATCTCTGCATGCTAACAAATTATTCCCATTTATATAAAATGATTCACCCTTTTTTTTCAATGGCAACACCGAATTTTGACACCATATTTTAAATCTTCGGCTCAAACTATGCCTAAAAACGAAATTTCTAGTCATTTGAATGTTAAGTTTTTGAATCATAAGCATTCAAAATTTAGAGCTTCTAATGTTAAATTACATTTTCATATTCTTATTAATATCTCCTGAAATTATAATCCTAATGTGATAGTTTTGTATGTGGATACAATACTGAAAATCCCAAACATAAAGACATTGAATTTGTAAAATTGCATGCCAAATTTGAGGGCCCAAAAATCAATGGGAAGGGGAGGGGGCGGGACCGTGGATCAGTTTCCATGCTCTAATCAGGTCTTGCTTCGAGAAGAAACACTAATAATATATATTGTAGTAAACATTTCAATATATATTGTAGTATGAGTGTTTTATTATAATTATCGTAGATCGATGTAATAGTAAAATCTATCCATCATTGTCCTGTCATCCAAGGCTGTCGTATAGATGGCTGGTGACTTCCCCAACATGGTTTATTAGTGAGAAATTGCAGACTCAGGCATCGGCCGGAGTAGCTCAGTGGTTAGAGCAGCAGTCTTGTATACTGTGGTCCCGGGTTCGATTCCTGGCTCTGGCTAATTTTTCATTCCAGTTGGGTTTATTGTATTTATTGTATGTATGTCTGTAAAATATTTATATATACATGTAAATATATGTTTGGATAAATATATCATTTTTCCTTTTACTTCATTCTACTATACAAGTATATGCAATATGATATATAACCAGTACAATAAATTGTTTTGCGAAAATGTATGCATTCTCCGATGATAATAAAAAATAATCCTGAAAAAAATCAGAAAAATTTTGACAATAAAAGTTGTCAGAAATTTCCTGTGTCCTAAAATTTAAATACGTAATACAGATGAAACACAGGAAATACATATGAATGTAGTTCTTTATATTTTGAAAAGGTTTTCATAGTCTAAAAAAATTCTTTCATCGTGCAATTAAATACTGTAGAAATTTCGAACTTTTTAATAAAGCGTTACTTCACATAGGAACAATTTAAAATATATTTATAATCAGGGATGTAGTGGAGGGTATGCGGTGGTATAAGCCGTATACATTCTGGATTTTTTTAAGGAACACCGTATACCCTCTGTTTCTCAAAAAAGCTATAGTATATAAACTGTAGGGTATACCCTCTTCTTAGAGCGTAGGCCCTCTGCATTTTTTACGACTACACCATTGTTTATAAAACATTAAAAATTTCCCGGTAACTTCAATTCCGATGCTCTTATAATTATTTTTCAAGTTTTAAGTCCACCATTTGAAACAAAAACGTTCATAGCATTTCCTATACATAAATTTAATTTTGTTACATGAAAACACTAACTTCGAAAATGTAATGTGTAAAAGAATTAAATGATCTGTCATTAAAAATAAAAATTCATATGCGAAACCATGCCAATAATATCTGTAATACAATGGAAGTATTTATTGATATCATTTAATAACTTGATCTTTTTAATTACATTTTGCCATGTGGGCAATTCCTTTTATAATAACTTTTAATTTCAAAACTTATTTTGCCTTTAAAATACATATGTAATTTTTATTTCTGTATTTTTTATAAAAATGCACAAACTTTTGAAAAAAATCCCCAGCAATTTTATGTGAAAAATGCAGTTATACAAGTAAATATGAAAAGACTATCTTTTCTAATTTCTGTTCTAAATCTGTAATCACTTTTTAACAATCAATAAATCGATATTAATAAAATTTTCGATTTTCAAATTTTTGTACAAAACTTAAATACAATTTTAAGCAATTAAACAAAGTAAATCATGATTTATTTTTTTACTTGTTTTATAGTAAATCATTATCTATCTAGAATTTTTTTTAAATAAAATTATCTATTAAAAATGGAACATTTTAATTTTATTAGTAATAATCATAAGTTACAATACTTTGTTTGATTTAATTAACATGTATATTGTTTAGAATACATAAATAGGACAACGCAAAATAATTAAAATTTGCTTTCAATACAAATAATATTATGAAGATTTTTTTAAGTTGGCATTTCCGAATTAGGGGAAAAAGATGTTTTACTAAATAAGTTATTTCAGTTTGAAAATTTGTTTCGCATAAATCCATTTTGACAAACTTTTAATTTAATAACCCCCCTCCCCGCCTAAAATGTACATATCTATATATATAAAAGAAGGTCTGGATTTTCTATTAATCAACGCGCAGCCCAAACTACTGAACCTAAAATCTTGAAAATCGGGGTAAAAATACTTCTTATGATATAGAGTGCCGCTAAGACAGGATTTTGCGAAATTCCACCCCTAAGGGGGGTAAAAAAGAGAACGAACTTTAAAAAAATTCCTTAAAAATCTGATTTTATAGTTATTTTTCAACTGATAACATATTTTGGTGTATTTTTGAATGCTGAATCGAATGGTACTAACTAAATTCTTTTAAGCCCAATAGTTTGAGAGATGTTACATATTTTTCTAATTTGGCACTATCTTTGGCGCCAAAACCTGAATTTTTCAAGTGATAATTTCTAAAAACTCATTCTTTTCATTCTGTTACTATAGCAAGGGAAAAAATTCAAATTGAATAATTTTTTAACCAATCCTTTCGGTTAAATAAAAACAACTTCGTCAATTAGAAAAAAAAAATCAAACGCCTCAAAAACTTAAAAAAAAAAACTGTGGTACTTTTTCGTTCTAATTTCCGTCGCGATACCATGCCAAAATGTATGGTATCACGCCATTTATTTCAACCCTAATCGTGCAAACGATTTTTATTGCAAACCGTGCCACACATTAACATTTGCTAATTATTGAACGTGACTATTTTCATGCAGGAATTTTTAATGATGGAATTTATTTTATTCCATCATAATCTCGCAAAACTTTTTAATTTGTTACTTTTTGAATAGAAAATATTTATTACTGATTCTGATATAGATTTTACCATTTCGCAGTTAGCTGATGATGAGGAAGCTAAAATAAAATTATTTCAGAAGTTAGGAATTATACATATAAAAATGTTTTGTTCAAAAAACCACGAATGTCTTCGTTGAAAGAATGAAATGTTTACTGCAATGTGAGACATACGTATTACGTGCGCCATGCTTCAGTAGTAAAAGACATTTACAATTTCAAGACTGCAGTTTAAATTGACTATATTTTATTACTTGCAAAATATTTATTTATTCTTATATTTTAAGTATTTATTTTGGTACCCGTCGACCAATTTCGCCAAATTATATAAATCGCCAAACCACTCACCAAATTATACAAATTGACATAATTTTTATTTTAAATAACGAAAGAACAAATAAATTAGTAGAACATTAATAAAAATAGATTTAAAACTTCGAAATAAAAATCACCTGATGACATAAATACGTGTAACTTGCTTAAAGTTAAGTGAATGTGACATTTACGATCAACCATTATTGTCATTTAATCTTATAGTTTGGCGATAGATTTTTGATCGACGGGATAACCAAGTAGTACCATTATTTTTATTGATTTAAAAAAATGGTAGGTCAAAGTCTGTAATTTTCAAAAGTTATATTTTTTTAAAGGCTCATTTTTTTATCAACAAAATTATTATTATTATTATTATTTCAAATGTATCATTTCATTTTTGTGCCTACTATTACGCTTGGTAAGAATGGTGTTGGCATAACTGGGAAATACCAAAACAGTTACTGATTTTATTTCAAATGTAAAGAAAAAAGGTTTAATGAGCAATAAATATTGTAAATATGACTATAACTCAGATTCTACTGAACAGAATTTTGTAGGACTTACACTGTTAAATAGTAAGTTTGGTTTATAAATGGTTTAATGTAAAAACCATCAGTCTAAGTTGCTACGGGAGTTCTAAATTTAGGTAAACTCGATTATGAAAGATTTCAAATCAACTAATTAAATGCACAGTAAGTTAGATAATATTTCAGGGATTTTTTCAATATTTATCATATCATTCTGTGTTGTTTAGTTACGGAGCTATGCGGAAAAAGTTCTCAGTGGTACAGTAAAGAAAATTGGAAGATATACGTTACAGAGATAGGGTATACTAGAGAGTATATATGCTATAGTTATGGAAGTAGAGCTGAGTTCCTTAAAAAATTCAGATGCATGCAGTATATACCTACCCCTACCTCCCAGAGAGTTCTATCCCAACAAAAAGTTTTCGGTAAAAAAAAAAAGCGCCAAGTTCTCCTTAATGTTTCGGCCAGAAAAAGTAGTGATATCTGCAGTTCGCACAAGGGCACAAGTTAAAAGCCAAACATCCCAAATCTTTCATTGAAAATGGCTTCCTGCGACTTGGCCGTTAATGCCTTCTACAGCATTTCAAAATTAATGATTGGAAATTTCGCATTTATGAATTATTTAAATATTAAAATTAATATTAGTATGCAAAGAGGCAAATTCACATAAAGACATTATAAGTGAAAGATTTCTGATAAATACCATTCAATTTCAACAAACAATAGTTTTGATTACAGGTCATTAATCCACATGTGGTTTAATTGCCATTTCGTACAGTCTAAAGCTAAAGTCATTAACGTAAAACCTAAGAAATAAAACAAAATTTACTTTCTTCAAATCTCACAATATGTTACATTATATTTTATTGTATAATATTGAAATCTTGTGCATTGACGAAAGAGATTTTTTTCGTTTGAACATTTATTATAGTTTGTTTGCATACATTAAGAGGTATTCGATTTATAAACTGTTAAAAGCTGGTACTAATTATGTTTTAGCAATTAGGGATATTACCTTCTGAATACAAGTATTTTGTTATATTTAACTTCTAAGCATTTAAATAGACTGAAGTGGTTTAAATGCTTTTTTTTTTAAATGTGTATTTTATTTCTGTACTTTGTGCCACAAAATGCCTAAAATAATAAAAAAATGCAGTTGTCATGTAGCTCATTTGTACATACTTTAAAATTTGAAAAACCCTCTCGAAGGCATTAACGGCCAAGTCGCAGGAAGCCATTTTCAATGAAAGATTTGGGATGTTTGGCTTTTAACTTCTGCCCTTGTGCGAACTGCAGATATCACTACTTTTTCTGGCCGAAACATTAAGGAGAACTTGGCGCTTTTTTTTTTTTTACCGAAAACTTTTTGTTGGGATATCACTACTTTTTGTATGTTTTTTCTAGTTTTTTTTTCTAAGCTATATTAATGTAAAACAAAACTTAAATTTCAGTACTTTTATGTTAGCCGGGAGCAAATCTCCTAATTAGCTTTTTGTTTTTTCGCCAATAGTAGTTTTCATTTTTCACATGTGTAAATTAGAAACAATGCTTTGATTTTTAAATAAAATATTTTGGTTTATGTTATTATTTGTTATTTATTTATTTATTTATTTATTTCTATGTTAAATATTCTATTAAATAAAATGAGGGAAATGCATCTATTTTAAATGAGATGACTGAAAAGTTTACATTTTTAAATGAAATGGATGCAATATGAACAATAGAGTTGGGGACAGTATTTGGCGATTTGCCACTTGCGCCCGGCTAGCATAAAAATACCTTAATTTATTTTATTGAGCTTTACAAATTCATACTTTATTTCTTTTTATATTAAAGTACTAGCCGCCTCTAGCAAGCAGTATATACTCTATTAATTGCATGTTAAACGTTGCATCATGTTACTGTTATTCATAATTTAATTTACTTGCCCATTCTTTCGCCAAGTCGAAAGCTTTTGATAGAGAAATCAAGAACTCTACGATCATGAAAGCACATCATATATTTTGTGTTGTTATGTATTTCATTCTTTCATGACAAATATCTCTTAACTCACTTATGCATGTTTCCTTATCAGTTAGGATTCGTTCTCTAATGCGGAATTTTTTAATCCTATTAAGTAATCTTTTCTAATTGTATTTTATTATTGTATTTTAACTGATACGATTGGGTACAAGTGAAATGATTCGTATTAAATGCTTTGATAATATCTGCATTTACATTAAACCATATTGATGCTAATATATTATTGTTTCATGCTAACCTTTTCAATAGACTCGATTACGGAAGTATAGAAGGTCTACGGGCTCACTGCTATGATCCATTTGAAAATCTATCATTCTTCTCATCTAATCGTGTTGAAGAACTAGCCAATTTGCCATGGTTTTAAGTTTTTAGCTAATTTTATTCGAAACCTGAAAACTAAAATGCGAGGAACCGGATTATAGAAGATTCATTTTAACGTACATATCGATTAACAGGTTACATATTATAGAATTATAATAATCATAAGGAGAATTGTCAGTTTCGGTGCTTTAATAGTTTCCGTAAATTCTATTTATATAATACAGAAGTTTCAGCAGAGTAAAGATTAACAACGTAGTCACAGTAAGAATAATAACAGTACAATATATTAACAATAGCAGAGGTTTTGTGCGGTGAAGAAACTACTGGCACTTTGGAAATATTCGTACGTTATATTATTTAACTATTCCGATGATATGTGGAAAAATATAAATAGATGGCTCGCATTAATAATTAACTCATTGAAAAATAGCCACAAACGTCAAATACTCGCCAAGTTTGGCAACATTTAGCGAAGTGTCACCAAATTTGGTAATATATCATGTCAATTCTCAAATTTGGCGACAAAAATTGTTTTCTTTGTTCTGACGTCATAAGGATGCATATGTATTATTTATTATACGCATACCTATAATATGTATGATGCAAATGTATTACGTATTATATGCATATGTATAATATGTATGATGCATATGTATAAAGTTCTTTAATATCACTAAAACGCACTTAAAGGAATAGTGTTCCATAAATAGAAGGGATATTTGCCAGATTGACAAGAGTGCTATTGAGATTAGAATTCCGACATTTATTATAGACCGGGAGGCGTCTGCACACACCATCACCTCATCGAGTTTACAGCTGAAATATTAGGATTAGTTAAAACTAGATTAGTACATTAAAATGCAACTGGTCTGTTAAGTCATATCTTGGTAGAAACAACCTGAAGACCTAATTTTAGGAGGTGACTGATAGGTTTACTATTGTATTTTCCTGCATCCAAAAGTATGGAAACATGGAGGAATGGGTGCAGGAAAACACTATGGAAAATCCACCAATTAGCCGATAAAATCGGGTCTGTAGGTGGTTTCTACAAAGATATGACTTAGCAGACCAGTTACATTTTAATACGCTAATCGATTTTTAACTAGTCCTAAAATTTCAGCCGTCAACTCGATGAGGTGATGATCTGTGCAGACGCCTCCCGGTCTTTAATAAAATTTGTTTTAAGGAAATAAAAGATTAAAATATGGACAGATAAACTGAAAGATTTGCCTTATTAAGATTTTTGTAAAAGCATATAAAAATTTATTCAGCTTGAAATCATGTAGTAACATCTTTATAACTCAGGCTAATTTTCTGTAATCGAGTTTTGGCAACCAACATATTTGATCTATAACTATAATCTTTCTTTTACAGATTTAAAATTAATAATAAATTAACAGTAAGTAGGCTAATAATACAATATAATAACATTAGCAGCGGACTTCGGACACCGCATCTGTCGCACATCGTTAAAGACAGCTTTATTAGTTACACATTTCATTTAATTAAAAACAGATTTTTAAACTTTCATATGAGAATTAGGATATTTTTCCACTATAGGGACCTTGGCGTTTTTTAAAAATCTTGGCGCAATTCGGACTTCAGAAACTGAGATATGTTGCCAAATGATATAAATAACTATGAAAACAAACCTGATAAACTTTTATGTTATTTATATACATATAAACATTTTATTTATACACGTATAAAATATTATTTTTTATATACAAATTATTTATGTTGGTATATAAAGATAAATAAACAGGTTCCTTACATTAAATAAATTGTATACATATGGAAAAAATTGCTTGTGTATATGACACAGTAGATAGGTTGCCAGAAAATACTTTATTATCAAATTTCTTTTCTCGTCAAGGCTATTTTCTCTATTTTGCCAAGGCTACTATATCGGAAACATACCGAATTGCGGTTAAATTTTGTTAAATGTTTTATTGTTTTAATATCGTGAATATATCATAACCTATACTGATTAAAATTTTTAGGTATATTCATTTTTTTCTATTTAACAAACATCTTTGAAAAAGCATATATATAAAGTTTTATTCTGCTTGAAATTACGTGACCCCTTCAAAACTCTGTAATCGAGTATTGGCGACCAACATTGGCGCAATTGAATGTGAAGGAACTGTTTACGGCCAAAGCAACACCCCCTGTTTTAAGGGTTTAGAGGCGGAAATTCTGTGTTTTCAGATTTTTCTGGTTAATTGTGCTACAAACCCAACTTACTTGTGAAATTTCATGATTCTACGACTTTTAGAAGTACCTTAGTTATTTGATGATGCGAAGTGAGTCAGTGACAAAAAAGCGCTTTTTCGGAATTTAATATTTCGAAAACTACTAAATACAGAAACATGAAATCGTGGAACCTTAGTTCAGTTTGATCATACGAACATGTGTATAAAAGAAAAAATTCTATATCTCTCCCTAAAACGACGTTATGAGGGGGTGAAAAGTATGCCGAAATGGTCCAGGAAAAGGTAGCTTACGGCTTGTGCGAACTTGGCGGACGCACTGCCGTGCTCCCAGATATAAAGTTTTATTCTGCTTGAAATTACGTGACCCCTTCAAAACTCTGTAATCGAGTATTGGCGACCAACATTGGCGCAATTGAATTGAAGGAACTGTTTACGGCCAAATCAACACCCCCTGTTTTAAGGGTTTAGAGGCGGAAATTCTGTGTTTTCAGATTTTTCTGGTTAATTGTGCTACAAACCCAACTTACTTGTGAAATTTCATGATTCTACGACTTTTAGAAGTACCTTAGTTATTTGATGATGCGAAGTGAGTCAGTGACAAAAAAGCGCTTTTTCGGAATTTAATATTTCGAAAACTACTAAATACAGAAACATGAAATCGTGGAACCTTAGTTCAGTTTGATCATACGAACATGTGTATAAAAGAAAAATTCTATATCTCTCCCTAAAACGACGTTATGAGGGGGTGAAAAGTATGCCGAAATGGTCCAGGAAAAGGTAGCTTACGGCTTGTGCGAACTTGGCGGACGCACTGCCGTGCTCCCAGATAATCAGGTTAACGTGATTATGAAAGTTATATTTAACTATCTCAATATATATATAATGCAAAGAGAAATTTCATTCCGGCCGCTTATATCTTGAGTTCTGCTGAATAGATTTTGACGGGACTTACATTGTTAGTTAGATAATTTTTCAGAAAAGATGTTAGTATAAAACATAACGTTCTACGTTGCTTAGTTAAATAATTATGGGGAAAGTTCGAAATCAGATGAACCCAATTTTGAAAGATTTGCTTTTTTTAAAGGTTCCACTGAATGAATTTTTATGGGATTTAAACTGTTAATTAGATCATTTTTAGGGAAGGTTTCGGTATATTTTCCAGTTTAAAAGATTCTGCTAAGTGGATTTCGATGCAACTTGATCGGTTAGTTAATTTTTCAGTGAGTGTTTTAGTATAAAGCACATATCATTTGCTGTTTCTTGGTTGTTAGGTTGATTGATTGTAGAATTATAGATGAAAGTTCTAGAATCAGGCGAACGATCAGCCTTTTCAGTAAGTCCAATTAACAGATTTTGATGAGACTTCCATTGATAATTTTTCATGAACGCTATTCGTATACTACATATTTTTCTATTGTTCTTTACCGAATCCTACACTAACAGATCAATTAAAGAAATTGGTCCTTGACAGTCTAAATTTTGTATGACTCAATAAAAGATATAATAGCGTAATGACATTCGAATTGCTGAAAGCAATATGATTGTCCATATTGCTTAAAAACGCATGATGAAATTCACAGATATATTTTGTTTCATTCAAGATTTCTTTAGAAAAACCGACCAGCGTAGCGGGCGAAGGCGGCTAGTCTTATTATATAATACAAAAAATTAATCAAAATAAGTGTTTGATTATTTTACAATTTTCATCTAATATTAACCCCTTGAGGGGCGGTGGGATATATTTTATCCCACCTAAGTTTAATCAAGATTCGCACCGGAAACTTTTTAATAAATTTTATTTTTGTAACTTTGATGGAAAAAAGTTGTAAAATTGCTTTTCCATATTTTTACCATATCTTTTACATATTTTTTCATGCTAATTTTTTCAAAGATTCCGGTTTGAATTCAACATTACAGGAATACAATCAATTGCTCCTCAAGGGGTTAAATATTGAGTTATTATATGTTCTACGCAGCAAAAAGACAATTTAACTAAAATTCAGGTAAATAAAATGTTGTTTTAACCGTGAAAGAAAGTATTATAAGGAATTAAACATATTGATAAAACCCATTGATTAAATTGATTGAATTATTTTATATATTAATTAAATTTAGTAACAGACCAAAGTGAAAAAAAAAGCTTCTCAACCAAAACTGAGTATTTCTTTTTCAGGAAAAGATTCGAGAATTTTGCGATTTTGCTTTATTTTCTATAGAGAGATTATACTAAGCGATTCTTTTATGTAATATTTACTGACATTTTTACAATCTGATTAATAAGTTGTATTCACAAGAAAAATATATAGTGCAGCAACTGCTTTTTTGGACAAAAAATATAACACGAAAAAGGATGAAAAAGTTGGGTGTCAATGTACACAAGCAATAAATTTAATGCTTATTTAAACAAATGATGGGGTTATTTGATATAAAAAACATTTTTTTTTATAAAGCGGAAGGTTTAAGAATTATTAAGCAAGTTAGTTAATTAATCCTGAAAATGATATAAATTTGTTAAAAATCATAAAAAACACTGTAACACTGAAAAATATTTATTGTATATAAAAAGATACAAATATGATAAATACATATATTCTTAAAAAAGTAAATTAAATAATTAATATTACGTAAGTAATATTGTTCAAGAAAAAGTTCTATTTCGAAATAAAATATATTTTTGTAAATAATAGCATCCTTACCTTTTTAGTTTCCTTAAATCTAATAAAGTAAATCCATTAAATACAAACAGGTAACACAAAAACAAACACACTTTCTTATGTATTTTACTAAATATTCAGAATGATGTTGAAAATTGAAAAACATATAGAAGAAATTTTTTTGTCATTATTCCCACATATATTTTTATAAGAATATAATTTAAATTTACTGCACAAATTAATTCTACTCAACATCTGTTTGCTTATATTTCACAATTATTCTTCAGTCTCTGAAGAACAAATATTAAAATGCCAAAAAATTGGCACTTTATAGCTGCGTATGTGGATGTATGTAGATGATACGCTGATGTAGTCGCTATGTAGATGATACAATCACACTATTAAAAAATATATTATTTTTATAACAACATAAAACGCATATTCCACAACTTGAATTCAATGCACTTTGTTGTTTCACACGTACTTTTTTATATTACAACCTCTGAAGAACAAATATCGAAATTCTAAAAAATGCATTTTACAGCTGCGTAGGCATATGTACCTACTACTCCATAAGTTAAATTCAATTCATTTTGTATCAGCTTATTTTTCATACGTACTTTCTTATACTAGAATCTCTGAGGAACAAATATCGAAATTCCAAAAATTTACTTAATAGCTATGTAGCTCTATATAGATCTATGTAGAATACACAGTCACAATATACATTTACGGAATTTTACACATAAAAAATCTCGGGAGCCTTTGTTAAACAAGAAAATAACTCACTGAAAGAATATTCCGTTTTAACGCGCCAATCGCCAATGGACTTCTAACAAAGCGAAATGCGTGAAGTCATCATTTTAATTTTCTGTGCAGTTGTTTATCCAGCCTGCGGTGTACAAACCGTTATAATGGGCTTGATGAGTAATAAAACTTTTTATCAGCGAGAAGTAGATCATTGAATTAGAAGAAATCAGAAACGTTTTATTTTATCTATTTAGTTATTTTTCGCAACATGCTACATTTATTTGAGTGCGATTTTTGCTGTTTTTCTATTTTCAGACATATAGAAAACATACTTTAAATAAAGATTTTGTAGTAAAACTAGCAAATAACATATTGAATTTTGATGAGGAGGGCGGTGGTTAAATCATTGTCCCTCCCTGAAATTTAATTAATTAAATTTTCTTTATGTCTAATGATATAAAAAATATACTTTTTTGTCTTCCAAATAGCAATATATTAATTAAACGCTAAGAGAAAATGTTGCTAAGAATTTTTCTTCAGAGAAGCCCCCCCCCCCCCCCACAAACTTTTTTGTAGAAGACAGTTTTAATTCTGTTCTCTTTTTGGTGTTCATATATTTCAAATGTATCTTAGATGGGGAAGGGAAATTCAGAAAAAAAAAATCCCTTTTAAAGAAAAAAAAAAAAAAAAAAAAAAAAAAAAAAAAAGAAACAGGAGAGAAAAAATCCAGTTTTCCATTGAACGATTGATATTTCTTAATTTTTGAATTTCTTAATATGTTGATATCGTTAAGGCTGTTCTTAACTGCTCTGCTCAACAAGTGCAAAACGTTTTTACACATTCACAAATTCATTTTTTAACGGAAAGGTATAAACTTGGAAAGCCTAGCCATGGAAGCGATTTCGAATTGAACTGTGTTTTCCATTTATTGATCAATCAATTACCCACTGAGTTATAAGAGATTTTGATCACGTGACAAACACGTTTCTCGCCCGCTCTTGAGTGCTCTTTCTTCCTTTGCGCGGAAATTTGGCTCAAAACGCCCACTTTGACACTATTTTCTGAAAGATCTATTGCGTTTGCAAAAAAATGAAAAAAAAAAAAAGCTCAATTACATAGTTTCTGAACAACAACACCAGCTAATGCATTTTCGAACAAAAATAAATTAAAACTTGTGTCAGAAAGTTGCCCTTTTGGATTTGAGAACACCCTTAAACATTTTTCACACGAGGAGTTATGACAAAATATTCTTAGTTTAGCTTCGTGTTTACATTCTGCATTTTAGAAAAGCGGACTAGGCAGTGGAATCCAGGCATATCTATCCTAAATTCTTGCTCCTTAATACGTTTCTTTCTGTCCAAACTCATAACTCTTCGCATTTAGGGGAGAGGGCCTTCCTGTGTACGCCTATGATAACAAGTAATTTTTGAAACACTTTATATTATGAAAAGCAAATATTTAATTATTTATTGCGCCAAAAATAACTTAGCCGCAAACCTTACGCGAACTTTTACAATTGTCCCACGATTACTTCTTTTATAAAGTAATACTAAATTAAGTGGATGAAAGAGTATTTTAAACAGCTTTCATCCATTCGGAAATATTTTGTGATGGTATTGGTATACATATTGCAATACAATAGTACGTACAGTCATCACATATATGATACAATTGTATCGCATTCAGATGCTTAAGTGTCTGAATTTCTAAATGTCTTAATTTCAGACATGTCACTATTATTCAGACATTTTTCTGAGTTCATTTATGCCATGATCATAGTAAGACACTTATGTGTCTTAAATTTAGACATCTATGATGTCTGAAATTTCACATTCAGACACTTAAGTGTTTGAATTACTTTTTCAGTCACATATGTGTCTGAATTTAAGACGCCTCTATTTGCAGTGTAACCCGTTTTTACGCATGGGAATCCAAGCTTCTAAGATATCATGAAAACTGCGAACGATTGGGCCAAAGTGCGCGATCGGGTTCGAATCCAGCACCCCTCGTCTACCATATTCGAGAGCACAACCTCTCCGCCACTACTGTATTCTTGGGAACTTCGGTTGTCAGCTATCGTACAGAAAAAGAATTTTTAAAATGAGTAATGTAGTTTCGGAGACTATTTCCTGCAAACAGGCATTTTTAAAAATCGTTTTCTGTTATGATATGCATTCATGCACCAGGTAAATCAAAATATGTTAGTTAAAGTAATTAATAGGAAAACATTCGTTTAGTATATTTAACAGTCATTTTTTTTTTTTTTTTTTTTTGCGGCGAAAGGCTGAATATGAAGCATTTCCTCACCTAGCAGGCAATAAAATTTATTTATTATTTAATTAATTAAAACAGTTACTGATATTTGAGCTTTATGCCATTATTAAGATACATAATTGTATCTAACATTAGTTGATAAATAGTTTATTTTTGTTATTAAAAAAAAAAAAAAAAAAAAAAACATTGTTTGCGGGAATTTGCGTATTAAAAGTTATCCCTATACCAAGTTTATAGTTTCTAAGCTGAATGTTTTAGAAAAATAATAATAAAATTATAACTGTAAAACAGTTTTCTCCTATTTCACTCGTTTGGAGCTCGAAGCAATATATTTTTGGTATTTAAATATTAAAATATATATACATATATATATATATACCATACATATCATCATCATCATCATCATCATCACCATCATCAACAACAACAACCGTTTTCAATCCACTGCTGGATGTAAGTCTCCCCCAGATTTTTCCAATGTTTCCTGTCTAGTGCTTTAGTCATCCAATTTACACCGGCTACTTTTCTGATTTCATCACTCCATCTTAATTGAGGTCGTCTTCTTGGCCGTTTTACATCTCTGGGATACCAATGTAGGGTGTTTGTGTTCCATCTATTGTCTTGTCTTCTTGCAATGTGCCCAGCCCATTTCCATTTTAGCCGTTTAATTCTTTCAATGATGCCAAAAACTTTCGTCTGACTTCTTATCCAGTTTATTCTTTTTCTGTCTCTTCTAGTTATACCTAGCATACATCTTTCCATACTTTTCTATGTTGTTTGTACTCTTTGTACCATTCGTTTTGTTAGCGTCCATGTTTCTGCTCCAGAAGTTAGCACAGGCAAAACACATTGGTTAAATACCTTTCTTTTCAAACAAAGGGGCATGCTACTCTTCAGAATAATATTGTTCTCCCCAAAAGCACTCCATCCATTTCTTATTCTTCTATTGATTTCATTCATGATACTATTATCCGATGACATTTCCTGCCCAAAACTTTGCACTGCTTTAATTTTAGTGTTGTTGTAGACAATTTTCTTTTTTGATGCAAATTAATTCAACATCACCTTAGTCTTTACCAAGTTTTTTTAATCCCACATTAATGCTAGTTTCTGCCAAATCTTTTAGCATATTTTCCAATTCTTTAGGACTGTTACTGAAAATTAAAATGTCGTCAGCGAATCGGAGATGACTTAAATAGTCCTCATTATATATATATATATATATAATAAAAGGCAGAGTAACGCATCCGGTGCGAATCCATCAATCTTACCAGTCTCCGATGAAAGAGACTCAAGGGTGAAAGGTTCCATTCTCCCATTGGTTGACAAGAAACAAGAATCCCGCGATTAGTTCTCAAGGTTACAAGTCCTGATAATTGAGCAGTGATAGACACTTCTTCCTAACAAATCAGAAGACACATCGCATTTCACCACCAAAAATAAATCGCGAAGTGTCACTTGAGATTATTTCAAGTATTAAGTTGTAATCATATTAAATTTTCTTTGCGACATGTAAGGAATTTTAATTTATTTCTCATATAAAGAGATTCACGGAAAACAATGATATGGTATTTTAAAAAATATTCTTTTTTTCCCTGCAAATAATTGATAAAACAGAGTTTCTTTTAAAAAAATAATCATCTCTATATAATAAAAGGCAGTGTAACGCATCCGGGGCGAATCCATCAATCTTACCAGTCTCCAAGAATGAGACTCAGTGGTGAAAGGTTCCATTCTCCCATTAGTTGACAAGAAACAAGAATCCTGCGATTACTTCTCAAGGTTACAAGTCCTGATAATTGAGCAGTGGTAGACACTCCTTCCTAACAAATCAGAAGGCACATCGCATTTCACCACCAAAAATAAATCGCCAAGTGTCACTTGAGATTATTTCAAGTATTAAGTTGCAATCATATTAAATTTTCTTTGCGACATGTAAGGAATTTTAATTTATTTCTCATATAAAGAGATTTACGGAAAACAGTGATATGGTATTTTTAAAAATATTCTTTTTTTCCCTGCAAAAAATTGATAAAACTGAGTTTCATTTAAAAAAAAAGTAATCATCTCTATATAATAAAAGGCAGTGTAACGCATCCGGTGCGAATACATCAATCTTACCAGTCTCCAAGAATGAGACTCAGTGGTGAAAGGTTCCATTCTCCCATTAGTTTACAAGAAACAAGAATCCTGCGATTACTTCTCAAGGTTACAAGTCCTGATAATTGAGCAGTGGTAGACACTTCTTCCTAACAAATCAGAAGGCACATCGCATTTCACCACCAAAAATAAATCGCCAAGTGTCACTTGAGATTATTTCAAGTATTAAGTTGCAATCATATTAAATTTTCTTTGCGACATGTAAGGAATTTTAATTTATTTCTCATATAAAGAGATTTACGGAAAACAGTGATATGGTATTTTTAAAAATATTCTTTTTTCCCCTGCAAAAAATTGATAAAACTGAGTTTCTTTTAAAAAAGTAATCATCTCTATATAATAAAAGGCAGTTTAACGCATCCGGGGTGAATCCATCAATCTTACCAGTATCCGAGAAAGAGACTCAAGGGTGAAAGTTTCCATTCTCCCATTGGTTGACAAGAAACAAGAATCCCGCGATTACTTCTCAAGGTTACAAGTCCTGATAACTGAGATGTGGTAGACGCATCTTCCTAAGAAATCAGTAGGCACATCGCATTTCACCACCAAAAATAAATCACCAAGTGTCACTTGAGATTATTTCAAGTACTAAGTTGCAATCATATTAAATTTTCTTTGCGACATGTAAGGAATTTTAATTTATTTCTCTTATAAAGTGATTCACGGAAAAAAATGATATGGTATTTTTAAAAATATCATTTTTTCCCTGCAAAAAATTGATAAAACTGAGTTTCTTTTAAAAAAGTAATCAATTTAAATATTTTAGACTTATTATTTTGTAACTTATATTTAAATTACACATTACTTATATTTTCTTTTTCTATATAAAGGTGTAATTTAAACTTAAAAAAAAAAAAAAACGTATCTCATTTTTTTAAAGTAAAAAATTAATATTTATACGAAAAGTAAAATTAATAATTTTTGATTTATAGCTTTGCATCAGGAGGACAGAAGTTTAGGGGATTAGACGGTTGGGATTCAACCCGAGATACTTATTTATTAATCAATGTACATATAAAAAATTTTGGAGGGGGGGGCAGGAAAGGGGGGAGATGGTAAATGATAAAATACAATTTCAAAGTGTTATTAAAAAATTATGTTATTTCAATAGTAGCAGCAGACTGTTTTAATTACGCACTTTTATTGCATATTTATTAAATTTTTTTTTTCTAAGAAATCTTAATTTTGTTATAGTATATCAGCCGGAAAACCTGGTTTACCCAGAAATAGTGTAAATGCTAATTGTGTGTTTATTAGAACATAAACTGGCCGAACTTTACTCATTTAAACGCTTCCATATTGTCAATTATTTTCTTTTAATCAGTTTTTCAAATTTTAAGTGAAAAACACAACTTTTACCCACCGTTCTAGAACGAGCATTTACACTAGTATATATGTATATATTTTATTTAACATAACTAATGGTATTAAAATTGGGTTATTAGTTTTTTATTATTCCTCTATACTTTTTAATATTGTTTAATTTTGAACTTAGTATTAAATGATTAATTATTGGTTATATGTGAATGTTAATCCCAAATTCATATTCTTTAGTTTTTTATGGTTAATATGAAAATAAACCACACAATTTACTTGTTATCATTAGGCAATTGGGAAATGTAGATTCTGACATAATTATATCAACATCCATTTTTTTCCTTCCTGTTCATTTTATTAGTTAATTATTTTTTATATTTAAAAGTATTCCATATAATTTTGTTTTATTATATATAATTTATTTAGTGTTATAGCATATTGCTATATTATATTATTATTGTTTTAAAATTATTTAAATTTTCCGTATAGATTAATTGGATTATGGTAGTAGAATATATTGTAATCATTCTATTAACATTTGTATTTATTTAATATTTATTTGAATAATGAAATATAATATGGTATTTTTATATTAGAATTTGTTGGGATATAGCAGTTGGTATATTATGATAGTATTAGCTTATAATAGCTTAATCTTGTGACATTTGTTCATAATCGTTTCAAGTTAATATCGTAGATGGCAGCACCAAAATTAAATTGGATTCTGTCTGATGCGATTAGCGTAATAATATCAACTTTTTAACACATGGTGAAGCTAAATGCTGGCTATTTGCGATAATGTAAACTAATCGTTTTGGTATTTTTTACTTTAGTGTTAAGAGGTATTTTACTTATGTAATTATTTTCTATTTCTATTTCTATTATTTTAATTGCTTTCATCACGGTATTTCAAAATAGATTAACTGTATCCAAGAAATTTTAAAATCTGTGTTAACTTAACTGTAAAAATAACCTTAAACTTATTGAGATTTTTGGATACCATCTGCCGATGCGTATTTGGATAAAATAACTGGGATTTTATTAGGTATTTTGCGTAATATTACTAACCCGTAAAATATTATATTTAGCTTGAACTAACACCCCCCCCCCCTCACAGAACAAGAAGAATATAACTGTTTGTAAAAAAGTATAAAATTAAAATTTCAACCAAAA
The DNA here is from genome assembly GCA_963932465.1 of Maratus speciosus. NCBI lineage: Eukaryota > Metazoa > Arthropoda > Arachnida > Araneae > Salticidae > Maratus > Maratus speciosus. The sequence goes on from OZ010790.1 coordinate 205,726,917, forward strand.
CCAGGAAAAAACAGGCTGCGGCCTCATCGGTAGTGGGTTACATTTCAAAAGCAGCCGAGCATTCAAAAAATGTATATAAAATATGTATTACTGGCAGTGGGTTTCCGCTATAACAGTGAGTAGCAAAATCAAATGTTAAACATTCGATGGCTATTATCACATGTACCCCCACCGGACCATACGCCACATTATTAAATGATTGCCTCACCTGGAACACAGTAAAAGATGCTAAAATTATGTTCGTTTAAAAAAACACACTTACCTAACTCAGCCACGGTACCACAACCTAAAATATGAAGCATAAAACAAACTAAAAAAGGCAGAATCCAACATCCAATCAACCAATCCAAATTCATTCCAGGTCTGTTGCCAATCTACGCAGCACATCATCATAAAACCGTTCTTGAACAGACTTTAGGAAATATGAGTCATTCACTGACGTCGAAAAGCTATCGATAAGTAATGAATAAAATCTGCAAAATCTGAATATATTTTTATACAATTTAAAGGAATATTGTTTTTGTAATATAGATTACTTTTAAAATGAAATAATTCCTTTTTAAACAGGTGTTTATCTGTACAAATTCTTAAAAATCGAAATATTTGACTGACAATGATATTAATGTACATTCGTTTGTAAATATCGGAGGACCAGTGAACAAGCTGACTAACATGAAATTGAAAACTATTACGTTTATTGTAGAGTGAAATATGAACTTTGTTACCTATTGAAATTATTTTTAAATCAAAGTAATCAGCCTCCAAACCATTATTATTTGTTTTCTTTAATGTCAGGGAATCAGGATAAATTTCTTGAGAAAATTCATGAAAATCACTATTGAAGTTTAATGCGATCAAGTCATCTGTGTATCTATAAGCGAGGAATTGAACATCAGCTTTATTAATACTGTACTGAAACTCATAAAAAAATAAAAATAAGTTAGCAGCTATAGATGAGAAGCTAGTACCCATACCAATTCTACTGATTTGTAAGTATATTTTAGATCATGTATAAACATAATAGTTGTAAAGGCAAAACCGACACAATTTATTAAACAAGTTAGAGTTGAAATCCATAACATCTAAAACCAATTCCGCTGTCTTTAAAAGTGCCTCCTTTAAACTATTCATTGGAATAGTAGTAAATACATTTTCAAAATCATAGGTTTGGATAGAATGAATGCTATTGCTTTTTAATTTTTCAGCAATCTCGAAACTACTTGAAATAATCCAGAAACAATTACTGTCTTTATACTTGTATTTCAACATGCTCAAAACTTTTTAAAATAAATCTTCACATTTCCTATTAAAATTATTGCCTATACTGTTGACATTACTGCAAATAAATCTATATTTAGTAGGTAGGGGAGATGGGGGTACATGTGAACAGTTCGCATAAATATAGCTTTTTCTCATAACTGGAACAATTTCTATAAACAAATACTGCTTAATATAGTAAACACAACTTTCTTTTACACATGGTAATTTTTTTTTAAATCACCTGTATAGATTTTATTATATTTTTTAACAGTTTTATAAATTCAAAAAATTGTTCACATGTGCCACATCAGCGGGGTAGTTGTGAACTAACGTGGGGCACATGTGAACACAAGAAAAAAATATCCTTTAACTTGCTTTTTATTCTGTTATTCATTGTTATCGTAATCATTAGTTATATTACCTTTTAAATTCAACATAAAGAAAAAAAATATACATATATTTCTCTAGTTTCTGAGTGATATGTTTAAGCAAAAGATTATCAAATGAAAATAAGTAGATTTGCGGGGAAGAGGCTTAGATAATTCATTAAATATTGTTGCAATAAAATAAAAAAATAAAGAAGCCATTTTAAAAAAGAAATTAAAACATTTAAATTTTGCTTAAGGGTTTTTGTTTGGGGGAAATTTTAAGGTGTGGGCATCTACATACTATTTATCGGAAATCTGCCGAAATACGAAAGATTCTCACTCCTATATTTGCCTTATTTACTTGTAAATTACAGATAAAGAAGAGTTTTTTAATAATTAAAAAAAATCTCGACTATAAGCCCCCCCCCCCAATTCTTTTGCTTTTGAAAGAGGGGGGGGGGGGTACAATCGAGATTTTACGGTAGTTATCAGTTTAAAAATTTTTCTTTTTAAAAATATTACTGGTATTTATGGATATGGTATTTTGAATGGATGGTTCCATTCAAAGCATCATATACATAACTGTTTTAGAGATGGAAGTAAGCCATCATTGCAAGGTTAGAACAAATGTAACAAAAAATTTTGCAAAGTTGTTTAAGGTAATACTTTTGTATTAACAATACATAAAAAATATTGTTGTACTCTGTTTAGTAAAATAATATATAACACTTATTGCATTTTAGAAAACATTAAATTTATTTAAAGTACAATTGAACGTAAACGAGCTTGTTGCTCTTTATGTATTTGCTGAAAGATGTGTTTGTGAAAGTTTCAATACAAAATAATCTTTGTGCGAGGAAAATATCTTCTATTTCAGGAAAATTGTAGATAATGGAACTTACATTATTTCTCATTAAGTTAACTGAAAGAAACAGAATCACAGAATGATTATTGGGGCACTTATGAACTGTTCATATCTGCCCCAACTAGTCTGTTCACAAGTGCCCCACATTGCTGCTTTTGTTAAATTGATAAATCATTAACATTCCTCAATTTTAGAAGAAAAAGAACTGTATCAAAAATGTTTACTAGTATTCATAGTAAATGTTAAAACAATCAAATTCAAATAATTGAAAAAATAAATAAAGTTATTCGCTTAGCAACTTGGAACAAAGATTTTACTTTTGAGATCTAAAAACAGTGTTTTGGCTACAGAGGACAAACAAAATGTCATAGAGCTTCAAAAAATTTTTACCATTTGTCTACAGGTGCTATCATCTTTGGTAATTTTTTTCAAATAAAAAAACCTTATATTAACTATCGAAAAATTGCGATGTTCACATGTGCCCCCATCTTCCCTACTTTATGCAATTTAAGGGTAAGAAATAGAAATGGAAACGACAGATTTGTACTTCGTGGGAATGGAATCTTTGCTTGCTTAGAAAAAGCCAAATGCTTATTAATAAGTGTTTGCACGGGAGATTTACATATTCTGTAAGTTATACTATTATTTAACTCTGCATTGAGCATTTCAGCATAATTCTTTTTCATATGACTGCAAAGTTACCAGCAGCTTTATCTACTTGACAGAAAACAAACATCCGATTCAATTTGGTTATTTCATTTCTGATATCCATACTAAAATTAAGTATAAGAAGAATTAAGAAAACCACCCTGAAACGATTTAAAATCACTTAAAATATGTAGCTTCCAATCTGTAACGAAGGGGATTGGTGTATTATATCTGTAATTCAAATTTAAAATAAAAGCATTCAAATCAGCTTTAAAAGTATTAAAACTTTTAATTGGATTCAACTTTTTGTTAATACGGAATTTGGTTCCGAAATTCAAAAGATAGCGTAGATTATCGTTTTTGATAATGTTCAGATCTCCTGTTACGATATGTTATCCGGTATCGTTTAAAAACGTTGAATTTTTATAATCTTCGCATTTACATTCCAAATCCAGGTATGTTTCAGGTTCTTGAGAAACTTCTCTGTAATTAAACAGAGTACTGCCCAGTGTTTTTGTATATTTGTATGTTGATATAACTGCAATATCCTTAACTGGAAATAAGCTATTGTAACGTGAAATTATTGAGCTTAAATGTAAATGGTCAAAACTTTTTTGTTGAAAATTTCATATAAGATAAACTTTTACCATTACATTTGCCAATTTTATATAACAAAATATCATTAACTAAATCCTTAAACTGTATGTTTGTACAATTAAAATTTCCTATTTTCTGTTGCAATCTTTTAAGTATTTTAAACTTTAAACCAAACAAAATTATTTTAATCTGTCCAATATTACAGCTATTACAAAACAAATTACAAAGATCCTGCAGAGTAATTGATGGATTTATGTCAAAATACTTTCTTTGTAATAATTTATCTGTATGATTTCCTCGTTTAACTCTTTTATATTGGAATGACGGTATAAATACAGACGAAAAAATACTATAAATACATGTAGAATTTTCCGTACGATAATTTAACTTTGTGTTCAATCCGTAATGATACAGGGATTTTAAACGAAGTATATAAAAACTTTCACTTCTTAAAAGAAAGGGATCATCAAGAATCTGCTCCAATATTTGAATTTTAACATTATGAAAACCATGCAAGAAAAAAATGCTTAATCTCGAAAGTAGAATTGTGGTCATCTTTACTAGATAAATGCCTGTAATTATTGATTCTGAAATGCAGCTCACCAGATGTTTCACCAACATATTTCTGCTCTCATATGGTACAGGTTAACAAATAAATGACATATACAGTGAAACTCGTTTAAGATACGCCCGTTTAAGATACGCCCGCTTAAGATACGATCCCGCTTAAGATACGAATTATCTTCGGTCCCTTGAAAAATGCCTATTAAACCTGCGTAAAATTACCCGCTTAATATACGTACGTATAAGACACGATCCCGCTTAATATACGAAGAAATTTTACCCCATTGATGTCAAGAAACCCGCTTAATATACGAAATGGGGCTTATGTAATATTTAAAGTAAAGAGAAAAGTGCTTTCTTTGACTGAAAATTTGGATGCCTTAATGAAATAACGACGCCCCGAGAATGTGATAAGTAAGAATGTCTTTGCCAAGTCTGTGGGAATACACTAGTGAACACTTCGAGCTCTGTTAAAAAATAGACAGAAACTGGAAAATAGTGCGTCAGCTGGAGGATCTGGCAGAATGAATATTAATGTGGCAGATGAAGAAATTGAGTGGTGAAAATGAGTGGTTCACCCAAAACCGATCGACGAACATCCCAACTAACGGATTGTCCATTGGGCTGCGAAATTGCTATACGTCTTGGAGTGGATTTCACTCCTATCAACGGTTGACTAGACCGCTTCAGACAAAGATACGGCATAGTTTAATAGTAAGGTATGCGGAGAGTCTACATCTGTGAATGTAAATGTTGTCAATTGTTGGAAAAATAACGTGCTCGTGCCGCTATGGAAAAAGTACTCAATATGCGATATTTACACTGTCGACGACATGGGCTTTTTTATTAAATTAATGCCTGATAAAACAATGGCGCTTAAGGGTGAGAAATGTTATGGTGGAAAACTGAACAAAAGACATATCACTGTTCTCATTGGATCATATACGAGCGGAACGTATAAATTAAAACCCCTCATCACCGGCATGTCTCGGAATCTTCGTTGTTTTAAAATAATAAAAATCTGCCCTGCGATTATGAAATTCAAGCCAAAGCATGAATGAAAAATGATATATTCGTTAAGTGGATCCGCAAGTTCGATGAACGAATGAAAAAGGAGTCTAGGAAAGTATTCTGACTCGCTGACAACTGTCTCGCCCATTCGAAGGATATCCCCAGTTTACAAAACACCGAACTAGTCTTTTTACCACTGAATGCGACTAGCGTGGTTCAATCCATGGATCAAGGCATAATTCATGTTCTCAATATGAAATACAAAAGTCGTTTCGTTGTACGTCATCTACACCAAATAGATCATCGCAAAAAGGTCCTGTGCTGCCCAACTTGTAAACCTATTAACCTCTTATACTCATGCATTTCCTGAGTACGTCCTGGGAAGACGTAACATCAACTACCATTGAGAACTGCTCTTGTAAAGTCTTTAACGTCAACGGCATTTTGTAAAACGTTGGTATTGCAGAAGAGGAGCAGGATCAAGAAGAATGCAAATATTGGGACTCGTTTGGCAAAATTGACGATAAGACTGTAACAAATGAAGTTTGTTCTATTGCGGATATAATCGTGGACGTCAAAAGTTCCGATGAACCTAGACCATCAGAAGAAGCAGAGGACGACGCGGATGAAGAAACAGGTGTACTAACCATACCATCATTCGCATCTGTAATGAGCATGTTCAGCTTACTTCGAATGTACGCCTCTTCGATGGATGCTGCTCCCTCTGTCGAAGATTTTTTTCTACCACATCAACAAGGCAGAAAACTTCGTGATAAAATCTCGACCCCCACAATCAATCTCGATTTTCACCAAACCAAGGTAAACTATTTTCTTCAACAAACTAAAACTACCTCACGTACTTTAATTTTGTTAATTTCTGTTTTCTAAAGTTTAACAAAAATTTCGATTTATCGTCTTTTTTTAATTTGGCTGAGAGTATTGCATAAAGGCATTTTAATTTTGTTACTGTACAAAAGGTGACTCAATAAAATTTTGGAGTAAAATAAAGTTATTCTTTATTTCAAAATTTTAAACTCAAATTTCCTAGAATATCTAAAAATCGTTAGAAATGGGTAAAATGAGAGTTATAAATGGCTAAAATACGTTAATAACAATGTGCATTGGCTTTACATGCATTATTACTCAAGAATCTATGAAATCCGGATAAGATACGATCCCGCTTAAGATACGAAATGCTCTCGGTCCCTTGATTCGTATCTTAAACGAGTTTCACTGTATATATTTATATATATTTCATAGTTACTTAAAACTGCAAAAACCCCATAAATCTGAAAAAACTTTTTTAAGTATTGATGAAATACATTTTGTTGCATTTGATATGAGCTGCCATTAGCGCCAGTTATGCAATATTTTTTTCATTAATTATGTATTATATATATATATGTATTGGACAGGAAATATCATCGGATAATGGTATCATGAATGAAATCATTAGACGAATAAGAAATGGATGGAGTGCTTTTGGGAAGAACAATATTATTCTGAAGTGTGGCATGCCCCTTTGTTTGAAAAGAAAGGTATTTAACCAATGTGTTTTGCCTGTACTAACTTTGGAGCAGAAACATGGACGCTAACAAAACGGATGATACAAAGATTACAAACAACATAGAGAAGTATGGAAAGGTGTATGCTAGGTATAAGTAGAAGAGACAGAAAAAGTATAACCTGGATAAGAAGTCAGACGAAAGTTTTTGACATCATTGAAAGAATTAAACGGCTAAAATGGAAATGGGCTGGGCACATTGCAAGAAGACAAGACAATAGATGGAGCACAAACACCCTAGAGTGGTATTCCAGAGATGTAAAACGGCCAAGAAGACGACCTAAAGTAAGATGGAGTGATGAAATCAGAAAAGTAGCCGGTGTAAATTGGATGACTAAAGCACTAGACAGAAAACATTTGAAAAATCTGGGGGAGACCTACATCTAGCAGTGGATTGAAAACGGTTGTTGTTGTTGTTGATGATGATGATGATATATATTTTGCAGCTGCTGAATTTCGGAAATTTTTCCGAATAGTTTGTACAGTGCATTAATCATTTTTCTCAAACTGGAAAATCCGATTTTGGGATGCTATCGATAATTAATTAACCATATTGAGCTACGGATGCGAGTTTATACACACAAGAGAAACGAAATAATATTAATTTGTATGTTAATGTTAATGCTGTGACTTTATCATATGTCTCAGTTAAACATGTTTGCTTAACATGAAGATATTTAATTGAGGATTGATAACATTAAAATATCTGTATTGAGTTTTGAAAAAAAAACCTGATTAATAAGCTATAAAAACTAATCGTAAACGTTTCCGAAAACAGGTTGCAGCAAAAGAAATTTTATTTTTATAAAAGGTTATTTAAATCTGGAAAATATATTGTCTACTGTGGTTTCTAAATATAAAGAGCACTTTTCACAATCGTAAGTAACTCCTAAGCGTTGCTGTATATTTATATATATACGTGTTTATACTATATTTTTCAAGATTAAGAACCTTTCTATTTTTACAGGGTATTAATATTTTAATGCAGTTTCTCAAAGTGGTGTAATTACTACAGACTTTTTCGTTCACATATACATGAGATTTACGTTTTCTTACTGCACGTTCCTCCAGAGAACTTATTTCACTAAATTGTGATATGTATTGGACCGTCCTAAAATGGACTGACTGTTTTTAAAAATCAATGACTTGCAAACGGTGAGAGCTATTAAAAAAATCCATGCAGGTGGGTTATGTATGATGTCGGGAGTACTTTTACTGCGACTTTCGGTTTAATTTCTAAATAAAATCGATAGATGACGCTACAAGAATAGGCACTTAATCGAAGGCAAATCCGATGTCACCCAGCATTGATGCGATAAAAGGAGATTAAATATATGGAGCTGGTACAAGAAGAAGATTGTATTTGAGAATGAGATTTGCTTCATATATTTAATCTCCATCCTTCGCATGAGTGTTATGTGACATTGATTTGGACTCTATTAAGTACCTATTGTTTGTAGTGCCATTCATCGCTGCTAGTTAGAACTAGAAAATGAATTCGCAGTATAAAATCTCCTGACATCCTACCTAAACCTTCTGCAAGAATTTTTTTATATAGCTGCCCCCGTCTGCAAGTTATTGATTTTTAAAATCAGTCAGTCCATTTTAGCACGATCGGTATATTTAAATTATGCGAAACAGTTATTATTATTTAGGGGAAATATACCTAACATCGCACCCCTCTTGATCTCGTCAAGTAGAGGCTGAAGCCTAGCCAAAACTGGCTTAACTAATGTCTAGCGGCAAGAAATCAACCGGATCAGCGCCTTGGTTAAATACACAGTTGCATTTAGTCTCTGTTATTTTTTTAATTTTTATGCAAACCAAAAGTTATTGACAACATCACTTTACAGTGAAAAATCATTTTAAAAGTAAGTGCTGTTCTTAATTATTGTAATGTAAATACAACCACATAATCATGTAGTTTAACTAGATGTAACTGTAAGGCACTTTCTATTCTTAGTTTTACCAGTAGAGTCGGCCGTATTGCAGTGTTTCATTCTGACTAATATTTCACCCCTACTGTAGTCCAAATATCGCACCACTACCGTAGTCCTAATGCCGCACTGTGTGAAATTACGCAAACTATTTTATTTAAGGGTCTAAATGTCAATTTTTGTATTTATGAAGGAATTTTTAAGACTTTTTTAATGAAGGTATTTTCCCTTTGAATAGAAAGATATTCAAAGACCATTAATTGCAGTGTTTGACCCTGCTGAGACTTCTTACCAACGTGAACATCCAGAAGACTCTTTCTGTCCATCACGAGAAATTGTACAGCTGAAACAATTCAAATTAGACAGGAAAAACCTGAGTCCAAACTTGTATCCAATGTCTCTCGTACCGTCTGTAAAAAAGAGTGACATATTTAATCGAAAAAGTCCAGCTGTGTTTCTTCCTTGCCATAACCAAATGGCAGCAATTTTTTTTTCGGTGGATATAAGTCCTTTACCACATCTGAATGAAAACAAACATTCAAGTAAACAAATGAAGGCGTCCAATTTGCTCAGCAACGGTTTTGACAAGTTCCAAATGTAAAATAAAACTTAGGTGTGATACTAGAAAAACTTTTTTCAAAACGTCCTAAATGCTCCTTTTTGTGGTTTTACACTTTTTATTTTTCTTAATTATTTGAGCTATTGAACTGGTTGTATGTGGTATGAAGAATCAATAACTCTCCTACAAAAATCATGTGAATATTATTAGTTAAACTGAAAAATAACAAAAATATATAGGATTTTAAAAAGGGGGCTCAATATTACGGACATTACCCCTAATATCCGTAGATGACTACCCAATAAGAAAAGTCAAATGTTTCTCAATTTAAAATAATATAATATAACTACAACTGAAAATCTACAGTAGTCGCTTCAGACTTACTCTTGATTCCGAAGAGCGTTTTTAGGTGCGGTTGTAATTATATAAATACGTAGCACCTACAGACGTCGTCCGGTCCGTCCTTCTGTCTGTTCGTCTATCTGTCTGTCTGTTCGCGTATAACCGAGCAAAAACTACCCAGCCGAATGGTTTGACATTTTAAACATATATATTTGTTGCAGACTTTTGTCGAGTCTTTTCAAATTTTATGAAAATCGGATGCATAGTTCAATTACAGGGGCTCAAAAGCTTTCCATTACATTACGGCCAATGGGAAAAATTGCTACAAGTGCATTTTAATGATGTTACACCCTTTATAACATATTGAAATTGATATGCATTTATGAAGTGCAATAAAATATACATTCTGTAGAATAAGCGGTGCAAACAATATTTATTATTCATTTACAGGGCCATACAAAAGGTACAGCGGGAAACATTGTTTGCGGCGTATTTTAATTATGTTAAACTATTTGACATATAATGAAATTGATACACGTTGCAGAGGCTTACTACTAGTTACTTCCTGTATAATAGAAGGTGTATAGTATTTACAAGGACACAAAAAAATACAGGGACAGTTAAATGTATTCCCTTACATTACGGCCAATGGGAAAAATAGTTTCAAGTGCATTTTAAGGATGTTATATCCTTTCTAACAGAATGAAATCTATATGCATTTATGAAGTGAGCTAAAATATGCATTCTGTAGAATATGTAGTATAAAAATATTTTTTATTCATTTACAGTAGCACACAAAAGAATTCCATTACGCAATGATATATGGGTAAATATTCTTTACAGCGTATTTTAATTGTGTTAAACTATTTGACACATAATGAAATTGATATGCGTTGCTGAGGTTTACTACAAGTTACTTCCTTTATAATAGAAATTACATAGTATTTATAGGGACAAACAAAATATTTCGGAAACTATACTGTACCCGTGATACTGTATATTAGCGATGATTGCTGGAAGTGCATTTTTAGTTGTGATATGAGTTTTTAAGTTTAACTAAATTTTTGCATATTACGTTGTGTGTATATATCCTGTAGATCATATACAGGAGTACACAAATGAATTCGTATGGGATACTGAGTACGGACGGAAAAAGCTTAAAGGTGGTTTTTAAATGAGTTATGCCTTTTTACGCTGAACTGCATTTAGTATACTAAGATATGTCTGTAGAATATAGATAAAATGATATACAGGTCCACGCAAAGTATCAGTTACATGGCCTCCTATCGAAGATAATCTCTGAAAGTTTGATTTCAATAGTTTTGAGCGTGTTTTAGTCTTAAATCAATTTTAGTAAATAGTGGCATATATATAAAGATAGTATGTAAAATACAAAGCTGCACAAAAACATTCAAGTATGCTTTCGTCTATTGGTATAAATTTCTGAAAATCAAACACCAACTTATATAATTTTAATTAATTTTTCAAATAATTTTCAGCAGTGAAATTACGCTCGAAATTATAGAATATATGATACGTGATTTATCACATTGTTAACGAAGCGTAGAACCAACAATGTGAAAAATGTCCAAGCCGGGAATAGAACCCGGAACCCTTAGAATATATACCCTCATAGCATGCATGGTCACAGTGACGTCATTGTGACGTCACTGTAAGTCACTGTGGTCACGTCACATCTGTGACCAAAATGCCACCACTCAGTGATGTCACATTGTGACTGAGATGTGAACTTCTTAGAAAACTTAAAAAAATTACAAAAATTATTAAATCATGTTATTTACTGTAAAAAATATTTTTCTGCCGGATTTAAAATTTTTTTAAACCGTGGTCCAAGTTGCCTCTGTGCCTCTAACCAAAACTTTTTATTTTCATATAACATAAAATGTAATTAATTCATCAGCGACACAAAAATATTTCCTAATTATGCGAATTTCATATTATTAAAAAAATGGTTTAGGTAAACAGACCCCAACTTATCTTTTATAAAGATTTTTGTAAATGATCATCTGTTATAGTAGAAGTTTCTATTAGTAGAAGTTTATAGTAGAAGAGTAGTCGAAACATTTCTGTGGTTTCAAACTAAAAACTTTCTATTACAGTTAAGTCTGCAGCTTTTAATGAGCACGCAGAAATCGTCTTCAAAGTTTAGTCATATATGCATTTCTTGCTTTATAATTTGCATTCAAGTCATTTTTTTTTCCTCTTAGTGTTTCACTATTTTAAGTAACTTTTTTTTTTAATTCTACTTCTTTCAGACGTTTAAAATAAAATTGACATTTTCCGAATGTAAAATTAATGTACAAAATTTAGGCAAAGCCCATGACATAATTAATTATTCATATTTTATTTTTTGTTTTCAAAATATATCTTTAAAAATTATTTTACAAGATGTTTTATTTTACAGAAAATTAATATTAAGATAATGACAGATTGGCAAAGAAAAACTCATCTCTTCTCGATAATCTTGTTGTATTTTTTAAGAAGATATTTGTATATATTACCTGTGATATAAATTTTACTTTTTAAAAAAGGAGGGGGTCATCATTATTACCATTAAATTAATTTATACACATTTTGAAAAATTAAGCAATATTTTATCTAGTAAACTCTAATTATGGATAATATTATTGTTATAATTTACGTAAATGAAATTTTACAATTCAATAAAACTGATAAAAATAAAAGGTGAAATACAATAAAACATTTTCAAACAGGAAATTGAATTAGAGACAATTTGATAAAATTATTACGCATTTAATTTCCTTCCGAAACTGTTGTATAGAAAAACAAATAAAACCGAAAAAACACCTGCTTCGAACTTCGAAACTTAAAAATCGTCTGCATCTCAACTATTTCAGTTGTTAGGACTCACCGCAGAATAACGGATAAAAGTAACAGTGAAGCTTTTTAGAATAAACGCGGGAAGTTATGTGGACACTGGACAGCATAGACGTGTTGACACGGATTTAAAAAGTGAAACAAGAACGTTCTCAGGATCCAAGTTAGTTCAGCTAACAAAATATAAACCCGAGAAAATTACGGTAGCTTTGACTTGTTGAAGATGATTCAAGTCATTGCTATGGTACTTATTATCGGATTTAATTGGTTCCCCAAAATCAAAGTATCACGTACAACGTCAATGAAATTAGGTAAGTAAATATATTATTTTCCCTGCTTGCTTTCTTTTAACCGCAACAATTTTAGTTAGCTTCTCATAAACATGCTGTAGAACATAAATATTTCACTACATTTATTTTTTATTTTGTTGAAATATCTAAAATATTATTTTCCCTGTTTGCTTTTTTTTTTTAATTACAATGATTTTAGTTATCTTCTAATAAATATGTTATAGAACACAAATATTTCATTACATTTATTTTTTATTTTGTTAAAATATCTACAGATTATTAAAATTAGTGATTTAAATTGCATTTTAATCTGGTTTATGTTCTTATTTAAATATTTGATTAAAACCACATAGTGTCCTAAATATGAAAGTATATGGATAAGTATTATAATCAGTCATTAATATAATTAATAAACATTTAAAGATAATTAAGTTATTTTAAAAAATGTCTTTTTATGGAATAAAATTATTGGCAAACATAATTTTTTAATTTTGTATTAAGTGATGGTCTTAAACAATTTGAATTGCATGTTTTTATTTAAAAAAAATTGCATCTGCTCAGAAGAGGAATTTATAAAAAATAAGACACAACGGAAACGTATACTATTAAAAGAGATCGTAGATATGTAATGTTAAGAAAAAAAAATGATTATTTAATGTATTATTCAACCTGAGAAATGTTTTAAAATCTATAAAGAAATAGTCATAGCGGGTGAAAGCTTTTCAGTTGTTAAACATTCTTACTGAAATGTTTTCAAAGTGAACTAGAAGTCTGTTGGCAAATGAAAATATAGAAGTTACGCAATCAGTAAGTGTTTAAATATGATTTTACTTTAAAAATAACGCAAATACTTGAACGGTATGAATCTAAAATGTAATAATCATCTTTTATTATTTACTTTTTTTTCTGGATAATTTTATCATTTTATCTCCTGAATGATTTTATGGAGATAAATTTCAAAGTATCGATATTATACACTCTTTATAAACAGCGTGATTAAAATGGATTTCTTATTTATAATTACCATAATCTTGTAAATAAAATATTAATAATAATAATGAACCTATGTGTGGCTCTATTTTGTGTTTATGGGCTCAATTTTTATACTTCATTTACATTAAAAAGTAGTTAACCATTTGATACTGAGTTCATTATTTTTTTTTATTGTGTCATATAAAAATAAATATGATTATTTGTAATTCTAATACAATATATACAGTAGAACGCCGATTGTCCGAACAAGTCGGGACCGACCCTAGTTCGGATAAAGAAAAGTTCGGATAAATGGGCAGACAGTTTAAGGGATGTTCCTGACTATTCTAAAACCTTCACACTTTATCTATGTTTAGGACTGACAGCACCAGTTAGTACTGGAGTACTTAAAAATTGTTTTGTTTTTTTTAATTGTTTTTTGTTTACTTATTATTTATTTTTTTTTTCTTTTATCATTTTCTAAACTTCAGAGATTATAATTTAAGCAAAAAATAAATTGGAAGTTAGGTGTTTTTTTTTTCTTTTTTAGAGAGACAAATATTTGGATAATTGAAAATTCGGTTAAAAAGAATTCTTTGAGAGAAATATGCTGTTCGGATAATTGGAAGTTCGGTGAATTGGAGTTCCAATAATCGGCGTTCTACTGTATTTATAAAACTTTCACCAGACTTTATTCTAAAAATTTCGTTGTAGATTCTAATCTGCTTGTACTATTTATGACACTATCAGAGTTATAGATGTCATGGCAACATATATCCAGCCAGATAGATCTTTGGCAAAACATAAAAACTTTCACATTAGACGCAAAATAGAGTGCTAAATAGTGCAAAATAGAACTGCGGTGCTGTGTTTTATATACAATAAGATATTATTGTTTTAAAAAATCATAGATAGTAAGAGTTATTTTTATAATATATAATTTCATAAATAAAAATGTAATTTTGGCAATCAATTATTAAAGTTATTTTTTAATAATCAAAAAGTTGTTTTATATATGGATTTTACTCCAAGCAAACCCTGATGTAAAATAAATTAACCCTTTGTATCACCGTTCTATGCATACCTAAAAGTTTTATTTACTTTTACAGTGAGCATAAAAATACGATTTTATTTATTGGTGCTATCTTCCAACATAACGATTATTGCCGAAACTGTTCTTAGAATTCTCAACATAATGATACTGGTGATACTCAGTTAATTTTCTATACCAAAGCTGTATTTTTCGTTTGAGTAGTTTCAAATGGTTATTGCTAAAATGTACTTCGGAAATTTTGTAATGCATGTATGAGGCATAAAAGACGTAAACAATACATATATAATTACTATATGGCACATGATGAGCGTTTCGAGTGTATATATATGTATATAACGCATGCATAAACTTCACAATGATCTTAGCAATGTCGTTACTGCAATTTTTGCATAATCAAATTTATAGGGGCCTCTATAACAAAGAAGTTTCCTATTTTCTCAGCCCCAACTTGTTTGAATTACAATCATATATATATATATATATATTATGGTAATCAATATCATAAAACATATAAAATTTAATTACTTAATATCGGTATTTCTTTTTATCTTTCATTTTTTTTTTATTATAAATGTTGTGTAATCGAAAAAAATTCAACCTCACCAGTGACTTCGAGTTTATAATGCGTATTAAATGAAATAAATTAATTTCATTCAGTATTTTCTATAGTTTAAAGAATATAAAAAGTACTGTATATATTATAAAATATTATATTTTCAACACAAATTTTATCTTGATAAAGATTTGAAAATTTAAACAAATTGTTTCTTTGGTAATTTTAATGCTTTTAACAAATAGCTAATTTTGAAAAAAAAAAATGTGATAGATCGATCATTCAGTTGTCTTCAATATTCTCATTTATTGCAATAGGAAAGAAAGGTGCAAAAAAAATTGAAGTCTGCGGGGCATTGCATTTTGATTCAATAAAATTCTTTTGGTATTCCCTTGTTATATCGGCCCCCAAGTTTTAATTGCGATGTATCGCCGAAGTATATTAACGTTATAGATGTAAATGATTTTACAACATGCATAATTATGACTATGTGTGACATGCATACGTGTTTACAACTGTACAAGTATGTCATAGTGTGACTTCACAACATTGCCGCTAGTCCCATATTCGTCACAACGTTAATGACAAAATTGTCACAAATCACACAATTTTCACAAAATTGTCACAATGTGACTTCAAAGCAGTGTCGCTGTCGTCACAGAATCATCACAGTGTTAAAGACAATTTCGTCAAAAATGACACATATTTCACAAATTGATCTCAATGTGACTTTAAAACATTGTCACATTCGTCACAAATTCGTCACAAAGTTAATACCAAAATAGTCACAAATGACACACTCTTCACAAATTTGTCACACCGTGACTTCACAAAGTCGTCACAATGTGACGTCACAAAAGAGCTCTAAAACGGCCATAACGACCTCACATTCTAGTCACAGTGACTTCACATCGACGTCACGTGACGTCACATCGACGGTCACAATGTCACAGCGTGACGTCACAACGACGTCGACGTGACGTCACCATGCCTTACGGGTATATTCCAAGGGTTTCGGGTTCGACAGAAACAGAATAGTTCCAAGTTATAAAGCATTATAAGCAAGTTATAAGCAATTTCCAAGAAATAGTTCCAAGAAATAGCAAAGGGCCAATAAATAATGTAAATTCCACTTTTGCATATTTGCAAAAAAAGTTTCATATTTGCCTCTCGAAAGATAGTTTATAAATATCTGAATGAAGTTCTGAATTGTATAAAAACTGTGAATGTTACTAAATATATATATGTGTATCTATGTAATTTCACAGTTTGATCGCTTGAATAAATCACAGAAAGCTTTTCCATATTGACGAAAAGAGGTTTCAACCGCGTTCAGAATCATCTTTTCCCCCGTTTTTCTTATATTTCTTTTTATTTAAAACAAAACAATGTATTAAATGCTAAAATGGTTTTCGAAAAACTGAAGCAAAGTTAAGAGAACGTAATTTTGTCATGCGAAATTTTCTTTCGAATGTGTTCACATAGTTTGGCCTGTCAGAAAATCTGTTGCGGCATCCCTTATGGAAAGTGTTACAACCACTTCTAATGGGGAACCCAATTTAGATAAACGGTATATTAGAATTTATTTTCTTATTTGCCTGATTCGACTCTATTTATAATGAAACAAAATATTCAATTTCGTTTAAGAACCTAAAATAACGATAATAATTAGACAGAGTCAGAGAGATAATCGGAAATTTTCTATGAAACGAATTTAATATTAATTACTAATACCAGGTGAGCCAAAAGTTCTTTATAAATGTAAAAACTCATAAAAAAGGAAGAAATTATGATAAAGGAGTGCGGTTTGTAAGAAAGGACACACAATGTAGTCGTATTTTTCTAGCAGCAGAAAAAATTAGTTACAAAATCACATGTAGAGGGCGCTGACGACCCAAGACACAATGAACAGGGCAACAATAAGCTCCATTCATTTGTTCTTCCAATAACAAATGTTCAACATGTTCTCCAGAACGTTCTACGACACAACTGTTGTCCTGTTCATTGTGTTTCGGGTCGTCAGCGCCCTCTATATGTGATTTTTAACTAATTTTTTTTTAATTTTTTTTTCTTTTTTGCTGCTAAAAAAATCTGACTACCTTGTAAGCCCTTTCTTGCAAACCACATTCCTTTATCATAATTTCTTCCTTTTTTATGGATTTTAAAATTTGTAACGAACTTCTGGCTCACCCGGTATTTTTTATTGAATGTATTAGAATTTGTAAGTGCGTTTTCTGTCGGTGCTGATAATTACTAAAATACCAATACAGGAGTTTTTAAATTTTAGATAAACATATATTTTACTTTGTTTTGCTTTTATGACAATATTTTTAAATTTACTTTGGCCGTATTTTATGATCAAGTTTCTAATTAAGTCTTTTATTTCTGTTATCTAATTTTGGAACAGATGTCATAAGTTCCCCCCGGCCGCCATCTTGGAATTCTTCTTGGCGTGAAAAACCCTTTTCCGCCAAGTAGTAAATGTCGCCAAGCACCGGTTTATACGCTTGTTTCGCTTAACGAAAATCAAATGTAAATAATAAACAAAATTCGCTAAACTGGCAATCAGTAATCCTTGTATGAGCGCTTCGCGCACATTTACCGAAAAAAAAAATACCGCCAAATTCAGCATTTCTAGCGGTATAGCATTCTCAAAATTCAGCAGTTCTCGTTTTGTAGCAATCTCAAAACGTAAAAACTCTTAAAGCTGCAAAATATACATAAAAAATGAAACTCCCTAAAGTGACAATCAGCAATAGTTGTATGAGTGCTTCGCGCACATTTACCGGAAAAAAAAACGTCGCCGAATTCAGCTGTTTTCGCGGTATAGCATTCTCAAAATTCAGCAGTTCTCGTTTTGTAGCAATCTCAAAATGTAAAAAACTCTTAAAGCAACAAAATATACATAAAATTATCAACATACCTTAACAGACATCTGCTTTCTTGAAACCTCCAGCACAAAATATCTCTCATAACACCGCCGTCATTTTCCAAAATAGGCTTAATACGCATTGACACGCTATAAACAAACCTCCCTTTCTTGTCAAAATTTCCTCATATTTCTTAATTACTGCAGCAAGAGCGTTTAAACGGACTACAGAAACTATAGTCAATGAAATACATCCAATAAATTTAACATAAAAATAAAAAGACAACGATACAACACGATACACGATATGAAAATACATCCACAAAATTCTAAGCTTCTCAGGGGTTGCCAGAACACGACACGCCACAACACACACGTCACACGGGGTTTCCATATCGAGTTTGTCATATCCGTAAACACCTCCAACACGCCAACAAAAAATCGCCAAGCAATTCAAAACAACAACGGCTGAGGGAAGATACGGTATTTATGCCCTAATTTTTTATGATTTTTCTTTTTCTACTAGCTAAATATATAGAAAATAATTTTTTTATTTGGTTTAATTTTCGCTTCACCGCTTTTTTCAGAAAAAGTACAATATTGCTGGATACAAAGGTTGTACGCATATTTTTAGTGCAAATTTTCATGATATTTTCAGAACTATTTGACATTTTTTTTTAATTTTGGAAGTTTAATTTTAAAACCATTATTCCTAACTACCTTTTAAAACCACAATTTCACACAGTTATGGAATAAGATGATAAGAAGCACGACATCTTTTCGAAATCCAAATCAGTGTTAACTTTTTTTTTAGGTTGACACTGTAAATTTTAATAATTTTACAACACACATTTGACGTGATGGAACTTCTTTGAAAATGAAATATCTGAATTGTGTAATATTAAAATAATTCCGTTGTCTTCTCGGGTATATTTTTTGAAAAATTATTCTTTGTTTAGGCCAGACTTTAAAGTTTTTCCTTTTCATTTTTGAATTTCGTTCATCTGACGAAACCAGATTCGTCTCGTTTCTGTGTCTGAGTGTGTGTCCGTCAGTCCGTCACAGACTTCGTTTTCAGAAACGGTATAAGTGGGAAACTTGAAATTTTGCATATTTATAGCTGAACAGTTGCGATAACACGAAAAGTCATACGTTTTTGACAAATTCTTAATTAACGAATGTTATTAATTAAAAACCAAAGAAAGAAAATGTTCCAAAATTCAACTAAACCATTGATTTTAAACAAACCGCAAATATTTTTGCAAAAAGGGGGTAGATTGCCATAATTTCGCTTATCTACTAGGGCGATAAATTATTGAGCTTTTTAAACATACCCTTAACTTAAAGTCTACCGGCCCTAAAAACTTAAAAATTGCGCACCCAGACGCAAAAAAAAAAAAAAAAAATTATATATATATATATATATATATATATATATTTCAGAATTTGTAATATTTTTTTTTCGAAAATTCCATCTATCCATTAAAAATCTATTTATATAAACTCATTTTATTCACTTTCAAAGACAATTATGTTAAATTTCATTTCCTCTCCGTGAGAATCTTGAAAGCCCCAGACACCGGGTAAAAGCCCAGATAATTTTTGGACTAGGATTGTTTCGGGGTACAACTTATTTACAAATACAGCATTTATAGATTTTAAACGTATCCATGTATGAGTATTTTTCGCAGCTGATTCCTAATATGTAAATTTTGAAAAAATCGATTGGGAAATTTCTATTTTATAAAAAAAATCACTTATTAAATAAAAAAAGTAATGTTTTCGTATGGCATATTATTTAAATCTAATCATTTCTCCACTAGTTATCATTATTTTACTTCCAATTTTTTATTATTGGCAAACACGTAAGAATTTTAAAGAAGGGGCAGAAGTTGGATTTCGAATTTTTTTTAAACTTCCAGGGTCTAATTTGCATATTTTATTTACTCAGCCCCTACTTAAGCTACAGCGAGATTCGACCTCATTTGAAGGCTTGACCAAAGGGTTATCTTGTCCATTCCGACATCTTGGTGTGGTCTATTTTGACACCAAACCATTAGAGGGCATCCACTACCCCCCATGTGAGGAGAGGAAATTATAATTTTTCCATGCGGTATATCGCTTTAAATCTCTTGACCTATATATTAATACCCAGACACTTAAGTGTCTGAACCGGAGTGTTCCGAATTCAGACACTTTAAATCGCAGTCATTTCATTTCTTTTCTTTTTCTCTTTTTCTTTTTTTTTTTTTTTTTTTTTTTTTGGTAAGCTTTATACGTAGCCATATTTGACGACGTTGAAATCTAGAAAAATATCTGACCATAAAGCAGGTTTGCGTTTGTTACAGAAACAGAACCTGACTAAAGCATAGGTTTCATGAGCCATGGTCCTGCCCTCCATCCCCAACATAGTCTGATTTTAGGGGCTCCCAACTTTGCTATGCAATTTTCGTACAGCTGATAGTTTAAAACTTTTTCGACAGTATACTGATTGTAATCAATATTTTAAACTTCTAAAGTAGAATAAGATTAAAAACAATAAATATTTATTCTAAATACAGTATAACCTCTCAATAACGGCATCTCGGGATCGTAGAATTTTTATGCTATTCGGAAGTGTCTGCTTCTCTGAAGTAAAAGTATATGAAAAACGTTCATGTTTTGAGTAAAAAATGTATTTCCTAAATAGTGGTATCTATTATTTAGAAGTGTCTGTTATCGAGAGTTTACTGCAAAGCTTCATACGGAAAACTGTATTAACAAACACTCATCGTTTTCAACATATATTTATTTCGTTACCTCAGAAAACCGAACACCTTCAAAGAGTAGACAAATTCAGCGTTCCCGAAAAAGCCGTGATTCAAAGGTTTTACTCTAATTAGATTTTTTTTTAAATCTTGTTATACTTTAAAAGTCCAAAATATTGATTATAATCATTACAATGTCAAAAGAGATTTACAATACAATCTGTTTTAAAAATTTCATATCTAATTTAGGGCACCTAAAATTGTAGTGATGAGGTACTACCCAGTTTGCACATACTTTAATCAAGTCCTTTTGCAAAAAATCCAAGCATGTATTATGGTTCGCTAAATAGAAATGTTTTATAATCGGAAGAGTCGGTTAGGGGCTGTGCATATATAACGTTATCAACATTTTGGTAATTTTGGACCCCCTCCCCCCTTACGATATCATACGTTATGATTCCTTGAAACTCCCCTCCCCCCCGTAATGATATCGTTATCAATGACGTCTAATTTTATTTTATTTTTTTTTCTTTTGTTTGGAGTGATATACAAATAGGGTTACATTTATGTTTCACATACTTTATTGATTCAAATGAAGAGAAGTCAATAAAATATCGCTTATATATGAAGCAATTTTAAATCAAATAACACTTAAAAGAAATAGTTGCTGGTTAAAAGTTTTTAGTAATAGCTTTTTGTTACACAATGCATTCAACAGTATTAAGGCGTGCTTGCACTAACCCCCGCACGGGCAAAGGGAGACAAAACTTCTTAAAAAAAAAAAAAAAAAAACAGGTGGACAACATTCTTTCTATTTTGTTTATTAGTAAACACGTGTACGTGTATCATTTCAAACATTACTTCGCATATGGTTTTGAAATAGCGGATTATATATGCATACACGTATGACAGAAGAATAGGAATACCAAACGTTGGAGTATTCCCAATTTTGGAATTAATTAATTTTAAAATCATTTAATTATTTTAATAATAAATTTGTATTTTCATTACAGAGTAAAAAAAAAATAAATAAATAAATAAATAAAATAAAATAAAAAAGATAGCACACTCTTCATGTAAAGACAAAGTTACAAATAAAAAGAGAAAATTTTATATGGATAAAAAATGATAACGATATCAAAAGTCATATCTCCCCTCCCCGTAGAGATATCTTGCGATATCGTGTGTCAGACCCCCCCCTTCCCCCTAAAATCATAACGTTATATTTCCATAGCCCCTTATGTAGGTTAATGGACATTCCCTAATACCGGACACCTCTATTTAGCGGAAATATTTTTAAATCCAGAACGCATACATATTTGTATATTTTTACCTCACAAAAGTAGACTCCGATTATTGAGCAAATTCCACAGTCCCGCTATTCAGAGCAGAGCCTTTACAGTACTTGGATAAATATATTTTTTGTTTCTAATTTTGTCCTACTCTAAAAGTTCGAAATGTACACTATGAAGAGAACAATGTCGAAAGAGTATCAAAATATCAGCTTTACAAAAATTTCACAGAAAATCCATCCCGGCCCTCCCCGTAAAAAAGGGAAAATTCATATAATTTAAAAATTAATTTTTTCTTTTAAATTTATATTGCCACATGGGCAATTTTTTTTTTATACATCAGATGATAATCACAAGAGCTATTTATTTAATAATGAATAAATAAATAAATAAATAAATAAGTACCCTAATTATTAAGATGCTACTTGGAGCTGAATAATATAAATTTAAAACCAACGTTAAAACGCCAGAATATGCAAACGTTGAGCAGACTAGTTTCGGTAACCTTCAGCGTAATACATATTCTGGCGTTTTAACATTGTTTTAAAATTTATATTTTATAAATAAATATTGCATTTTAATAACAGGCAGAAAAAATTACTTCTAAACTTCGTTTGTTTTAAATATAACTCTTAACAACTAATTGTATTTTTTTTTTTTATTTCATGTAAGTGATTATAAATAAAATTATAAAAACCGCAAATTTAGCTGCAAAATCTATTTATGAAAGTAAATGTATAAAATTCTATATTTTTAAATTTCAAATTTATTTTTTGATAAAAGTAATCAAAAATCAATATTAAGATTAATTTCAAATCAAATATATGCATTGTATATCTTTACTGGGATTTTTACTGTTAGATTAACGTGCATAATTGCATGAATGTAAGAATATATATTTCTAGAATTAGCGGTTTTTTCGCAAAAAGATTCAAAACTAAATTAAATTTCGTGCAATATTTTATATGGTACTATAAACAAAATATCAACAACCCTTACTTGAAACGCTCTTCGACATTTGTCTTTTTAAATGCTTATTCATTGTCGTCTGTGATTATCTGGTGTAATATAAATTATGTCAGCATGTCTTTTCAAATCGAAAAATATTCATATACATAAATATTAAAGAAAAATAAAGCTTTTGGTATACATATATTTAAATATTGCTGGAACTTCATACGTAGCAACCCATTTAACAAGATTGTATAAAAAATGATAATATTAGTTTATATTTTCAGTGAATGGATATACTCCGAAATGATTTTGTATTTGAATTAATTTCAACAAATTTAAATTTAAAAGTAGAGCATGTTTTTTTTTATATTTTTCACGGCAAATATTTAATCTTTAATTCGTCTGAATATGTCCATATAAAGAAATGTTTTATCGGTAAGTCTGCAGCATAAGTGCCTAGCTACTCTCTTATGAAGGTCAAATCAAGGGTCAAATGGATTTTTGAGTTTTATATGCGAATGTGTTGTACAAATTCTAAAATTTTTGTCCATCCTGTTCCACCTATTCTACTTTCCATTTGAATTTTGCAAAGTGTGTCTAAATCTCCAGGAATATTATTTTCACGGTTACGTCGAGCAGTGTTGTGATAATTAGGCCTGCGGATGTCTAGCATATATGACCGCATATTCGACAGTATAAGTTATACCAAGCAGAGTCAATTGCATCCGGTACACCGTGGAGAAATAGATTGGAATTAAATACGGATTTTTAGAGGAGGATTCTGCTATGTGCTGTATATCCTGTGCCTTTTTGAGCTGCTTTTCTAAAGTTGAATCTGCGAACGAGAGCTTTGACAACTTGATAAGGCATTGAAATAAATGAAATTGGAATCCGTGATATTCTCTTGTTAGTCCAATTGTCGTTTTGAAAAAGAATATTTTGGTGTTTCAGCAGCAGTTTAATGGTCTCTGAGTTACAGCATCGGATATAAATCGGATATAAATTGGACATAAATACTGGCCAGTCCATACGTTGTAATCTGTAGACATGAAGATAATCAATCAGTCGCAAAAAAAGCTATGTTTATTATCCATTTAGTTTATGTTATTATCGACAATATCACTAAATAGTGTTACATAGGTATCTGGAATCTCATCTCTGTTAATTTTAGGATGCATAGTTTCATTCATAAAAATATAGGTCATTGCGGAGATGCGCACCATACAACGATTCCATCACCTTTTAAACCGATGCCTTCAATGATCTTTTCAGTTTTATTGTGTTCATTTTTCTCCTTCAAGAACGTTCACTCTACAAACAAATTCCAGAGTTATCAGCGATGAGAACTTGACCCCAGTTCGTGGTACTCCACCCACGAATTTTATATAAACCGCTGCAACCTGGTGCATTTCGCAGTTTTAGTTTTTGTAAGAAAAATCTTCGGTTTCTTTCAATTCCGCCATCTTTAATGCAGCTTATCACTCACTGAATATCAATGTTATTGTCGAATTCCTATAGCTGCAAATATCTATCTTGCAATATGTTCTGTCACCAGCTGTCTATTTGTTTTAGCAATCGTTGCCAAATAACTGTCCTAGAAGTCTCTTTTGGTACGTTTTAGTTCTTTACTATCCTGTGCTGGAGTCTGTCTTTCTTCCATTCTTTTAATAACCCAATTTCAGACAGTCCGTGGAATGCGATCTCAACGACATGTTCTATGTTCCGCATGCGAAAATTTTTATTTAACTACTGGTACAATAAATTGAAGTAAACCTTTGAATTCCTTTTCACATTTTCCGAAAGAACGGGCGTAAAATTTTGCATACAGCTTTGTACCAAAAGTCAATCTCATGGGCTACTTGATAACCTTGACCATTAGCAACTAACCTATTTTCATTAGAATTTATTTGACAAAATTAACACAAAGCATTTAGGTAGTTGTTCCTTCAACTTTTTCCCCAGTGTACTATGAACAATTATAATTGAGCTATGCTTGATTAAGCTTACCGTTTTTAAATGCTGTTATTTCCCCTTACATATTCACGAATGCAACGTTGCTAGGATATGTGAAAATCGTTTAAAAACATTTTTTGATATGATAATGCCAATATGTGGCATACATATGACATATTTGTATCATAATTAATGAAAATGAAGCCAACAATTCCTTTTACTCAACATTGATTCTTTATTTATTTATTTTTTAATGTTATAGTCTTATAATATTTTGAAATTAAAAGAACTGTTTTAATTTAAATCAGCATTTTATTAAATATTACGTTTATATGTATCAGAGATATTGTAATATTGTCTGAATAGTCAGTCAAGTCAGAAAAAAAAAATATATGAATACATTTGTTTTCTAGTACAAAACATTCATAACAATTTGCTTTAGCTTATACGTTGGTGATGGTAAACATTTAAAAATGAATTATATTTGCTCTTTTCAAGGCATATGCTGAAATTCTATGATTAAAGAGCTAGTTTTTATTTATTTAGTGTAAACGGTATTTTCTCGAAAGCTGTATCAGTAGTTAATTTTTTAATGTATTAGTAGATTTTGATTCTATTTAACACTATTTTAAGCAATTATCTGTAGAATAATCTAATGCACTATGCATAATAATAGTTCAAGTCGTCCAAAATAACAGCATTCAGTAACTACAAAAAATATTAAAGTAATAGTTTATTCATCAGTAAAAGTTTATTTATTTTTTTTATCTTTTGTAGTACAATATAGAAATAATAAATACAGTTAACTCTCCATGTCTTAAACTTTATTTTTTTTTAGTTTTTTCAGTACAAAAGAAATCCCACCGTCATTTAAAGGTAAAGAATCCGGATTTTTTAAAGTACCTTTTCCATTTTATATGTTGTTCATGTCTCTAATGATGTCCGTTTCGAGAGAGAGTGAAATATTATAAGCGATTTCAAAATGCTTAAGAGGATATAAAAAGAACGCATCGAATAAATGCCATTGTACGCCACATTACTTTTAATGATACAGAAATAAAAATATTTTTTTACCGTTATGAAAGTGAAATAAATTGTATAAGTTCTTATGTGTTTTGGAGTTACCGTAATAAAAAAATTGAATTTATATATTTTTTCTTTTAAGCAGACCGTATTTTTATTTATTGTTTCAATTTTAAATTAACTCTTCGCTATCCGAATTTTATTAGTACGAAGGGTTATATATTTCACATGTCCATAATACTTTGAGTACAACTATTTTCTATTTATTTCTCCACTATGCGTTTTACACTGGTGAAAACAATTAAAGGGACAAATGTTCTTTGTGCAATTAAAAAAAACTAACAAAGAAAATAAAACCAAACTTGGCCAAAATATCATTCGATACAAGATCAATATATGGGAATAGAAAAATGGGCACAACCTGTACCCTAAATAAGGAAACTGGTCACGTGTCCACCACAGCAGCTCACCGACACCCTGTTAGTCAGAGAAAAACATGTCTAATAGGGTGTATGATCGCCTGTAACAGCTACACAACTCTCGCATCGGCGTTTCATACTATTTACCAGGGTCCTTATCAATCCCTGTTGCAACTGCACCCACTCTTACACCAAGGCACCATAGAGCTCATCGATGGCCATTGGAGCTGATGTTCGAGCTGCAATTGATCGTCCAAGGGCGTCCCATACGTGTTTGATAGGATTAAGGTCATTGGACATCGCAGGCTACTCCATTCGTCGAACATCCTCCGATTAGTGATATTCGCTCACCAACTGAGCCCTATGTGGACGCGCGTTATAGTCTATAATGACGAAATTTGGTTCATATGCCCCGTGGGAAAGTCTCACATAGGTTGCAAGGATCTCGTCCCTGTACCGCTGACCTGTCAGAGTAACTCTAAAACCCATGAAGGTCGGTATGCCCGTCTGGCATGATACCTACCCAGACCATCAGGCCACCTGTACCATAGTGATCCTTTTCGACATTCTTAGAGGGCCGATATCGACTCCCGGGTTCTCTCCAGATGAGAATACGCCTCGAGTCACTGGCCAGACTGAATAGTGACTCATCACTGAAGAGAACCCGCCCCCAACTATCCTCTGTCCAGGACAGGTATTCTCGGTACCATGTTAGACGACGTTTTTTGTGGTTCACTGTCAAAGGGATGCAGACTACAGGCCACCTGCATTAAGTTTCTGGGTGACTGTTATTCGTGAAATGTATGTTCCTGTTGCATTATACAGGTGACGAGACACTTGTGTCGCTGTCGCGGACCTATTCCTTTTGGCTAAAAGTCTCAAATAACGATCTTCAGCCGGCATTGTTGCCCTTTTGTGGCCTTGACTAGGTCGGTGGACCACTGTTCCTGTCTCACTGAACTGTTTCCTCAGAGTGGACACCACATTTCTCGAAACACCGAGGTCATTAGAACAGGTAGCCTGTGATTGGCCGGCCTCGAGTCTTCCAAAATCCGCCATCTTGTGGCATCATCTAGACGATAATAACTAGCCATACTAACAATGTGTAAACAAAGAAATTCAAAAAACAAAGATTGGGTTATGCTACGATGTTTCAAAACGTCCTTACGCTACAAGCTTCGGCGGTCAAATGAGGTACCTCTGCACAAACGCGATCACAGCGCCACTCCCTTATGACGACAGAGACCACTGCGTGGCAGGTGTGTCCACGAGGAGCTTAACTATCATCTGATACCTTATTTGCGTATGGTGATAACTTATTTTGTTTTTTTGTTTTTTTAAAAACCGTTTGTCTCTTTAATTGTTTTCACCAGTGTATTTAATGACAAAAAATTTCTATCAAATAAAATGAACATTAATACTGAGAAATAATGAAATTCACCAAACACTATAAAAATAGACATGTTTCTTATTCTAGGAAAATACAATAAAACCACAAATGTAACTAGTCGGATGCGCCAGTCGCGTTCCTTTCTTCTATTTCATACATGTTAAACTTCAAAATTCTCTACCACAGTGCCAAAACTAAATGACAATCTATGTCAATCATGAGGATTCTAAAAGCTCGTTGATTTTTTGCATTTAAAAAGGAGATATAACCATTAGGGTGGTGTAAAAAAACCAAAAATCGGAAAATCAAAATGTAATACCAAGCAAAAGTTGTGTATGGTCATCAGTAATAAAACTGTACGGTTTTTTCGAAATAAATTTTTATCTTCCGGCGCCCCCCGGGACAACAATTTTTGAAAAATTCGCCAAAAATGCCTTGTACAACATATATATCGAAATAAACATAAAATTTGAAAATAAAAATGTCATACAGCGGAAACATTGTGTTTGGTGCATAGTAATATGCCTCCATAGTTAGTTCGAAATCAAGTTTTATCCTCCGGTGCCCCCCAACCCCGCAACTTTTGCAAAATTCGTCAAAAAGCCTTCTACAGCTTATAAATCGAAATAAACGTAACTCTGAAGAATAAAAGTGCCATGCCGCGGTAAAGTTGCGTATGGTACTTAGTAATATACCTGCACCGTTTTTTTCGAAATCACATAATGTCATTCAGAGCCCCGGTCATCCGAAATTTTGAAAAAAATGTCTCAAGTTTCCTGTTATTTGTTGTACATATATAATAGCATGCATTACACAAGAAGACAGAGTGCAATACAAACATTTTATCTGTGAAAAGTACAGAAATAAAGTTCAAGAATGAAAAACAAACATTTATGTCTGTTAAAAGTGTTAAAAACATTTAAAGTTCAATTATATTAGTACGTGCTGTTCAAAACAGAAACATAAATATTCGAAATGTTTCGGCTTGGTGTTTATTGTTGGTCCTGTTGGAGTTTTGTAATCTTAAAAACTGACTTAGTTTCAAAATAAGACATAATGACTCTTGATTGTATTCAGATCTTATGAATACATCCCTGTTGCTTGCACCACAATCTGTCGGCTTAGCTTCAGTGACCACTTTGACACACCCTTCAACCCTTTGAGTATGGCTAAGGCTCCTATAACTCGGGCTGGCTCACGTCGCCATTAAATTGCCAGTAGGAGAAGATCGATTGGTCACTTCGCGTGGGCAACAATCGCTCATTGGTCTAAGTGGGAAACAAAATGCTTGACGATTCTGCCATTGAAACGCAGTAAACGAAATAATGTCTTCACGATCACGTTTGTCAGTGTACATCTTAATCATGGTATGAAAGATTAGTCAAAATAGGTTGTTCCGTAACTTCTACCTTATCCCACAGAATAAGATTTATATAATCTGCTGCGCTAAAATTGACTGCAGGAACATAGAACTACCTTAATCAAAGAAGTATCATTAAAAACAAAGTTTCTTTACCGCCATTTATTTTCGGAAACGAGGTAGATTTATAGTGTTTTAATCCGTTTTGTCAAACAGGAATACACTTTTCTGGGAAGCTATCTATACTCAAGTAAACATTTTGATGTTCAACAAATACGTTTTACAGACAAACATTATAAATTGATAACATTAACATTAATTCAAAATTAATATTATTTTGTTGTTCTTGCATGTATAAAAACAATTCAGCAGCTAAAAATGTTTAATTGAGAATAAAAAGTATCCTAAAAAACAATGTTTCCATTTGAGAAACCTGATTAATGAACTATAAACGCATTCTAAAACGTTTCTCAATATATTTCGTAGCAAAATAAACTTTTTTTTATATAAATGATTCTTTAAATCTCAAAAATGTATGAGACTTTGGAGATACCTAATGATAAAGAAAGCTTTTCGGAATCATGGTTAACAAGGAAGATTTTATTGCATAGTTTCTTTCGTGTTACTTTCACTCATATGTCTTTCATATAGTAAGAAACTTTCGTCTTTTTTTACTATATAAGTATTTTTGTGCATTGAAACCGATACTGTGTTACATTTGACAAAGGGATTCAAAGAAATTAAAATGAATTATAGTGTTAAGAATACTGGAAATATATACACAGTATAACTTCAAAATTCCGGCATCATCGGGACAGAGACAATGCCGATTTTTTGAAAATTCCGGATTTCTAAAGGAATGTCAAAAATAGTAACTAGGAATATCAAAAGAGTACTGTATTCTTTATACATCTTTTAGCCATAATAATTTCATTATTAAGTGATTATTATATAAGAAAATAAGAAAATTAAATATATATTTAAGAAAACTTACTTTAATTGATATTTACTATGTGACAGAAAAGAAAAATCTGATAAAGAGTGAAATTACGCTTCTCTTGTAATTTTGGAAACATCAATGTCAACTTTGTTTGCAAATTTTTTTGGCCGTTCTTTAACAAGTTTTTTATTTTATTTTATTTATATATTTATTTATTTTGTATTTTATACAAATGAAGAATGTCTATTTCGGAAAGACAATCTTGTTTCTTTAAAGCATATGTTAATTCTCCAGTCAAATTTATGCATTTTTTAGTGACACCTTTTTTCCTGCCGTTTGTTCATCTTCCTCTTCTGAGCTGCTGCTAGCATTATCAGCGGTTCTATTAAGCACAGTGTCAGCGATCTCGCTGTCTGTTAAATTGTTCGTTGTTGATGCATTTTCGTCAATGCTTAGCCAATCATCTGTATCCCTTTTTTTCGACACTTAATGAATTTTCTGATTCTGCGTTTTCAATCTGCTCATAAATTGCGGTCTTTTCATGGGAAATGTAAAAGCCTGAAAAACTTTTCCTCATCATTGATGACGCCGTTGTCAAAAACTCGTTCCGGCTATATTCTTTGGCTTGCATACGCCAAAGTTGTCCCTGTTGCTAAGTATCAGTGCCCCTCACATAAAATTTGTTCAGAAAGTAAGCGACTCTGGCAAATGAAAAAAACGGTCAAATATTCTTTTTTTGCATTTTTACTTTTGATCTTGAAAATTTTAATTAATACTTAATTGCTATTTTTCTTCTCCCATAACTTGAAAATGAAAAAGAAAAAGGAAGGGAAAATATTATTTAGATGCCGGATTTTTGAAGTCACACTGCATATATTTTTAACTTGGGAATAAAAATATATACTTATTCTATAATGCATGTTGTAATTTAATTTTTTTTTTTTCTAAAAGAAATGTTTTTACCTTGGCAAACTCTAGTTTTTACTACACTAAACAGCTGATAACAATTTTAATATACAAGGATTAAGCATTATATTTTCAAGTTAGATCTTATATTTTTAATATGGTAACAATTTTATTATCGAGGTAAAATGAAATATCCTCGTAGTTGTTCTAAAAGTTCTACTTAGCTCTACTAAATTGTTTACTAAAACTAAATTGTTCTACTTAGTTCTAAAAGTGTCTAATGCAGAATTTATTGAAACTTTTGCTTTTATTGCGCATTTGATATTTGTAGTACAATAAATATTTTTTTCTTTGTATACAGAAATCTAACAATTTCAATACAAAATGTGTAAATACTTTATCTTTATAGCGGGCTATAATTTTTAATACATTAACAATTTTTATTTTTTTTTCTAAAAGGGATGTTTTTATCTTGGCAAACTCCAGTTGTTGCTAAATAGCTGAAAACAATTTTAATATATAAGGATTGAGCATTAGATTTTCAAGGTCTATCTTATATTTTTAAGATGGTAATAATTTTATTCTCGAGGTGAACTGAAATATCCTCGTAATTGTTCTAAAGCAGAATTTATTAAAACTTTTACTTTATTGCCCAATTGATATTTATAGCTCAGTAAACATTTTTTTTTCTTTTTCAACAGAAATCTAATAACAATTGTAATACAAAATATGTAAATACTTTATCTTTACAGCGGGCTATAACACATTAACAATTTTTATTTTCAGGTTATTTCATTTTCATGTTATTTTCATGTTATTCATGTTATTTCATTTACCAAACAAATCTGTCTCAAAGCTAATGCATATATTTTATTTGTTAAATTATTTTAAACGTTGAACTAGAGGGATCGATGCACCAATGGAGTTTGGTTTATTTTAGGTAAAGCTTATGGCATGTAAGATAAATTATTTATCATCATTTACAGAATTTTTTAATATACATTTTCATATTTTATAAAATACATTAAACTTTAAAATTGCTTAAAAGTTAGTTGAAATTATCTAATATAAAATTGCCTTAAGTGTTTTTTAAACAAGTTAAAACATAAGAACCTTATAGAACCAATTGAGCGAAATATTTTGAATCAGCACTTATTTTTATTTGGTAATGTCAAAATCAAAAAATGTTTAAACAGTACCGTCATAAAATAAATTATAACAATCATGAAATAGTAGAACTTTTTCGTTTTAAATTGCCATTTTTAAATGAAAATCAAACAGACTTGTCCCTAGAAAAATTAAACTCTCCACATAGCTTGTTTATAAGGTTAAGAAAATAATTCAAATACACTAATGCATAAAGAGGGAAGCTATAGAGTAATTTTTACTGACAGTATAGTTTTGTGTTTAATGATATTTATGTATATGAATGTGACATAATAAGGATTTTCTTTATTTAATCTGTGCTTGTAATCGCAAGTTTAATACATTTTTAGAAAAATGCAATAAACTACAGTTTTTATGAAGTTATTTCTTGTCTGTGCGCGTAATCCCAATTTCAGCACCTTTTAGAAAACAAACAATATGGTGTTGTTTTTCAGAAGTTATTTTTTGGCTGTGCGTGTAATCCTCATTCCAGCACCTTTAACAAACATAAAATATGATATTGTTTTTCGGAAGTTATTTCTTGACTATGCAAGAAATCCCAATATCAGTAGTTTTTAGGAAATAAATAATATGCTGTTGTTTTACAAAAGTTGTTGACAGTGTAATCCCAATTTCAGTACCTTAAAAAAAAAAAAAAAAAAAAAAAAAAAAAAAAAAAAGACAAGTTGGTACTGTTTTTAGAAGTTATTTTTTGACTGTGCGTGTAATCCGAATTTTATAAAAAGTGTGCTTTTAATGGTATATGAGCGGAAGGCTATTTTATAAAACAAGACTTATCCGCATGCTCTTCCAAAACAATAGGTCGTGTAGTCAGGAGTTTGCTAAGGTTTGCTAAGTTTGTTCAGGAGTTTTGTAGCCAGGACCTTGTTACATAAGGGGACGTGTTAACAGTAAATACGAAATTTTAATATTTTGGTTATAAAATTAGGGGCACTGGTGTAAACATGGTAACTGGCATTTTTTATTTATTTTTTTTTAGTTCTCATATAAAGATATTTACATGTATCCTGATATCAATCTTATAAAGCAAATACATATATGTGAATAACGCTGACGTCATATTGATGGTAGTAACGAGTTGAGCAATACATTTCGCTTTTGCTACAATTTTTTTAACTTCTAAACATCGCGCAATTACAATACTTATACCGCGTAACATGAAAATAAATTCAAGCGTGTCTGAAAACTGTGTCTCAATTTATTGAATTATTGTAGTTTTAAAAATAATTGTTAAACATTTTTTTTTTATCCACCTCAATCGCTTAGGGTCTTATTACGAAAGATTCACTCGTTTGTGTCGAAAACAATATAAATAGTTCAGAATTTGTTTTCAACTAATATTCCATAAAGAAAATAAAATCTATCAATAAATGAATAAAAAATATAAATAGAACATTAGAAAACAGGAATTCTGCTTTTTCAGAATTTAGTGTCGCCCCCGATGAAAAAAAATATATGTATATATAAATAGTGCAAAACACCTTCAATTTTAAGACTTAAAGCACACACTTCTATTTTATGTAAAATGACGTCATTCGCATCCGCTTAAGGATTCCACATTTACTATCCACTCTTAAACATCTGCAGTAAAATGTGCATAGGACGTCACTAACCCGAAATAACACACAAATGCAGCAAAAAGATGCCGTCATTAAAGAAACTCGACAAAAAAGGCTATCTAATGATTCTTAGGCCTTCATTTGTTTGTAACATATAGATACTTAAAATTAAATATAGTTTGTAATAGTTCGATGTTTTAACGGAAATCATTCGCTTATATATATTTTTTAAATAGCACGTATTTTAATTACATTTTCGTTCGGTTTTTATGAGAAAATGGCAACAAAATATATAATTACTATTTTACAATTATTTTTCATTCACTTTTTATAGAAAGTGAGTATTTCCGTTGCCGGTATTAAGCAAATTGCTCTAAAAACTACAAAAAGAAAACTAATATTTCAAAATTAAATTGAGATGCAGTTTTCAAAATAATTGCTTTTAAAAGTAATTTTTTTCCCAATACAACGGTATAAAAATTGAAAATGTGCGATTCTTAGAAGTTAAAAGATTTCTATAAAGTATTTAATCGTACAATGATGTATCTGCTTTGTTTCACGGTTAGCTTCTGTTACGTAACGTCATTTTTTAGAGACGACACAAAATAAGTTGCGAGAAATAAATAGCACACCGGGGGCTAATAAATAAAACACAAATTTAATAGACATGTAATCAAACGCTTAAAACCTTGAAATTATCAGAATCAAAGGGGCAATTGTTAGCAGCGAAAACTTAGGCAATTTCATCCATTTAATCCATCCAAGTATCGCTTTCACAATTTTATTTAAATACATTATTAATATTTTCATATAAAAATGCTTTTTTATGTGCTGTTAATGAGCAATTTATGTAATATATTAAATATAAAAAAATATTAGATTTCCAATTTTTAAAAAGGCTTCTCTCCTATGTTCTATAATTCAGGACGCCCAGGTCGGATCCCTTAGTTCTTTTAAAAGAACAAAGTTATAATATTCCTCTAATACATGTTCTCATAATCAAGGATAAATGTTAAATAATTGCAACAAAATTTTTGTATTAAAATGAAATAAATCCAATAATTGGAATTCTATTAAACCAAAAATATTGAACACAGTTAACAGAGAGGTCAGTATAAACAAATTAGATGTTTTCGAAGGACCAATTACCAAGCTTTTGGTTCTTTTTTTAATAATTTTTAAAGAAAACATAAAAATTCAATATTTCAAATGTTCCATTTTGCTAGTTACACATCCGATCGCTTCAAATGATAATTATTTTTTCAATCTATGGCAAAGAAAATTATGGAATGTAATAAGATAAATACACTGTAAAAAAAAAAAAAAACCGGAATAAAAAACGGAGATTCTACTGTCAATCGAGACGCCAGTACTATTTCCGTATTTTAACTTACATTTCCCCCCATAAAATCCAGAAATCCATATTTTTACGGAAATTTCCCCCTACAAATTACAGAAAATTTTCCGTTTTTCTGGAATTTATGGGGGATAATTTCCGTTAAAATACGTAAATAGTACTGGCGTCTTGATTGTCTGTAGAATCTCCGTTTTTTAGTCCCTTGCTTTACAGTGTAGTGTTTATTTCAACTCCGTTATTCTTCTAAAATTACATTTTCACGTCATTTAAAATATTTTAATTGAAAGAAATTTATTCCAATCAAACCAGATTTTCTTGAATAAATTGCATTTCTATAGTTCAAATCTGTTAAAAGCGATTATCGAAAGGTGTTTTTTTTATATTAAAATTTTGCAAAAACAAGCAGTCACAGAATATAGTTTCAGAAATTCTAGCGTGAAATATCAGTCCATAAGAGTTACGTTTCCCAGAAATCTTCGTAATATATACTATATTGCAGGTAAAGTAATTGGAAAAATAGACATTTCTAATTATAAGGTGTCAG
This sequence comes from Maratus speciosus, assembly GCA_963932465.1. NCBI lineage: Eukaryota > Metazoa > Arthropoda > Arachnida > Araneae > Salticidae > Maratus > Maratus speciosus. Next base: position 205,762,840 of record OZ010790.1, read on the forward strand.
AAAAAAATTAAAATGAGGTGAAAATAAAATTGTAATGAGCAGGCCACATATTGTGATCCCTTATCTGCTGATTTACAGTTTTATTGTATAATGACAATAATGTTAACCCTTAAATGCATAGTGTAACTCAGACATTTTTTTTTTTTTTTTTTACATTTGGCGTTTTCTATTGGCTTTTTGTTGAACTATTATGCATTACTTAGGTGTGATAACGTACATTTAAGGTCGTGAAGTCTGTTTTTGTTCCGATTTGTTATGACGAGGAGGTTATAACAAATTTTGTTGATACTACTTGGAATGTGCTCCACCGGCGTTTATTATCTATCTTTAGTAAGTAGAAATTATATATTCTACAGAATACTAAAAGCATTATAAAAATTATATCTCGTTGAATCATTGTTATTTTGACGATGTAAACACTTTAAAGTAAGCAGATAATTTAAAATTATCAATTTTTGAGCAATATTTGTTATATAACTCAGGAGTCACATTATGAAATTATGTTCAACAGAAATGTAAATAAATATGTTCACCATTTTTCTAGTGAATAATTAACAAAAATGAACTCAAATATGATGTTTTCCAAACAAAATAAAAAATCATGCATTAAAGGCTTAAGAAAATGATTTACAGTCGCACTAATCTTAAAATTCGTATGCTATCCATTCTTCAAATGTTTTTTAGACGAAAACTTTGTTTATTAAAAATGTTTATTAAATATTTGAAATATCTGATTTTAAAGACCGAATATAATATTATTATAAATCTTATTTCTGGCAATCTGCCCTATCGATTTGCCGTATCGAAAAATCTTGTTTTATAAGCAGAACATAAATTGAAATACTATGATCTTATCTCCTCTTTTGGCACATGTCTACGTATTTGGGTTTCTGTAATATGTTTTCAAACGTAAATTATTAGACAAGCAATAGCAATTTTTTATATTATTTTCAAAGCAAACACAGCTGTAGATTGTTCTTATAATAATTCGAAAAAGAATAAATTGTCTGATAGTAAAAGTCTGATTACTATCGTATGAAACATAGTACAAAATAAATAAGGAAATTTTGAATTTAGAAAAACAAATTGAATTACTATAATTTTATTGTAATTTAATCGATTATTTAATCTATAAATGAGACAAAAATGAAAGCTATTCATAATAACCGTATACTTAAAAAAAAAAGAACGTGTGTGAGTATGGAGCACTAAAGCGCAAAAAGTATTTAAAAAATGAAATGATTTGATATGATTTGAAATCCACTGTAGTGGAGATTGCTTTGAGGCCTATAGCAACAGGAAAATGAAATGTATTTATTTATTTTAGACAAGTAAAAACAATTTTCAAAAAATTTTACTTACAAGCATGTTTCAGCTCTTCTACCTTTTGTATGTCAGTGATTCCCAACCGTTTATTGGTACGCGACTCACCTTTAAGTAAAACAAATTTCTCGACCCACCTCATATGAGGGTGTATCTAATACCAGTATTGAAATTGTTGTATGACCTCTATAAGGTATCATCTATCCTATCATACGAAAAAGGCAAATTTTTGAACGAAGGATATATTATCAACAAAGCAACAATGGCTAATCCCAATGTGTGTAAGTGGGATAATATTAGGTTGAGCAAAAAGTTCTGGGAAATTATTAATCTACTAGTTACCAGAATTTGTATCGTATATAGGAGTACTAGTGGTATAGTCCAGACGTCATTTCATCTGATGATGGACTCCTTCGATCAATGCAACACTTTTTCAAGGGCATCGCGTCGATTTGAATCCTTTAATGAAGTTGAAGAAGATTGACACGAGTTTGTCGATTCCAAAGAGCTGCCATGGCACTTCCGGCAAATCCGGAATCTGACAGAACAATGGCAGAAAGTCGTGGGCTATGATGGTCTTTACTTTGAATAATAGTCCTTGTTGCTTTTGTTGTTAATTTGCACATAACAACGCAACTCTCACAAATTTCCCAGAACTTTTTGCTCAACCTAGTAATTAAAACAACATTCATATTACAAAAATAATGAAAAAATTCGTCTAATTATTATCAAAACACAACTTTACTATCAGTGAGATTTTCAGCACTGATGTTTACTGATGAGGTCATTATATCAGGAAAAGAAAATGGAGAAAATAAAAGCACAAGTAGAGTGCATAGGCATCCCTATTCGATAGCGAGTGTCGAAGGTGCCATAACGACTGCCATATCTCACAACGAGATCATAACCTAATACCAATTGATTGTAAGAAAACACTGTTTTCTCATGAAGTTTTAGTTTAAACTAATAGTTATCATGAGTATTGTTGTTGTAAAATACTGTATGCTTTTATTTTTAAAACAGGTGAAATAAAAGATATTTTTGTGGCAAACCTCGATTTTTCTGCGACCCACCAAACTCTCGCCGTAATCCACCATTGAGTTCCGATCCATAGATTGGGAATCGCTGGATTATTCAACTCTTAATCCAGATGTTTGTATATATTTCTTATTAAAAGGTTTCATCAGAGATCATTAATAATAAGGCTATACAGAATGAGTCTAAAATCACGGGACAAACTTTGAGGGGTGGTAGAGCTCACTATAAGAAACAATTATTGTATAGGGATATATGACCGGAAGAGACACGTTGAGGTACAAATACCAGGGAAGCAATTCGGCGTTTTTTATAATTTCAAAATTTCACATTCATACCATAAAAATCCTATACTATTCTTTTTTTTTAATTTAAGACGGACATTCACTGATTACGCAAAGAAAAAATACTCCTTTGAAAATTTGCTGTATGAAATCGAAATTTTTGAATTAAAAGAAATTCCCTTTCTATTTCTTTTCACATATTTCCTGTGTTCAACAGATTTGCCGGTTTTGTGGTTTTTTAATTCACAAATTTCGATTTCATACCGGAAATTTTTAAAGAAGAATATTTTTTGTATGTAATCATGAAATGTCTGTCTCAAATAAAGAAAATAATAGTATAGGAATTTTCTGGTATGAATGTGAAATTTTGAAATAAAAAAAGCCCCAAATTGCCCTCCTGGTGATACGTTGTCATTTAGACTGCAGGTTCGGTAAATTCAAATTATTCCATAATGCATCGAAGAATAAAAACGTCTTCATAAATTAGTTCTAATATATATCAAATTCGTAACTTGAATAAGTAAACACACTCTGCGGTTCAAATTAAACTTCTTTCTTAAAAAACAACTATATACATTTTATTTACAAATATATAGGTATATTAATGTTATTATTACTCTCATTTGAGAGTTCCATTATTACCGTCAGACCGGTTCAAAACAAACTTTACATCTACACTGAAAAGAAAATCGGAAAACAATAAAAAGGGGGTTGCCACAGTGCCAACTAACAGAAAATGGCAAGCATCGCCAAGTTGGCATTCTCAACATCCTGCCCCGGGCTGAACACTTAGTTCAGCATCTATATTAAACAATTTAATAAACATAAGAATATACTTACATACATGACAAATTTTCAGATACATACTTACATACAGCTACAGATATAAAAGCAAAAATAATAAGAATGCTGCAATCTACGAAAGAAAATAAAACACATGAATTGTATGAAAAATAAACAATAATAAGGGTAAATATGAGTAACAAAACAAATTAAATGTTCGAAAATAGTTCTTATTTTTAGTGTAAGAGTTTTAGTGTCTTTTAGTCCACTAAGTCCAATTCAAGATTATATAGCAATTGCACAGGTCGTTTAAGATCGCCCTTTGCAGTCTGTAATACACATGATCTGATTTTAGAGTCACGACCAAATATGAGTTCTTTAACACGACCACACTTCCACATATGTTTTGGGAGCTTTTCATCATGAATTATCACTATATCGTTAACTTTGAACTGAGGCGATGAATTTATGTTTTTCACTTGGAAAGCAGATCTAAGTTCTAACAAATATTCGTTTCTCCACCTTTTCCAAAAGTGGTCAGTAATTTGTTGCTTATATTTATATTTTCTCGTCAACAAAATCTTATTGGATTTCTCTTGCGTACAGACTGGTAATCCATAAGAAGGTAAGGACATTAATCGTTTACCAACTAAAAAATGAGATGGCGTTAAAGGTGATGGTTCAGCATTTTCTTCGTAGAGATAACATAAGGGACGTGAATTAATCACCGCTTCAATTTCTGTAAGTATTGTTTCTAGCTCTTCATAACGGAGACAAGTTTTTCCTAGAACCTTTTTTAAAGGTGTTTTAACTGATCTGACCATCCTTTCCCAGAAGCCGCCCCACCAGGAAGCCCTGGGAATTATAAACTTCCATATTATTTTATTCTTTCTCAAGTAATCAAAACTTTCTTGCTTAGAAATTCTTTCCCAAGCATCTTTTAACACCAAATCAGCCTTAAAAAATGTCTTGGCATTGTCACTGTACATTATTTTGCAGAAACCTCTCCTAGAGAAAAATCTTCGTAGTGCTAAGATAAAGGTTTCAGTACTTAGATTGGTGACTAACTCTAGATGAATCGCTCTGGTTACAGCACATGTGAATACGACAATATAAGCCTTCCCAGTGCCTTCAGAAGTTTTATAATAAATCGGACCGGCAAAATCGACACCAGAGGTTTCAAAAACTGGTGTTTTGATAATTCTATCTTTCGGTAAAGGTGCTATTTCCACCTTTCCAGGAATAGCATTAAGTTTTCGACATATCATACACGATCTTAAGACGGATTTTACAAATCTTCTTCCCTTTAATATAAAATACCTTTCACGAAGGTGAGCTAAAGTGACAGCTACACCAAAATGGTACATTCTTTCATGAGCATCCTTAATTAGTAATTTTACAAAATAAGATTTATTAGGAAGTATCCACGGATGTTTTTCCTGCTCTGTAACTTCAGAAAACTGAAGTCTTCCGGATAAAACAAGTAAGTCATTTTCATCGAAATGTGGATTAAGGTTGTACAAAGAAGAATCTTTATTAAGTGGTTTTTTTTGTTTAAGTGCTTCTATTTCAACTTTAAATGAAGCTTCCTGAGTTTGTTTAATCCAGTATTTTTCTGCTATTTCTATTTCTGAGGTAGTTAAAGGTCCTAAAATTTTAGGATTTTTCGAATTGGCATTATGAATAAAACGCATTATCCAAGCAGTAATATTATACACGCGATTTAAACTACTGAACTTTGCCATATCAAATACTGGCTTAGGAATAGAGTTTGATTCGTTACACAATAATGTTAAATTTGGTTTTGCTTTCATTTCATTAAAAGCTTCGGGAACCATTTCTATAGCCCTTTTTGAAGGCCACATATCTTCTGATAGTGATAACCAAGGTGGGCCGCACCACCATACATTATTACCCATTAACTTCGATAAGTTTTCCAATCGCGTAAGCAGATCTGCAGGGTTTTCTTTTCCGGGACAATAATTCCAGTCCTTTGGATCTGTCAATGACTGAATTTCGGTTACACGATTGGAAATAAAGGGTTTCCAGTTTGTAGTAGAACCCCTAATCCACCAAATAGTTATTTCTGAGTCCGACCATAACTTTATATTTAAATTCGAAATATGTAATTTTTGTTTTAAATATTTCCACATTCTAGCGGCAACTAATGCACTGATCAATTCCAGCCGTGGAATAGTTAACTTTTTGAGGGGGCTATTCTACATTTACTCCAAACAAAACTTGTTTGAATTTCGCCAGTTAATGAAATGGAACGCAAATAAGCAACTGCTCCATAACCTTTGGGACTAGCATCACAGAATATGTGAATTTGTGAATTTTCAGAAATGTTTATCATATTAGGAAAATATTTTCGGGTTATTTCAAATGTGCGTAAATGTACAACTTCTGAACACCAAGTGTTCCACTCGCATTTCAAATCTTCAGGTAATTTATTGTCGCACTCTAAACCTCTTTGCCATGTTTCTTGCAACAAGGCTTTAATACGTATTACAAATGGATTCACAAATCCTAATGGATCATAAATTTTCAGTAACATTTTAAGAACTGTTCGCTTCGTGGGATCATCGATGTAATATTTTTCAAAGGGCTGCGCATCTAACATCAAAATATCAAATTCAGTATTCCATATCAGTCCAAGCACTTTTAAGATACTACCTGTGTTTTCCTCACTTATACCTAAGTTACCAGATTCCCACATTTCCCTAAGTTTAATAGAATTTGTTTTTAATTTCCTCAAATTCATCCCAGCTTCTTTAAGAATTTCAGAAGCTGTAACTGATAAATAATAAGCTTCGTTATCTAAATCTGATCCGGAAATTAAATCATCGACATAGAGGGAATTATCTAACATATATACAACATTTGGATGTTGATCTCGATAGTTCTTTATATGATGTTTAATTGTGGCAGCCAAAATAAATGGTGAGCATGTAACGCCAAATGGTACACGTCTAAATCTTAAAATTTTGAAAAAGTTGTTTGCGTCATTATCGAACCAAAGAAATTTAAGGTAATCTCGGTCTTCTTCAGCTACAGAAATTTGAAGAAAGGCCTTTTCAATATCTGCACAAAACGCAGTATTGAATTTTCTGAAATTAATAATAATTTCTAATAAATCGGGGTTCAAATTTGGGCCACCGTACAAACAATCATTTAATGATTTGCTATTTTCTTTTGAGGAAGCATCAAATACCATTCTAACTTTAGTTGTGGGTTTATCATCTCGCAAGACAGGTCGGTGGGGCATAAAATAACCGCTATTTACAGTTTTATTAGAACATGCTTCCACTATGTTATTTAATTCCTGTTCAATCACAATTTCTTTATATTTCTGCAATAATTCCTTATCTTTAAGCAATTTTCGATTTAAGTTAATAAATCGGTTTCTAGCATTGTTATAATTACTTCCTAAATCTCTTCTATCATCTTTCCATAACAATTTAGCTTCGTATCGGTGCTCAAGAAAATGCAAATTGTTTTCGAATTTTTCGATTATCTCTTTATCTAATTCAGAAATATTTTCTTCAGTGTTCATCCCTAAAGTTTCTAACTCCCACAACGTTTTCAAATCATTTTGAATAGGTTTCATAACCTGAGTGGACAAGACCCCAGCTTGCTTACTCTCACTATTTTTTATTTACGTCAATTGTCCCGCAGAGGGAATGCCCAAATAAATTTTCACAGACGAACAATGATTTATTTATGGGGTATGTTTTGTCATTAATTTGATATAAATAATCAGCTCCTATTAATATATCAACATCACTATTTTCCAAATGTTCCCACGTGTCAAGACGAAATTTGGAAAGTTTTCTCTTAATTTTGATTGGAAGAGGAGGAATTTGTATCAAAGAATTGGTTATTAGCGATGTGACTAATGCTTCAATTAATATACTACGTTTTCTATTCGTCAAGTGAATTAGCTTTAGCTTAACGACATCATAACATCGTTCTTCAGATTTTCTCGAACCGAAAGTATAGACAATTAATTTTTCCTTTCTAATGACCTCAGGTTTTAATTTTGAAACTAAATTTTCTGTAATAAAAGTTCGATGACTAGCAGAGTCAAATAAACAAAGAGCAGTTTCTGAATTTTCACCCGCTTCCACTTTTACATGAATTGTTTGCAATATTACTTCTCTACTGATATTATTTATATTGCCTTTGCAATGAGATACGGAGGAAATAATACTACCTGAATTTTTTGATTCTTCTGTTTTTTTTATTAGAATGTCAAAGTATAGTATGATGATATGTTTTACCACACACTTTGCAATTTTCATTCGAAATTTTACAAAAATTCGCGATGTGAAATTTACGGAAGCATTTGAAGCACCTTCCTTCCCTTTTCAATTTTTCTCGCATTTCCGGAATGGTCAAATACTTACACTTTTCAGTATCGTGATCAGTTTGATTACAAAATATGCAGTTATTTTTAATATTTGTGGTTAAGGCAGAAGCTGATGGAATGAATTTTTTATAATTTTTCTTATAATTTTCCTGCTTCTCAGGGATTTTTTCAAAATGGTTTAATTGGACAGTGGTCTCGCGAGATTCAATTTCATCTTTAATGAAATTTATCAGCTCATTAACATCCCAGTCAGTGTTTTTAATTCGTTTTCTATTAAATTCTAGTGCAATATCTGATGGAATAAGTTTCAGAAGAATCGGACATAACAAGTTCCCATATGAACCTGAGGCAACACCTAAAGAATTAAGATTTCTTATTTGAATTTCGCATTCATCATACAAATCTCTAAAAGCCTTAATGTTACTAGAATTTCGTACTGGTTTCAAATTTAGCAGTTTAGTCATGTGACTATTTATTACCAGTTCATTACGACCAAAACGATTTTTCAATAATTCTATAGCATGAGCATAATTTTCCTTAGTCAGCGAAAAGCCTGCTATAGTATTTGCAGCACTTCCGCCCAAAAGTGACTTTAAGTAGGAAAATTTATCAATCGGAGTTAAATGTTCATTATTGTCAATCGCATTCGAAAACTGGCTCCAAAATTCGAGCCATAAACACGAATCACCATAATATTTAGATATATTAAGTTTAGGAAGTTTAATCAAATTTTGATTCAGAATTTTCTGACTTTTTAGTAGAGAACTATTGTTGCTACTACTATCACTTTCAATGTCTGAAGAATTTTGTTTAGTTTCAGGAGTAACTGTGTTATCATTTAAAAATTTGGAAATTTTATATTTCCATTCAATAATATTCTCATTATAAGATTCCGATTTCTCGATTTCTTTTTCAAATTCAGTACTTGGAACCAGTGGTTCAATTTCAGAATTTAATGATTTTAAAGTTTTCATTTTGTCATTCAATTGCTGTTTAAAAAGATCCAGCTGTGATTTTCTATTCTCAAGCTCTAATTATTGTGTATTATCTAATAAATCCCTTATTTTATCAAATATTTTTGTAGTTTGACTACGAATCGTAGCTCTTTTTTTTTTCAAAGTTTCGTAATCCATCATAAAATAAAGAATTTATTCGATACAGTTCAGTTAATAAATATATTCATAATTCTATTTATTCAATATAATTTAATTTGAGGTACTTACTTCAATCGATGATGAAATCCGGACATCCTGGAGCTTTGACGCCAGAAAAGTGATACGTTGTCATTTAGACAGCAGGTTCGGTAAATTCAAATTATTCCATAATGCATCGAAGAATAAAAACGTCTTCATAAATTAGTTCTAATATATATCAAATTCGTAACTTGAATAAGTAAACACACTCTGCGGTTCAAATTAAACTTCTTTCTTAAAAAACAACTATGTACATTTTATTTACAAATATATAGGTATATTAATATTATTATTACTCTCATTTGAGAGTTCCATTATTACCGTCAGACCGGTTCAAAACAAACTTTACATCTACACTGAAAAGAAAATTGGAAAACAATAAAAAGGGGGTTGCCACAGTGCCAACTAACAGAAAATGGCAAGCATCGCCAAGTTGGCATTCTCAACACCTGGTATTTGCACATCAACACGCCACTTCCAGTCATATATTCCTATACAATAATTGTTTGTTACTCTATGTTTGTTGTCTTTACCACCTCTCAAAGTTTGTCCCATGATTTTAGACTCACCCTGTATAATCAATTTATTTTTTTATTAGTGGTTACCAATCTTTATTTTTATGATACCAACTTAAGAAACTTTCAGGAACCATATAAATTACATTTGAATTTTTATATAATCTATTCTGAGTAAAGGACGAGCTTCCGAGCAAATTATTCGTACTAAAATAATAATAGGTAATTCTAAAATAAAGCGTAATAATCACAAAAAAAACTTTTTTTTTACTTCTTAAGCATATATTTAATTACTTGTGCATTATATAATTTACAATTTTAAAGTTAATGCACTTTATGATATTGTTTTGCCTTAAAGGCAAATATTGCCAAAGTCTATACTAAAGTTTAGATTTGCTAAATATATCTTCAAATTTTTCATAAACAATAATAAAGCACAATATTTTTATGAAGTGACTATCTCTTTTAACTCTCCTTTCCCCGCCACTTTCTTTTAACAGTTACCACATCATGTCTGTTATACATTTACAACAAATAAGGAAAATATACAATACATATGAATTTTTGAATACCTAATCAATCATTCCCTGATCCACCAAACCGAAGGCGCGATTCAACAGTGGATCAACACTCATAGCTTTGGAATCGCACCTTTACGTATTAATCCTTTTATTCGAGTTTTCTTTTAAAAAAAACTAGAAAGTTTTTTTTTATTTTTTTATAAGGCAGTAATCATTTTCTATACTACGGGAAAGATGATAGTCAATTTCAAATTATTAAGTTATCAAGAAAGAAAATCCACAGTAAAACCGAGAATTTTAATGTCGTATAAATTTTTGAAAAGAATTCTGCTAAATAAATCATTTCATTTCTTTGAAAGTAGTGTTTTAAAATTATATCATTCTCTTAAAACTTGCAAAGAAGAAAAAAAGAAGTAATTTTCTAAGCATAAAAAGTAAGTTTCCTAAATATTCTTTTAAGTATCGGTTGGTTTTATTTGTTTCTGTTTCAAGCACAACAAAACAAAATGTTAGTCAATTTCTCTTTTTTTAATCAGCTACTACAAAACAAAATGTACGGATCTTACAACGTATACTATTAGTAACTTTACAAATACCAAAAAATGTAATTTCTTAAGATATAAAATTATGAAGGAAAAATATTTAACATTAAAAATGATTCCAAGGGGCGGTGACAAATTTCGCGGAATTTCGTCGTAACTTTTCATTACCACAATATAATAATTTATTTGTTTACTACCACTATTATTTGGACACAGAATGGCACTCTACATCCTCTCCTTAACCAATTAAATTGCGTTATATGTATATAAAAAAGAAGTTAAGCGACAAGAAAGGTATGGTGCACCATGCACATGTACCAGATGGACAAACTGTTAACGGCACTTTATGCGTATAAGTTTTGAAAAGACTGAGAGAGGAAATCCGAAGAAAACGTCCTGCCAAATAGCAAGGAGGTTGGTCACCGCATCTCGACAATGCCCTCCCACACATCGATTGTTGTGCAGACATCGCTCGCAGAAAATGACATTACAATCCAACATCAGCCTCCCTACTCAGGGGATTTAGCACCATCGGATTTCTTGCTCTTACTTAAGATCAAAATTGTCTTCAAAGTTAACTGTTTTGACACAGTAGAAGACATCAAAACCAACAAAACAGCTCAACTTGGGAAGATACAAAAAATAAAACAGAAAATTGCCCAGTTAAACTGATGGCATTGAGATCACAGTCTATTCTCACTAATTGAAAATTATACTCTTAATTCAAAGAATAATACCTCTCGAAAAAGAAATTAAGGGGGCGCGGGTTGCCCCTCGTTTCCCCTCTTTATACTTCACCGATGAGCCTCCAAATGTCATCAGGGAAGCGCCTTATCTAAATAAACCTGTATACCATTTGAAGCAAATCAGATAGAAAAAACAATTTATCTAAATTAAAGGGGGGGATTAGGCCTCGTTCCCCCCTTTAGACTTAAACAATGAATCTGCAAATCTAATCAGGGAAGCGCCTTATCTGAATTAACCGGTATACCAAATTTGAAGAAAATTTGATAATTCTACATGAAAAACACATTTATATATAAGTTAACAGGGGGTTAGCTCACCGTTCCCCGGTTCATTTCCCGGTCCATCGTTCATTTATACTCTACCAATGAGCCCCCAAACCTAATCATGGAAGTGCCTTATAAGTATGAACCTAGAGAACAAATGTGAAGCAAATCGGATATTTCTATCAATAGTTACCACGCTACGTGCATACATACATACATACTTACATTGAGAACCGGCGGGCACATTAGCTTTCAGGCTTTGACAGCCTGTGAGCTAAAAATGACTTTCATCGTTGTTTATAGCAATGGCAGGAGCGGTAGAGCAAGTGTGTGTGATCTGATGGAGCCTACTTTAAAAACGATTCAGTAAATATGTGCCTATATTGTGTTAATAAAGAGTTACAACGGCATTGCGGGAACGTTTTTACTGCCTCGCGTATAACAACAGTATTTAAGTGTAGAAGAAGGCTTAATTACAAACACATATAAAATAAAGAGCTTAGTGAATAACTTAAGAAGTCTGCTAAAAAATAAAAATATATACATTTTGAAAAACATTAATTATAACTATGTTTAAATATTCTTCTTTTAGATTACTCATTTCATTTTTTATGCAAAACTTTTTACGGATTTCTTACAAACTTTCATCGGGGATTAAAAATGATAATTCGCATCATTTTTTATAGCATCATTTCAGTTTTGAAAAAAATTGGAAGGGGTTATTATTTTCTAAAATACTTTAATTATTTTTTAAGCTTTGTGAAAGATGATAATCAATATCAAATCTTTAAGTTCTTGGAAATAAGCTCCTCATTAAAATTTCAAACATCAAAAATAAATAATAAATTTAATCCACCATCTAATTAATTCTTGAAACAGGTTCTGATATAAGTTGTGGACATTGACAGTAAAGTATTCTTTTAAATTTTAACATTAAAAAATGGCACATATACTAAAATTAGGCAAAAATGTACTTAATATGCCCGCAACCGGTACTTAGTTACCTTAAAGTATAGGGCTGACCAAAAGTCTTGCCCTGATTATAATTATTTATTGTGCTCAAACTATTATAATTACACATATGTTTGTTTGGATGCATTGTAAGTGCTGTTATACATTTTCTTATTTTTAACGTTCCTCAGTAAATTTCAACGTGTGCCCCTTTGATAGCTTGGGGAATGTCTACACTGTAAAAAAAAGGACTAAAAAACGGATATTCTACTGGCAATCTAGACGCCAGTACTATTTCTGTTTCTTAGGGAAATTTTTCCCCATAAAATACAGAAAATTTTCTGTTTTAATCAGAAAAACGGAATGTTTTCTGTAATTTATGGGGAAATATTTCTGTAAAAATAAGGAAATAGTACTGGCGCCTAGATTGCCAGTAGAATCTCCGTTTTCCCCCCTTTATTACAGTGTATTCTAGTCCCCGCGAACTGTTCTTTAACGTGTCTTCTGCTACAGTATGCACAGCAGCTTTTATCCTAGTTCTTCGACATCAGTAATTGGTGTGGCAAAAAAGTGTGATTCTTGATATAGCCTCCAAAGAAAAAATCCAGATGTTTAATAACTTGAGAGCGCGAAGACCGTGGTGTTGGTCCATCGATCCGGAAATGCTTCGTTCTATTGCCACAAAAAAACTGCTAAAACTTACCTATCCAATGATACAAAACATTATTCTACAAACGGTTAATTTGTAATGAATTATTATAATCAGGGCAAGGCTTTTGATTCACCTTGTATTTCATGTGAATGAAAGATGTGGTTTTCTGAAATTGAAGCTATTTAACATACAAAAAAGATAGGAAGAAATTTTTCTTAACGAGTCAATTACTGAAACTTAACTGGCATCTTACATAATTTCCTTTAAATGGAAGAAGTAGCTCTCTGAAATTGAAACTATGAAAGATACACTAAAAATAGGCGAAAATGTTTTTTCAAATGTCCGTTACTCTTCATTTTTATACCTTTAAGACCCATATTAGGCATTCATAAAAAATTCATCTTCTAAAGCATATTTCGTGAATTTTTGAAAGTACATTAGATGACTTGCACAATTATTTAATAATTTTTAGAAGGATTTTTCCAATTAAAATTAACTAAATTTGAATTTATAGGGATTTTGTGCTATATTTATAACTCTACTCAAATCATTCATTTAAAATATTTTTTAGTATTTTGTAGAGTTAGGAGATGTACAAATATAATGTTCCTACAACAGAAATACAGAAATATTTCCGAATTGAAACTCCCCACCCCCAAAACATTCAGCGTCAAGAAAGGTGAAAAAATGCAAAGGCAAAGAAATCATCCTTTAAAAATATCTCTTTTTTGTGCAACCATTAATTCTTTTGTAATAAGATAAAATAAAGTATTTATAACTTATTCTAATCTGTATTAATACAAATCGAAGTATTGGATGAATTTTGTAACAAGTTATTTTAATGGTGTTTTAAAGTACCGTCGGGGCATACGGGAAAGAAAGGGTTCAATGAAAGAAGTCGATTTTTGAAATTGGATGCTACTATTCAGATTTCTAAGAAAAATAAAAGTAATTAAAAATCCGTGTGGAGAGAGGCAGAGCTTGTTTAATAAAATAATAATAATAATAATAATAATAAATTGTGTTAGTCTTTTGAAACTGCATCTGTGTATAGGACAAGGGAATATATATATATTTTTTAATTGGCTTTTAACTATTCGGTAAATGTAAAGAATTCTATTCTTTAAAAAAAAAAAAAAATAAATAAATAAATTCTTGACCTTAAAAATTCTTGCGCGCTCGTCCTACAGGTCGATTTAGATTTCAAAGTTAAGTACAAATTTCACTAACAGAAATTAAATGAAGTTAGAGATAAACCCAGTTTAACAAATTTATCTGGCCACTTTTGACGAATTTTTAATTTCATTTTTCTGTAAGAGCGCGTTTTATCAAAATCATATTAAGGCGGTATTAAAAAAAATATTTTTCCACACCCTGCAACTCAAAATTTTTTGACACATTTTCAGACTCATTTTTAATAGTAAAAACATGAAACTTGCTTACGTGATTTTTTGAAGAGATTTACAAGCGACCTGAGTTTTTATTTTTCGTTCAATTAATTAGTACTTGATTTACTATTATTTTCACCATTTTATTCGTTTCCTGAAATATCGCTTCGGGAAATTCAATTCGGGGCCTAATTTTTTTAAATATATTCTGCATTTATCAAAAACAAAAGACCGACATAGCCCATTATATAGTTTCTGAATAAGAAAACTTGCGAATTGGATACGTTTGAGAGCGAAAATAAATTTAAAAAGGAGTCAGAAAATAAACCGTTTGGATTTGAGTACACCCTTAAGACGATAATTGTTTCGTCAACCCCTATTTTTGTTTAATTATTTTTGACTGGAAGAGTGGATCCTATCAAAAACTTGTCAGTATGAAAGTTGTAAATAATATTAAGAAGATGCATAATAAATTTAAACGGATTAGATATCTCGTGAATTGATGAAGTTATGATTTTTTTTCTTCTTCAACTCCCCCATTTTTTTCGTTTTTATTTTTTTTTTCCAGTAAGAGTTGGTTTTATCAAAAGCTTGTCAGTATAAATGTTGCAGATTATATTAAGAAGATTTACAATAAGTATAGGTGAATTTGATATCGTAAGAATTGACGAAGTTATGAATTTTGTTCCCCCTAAAACCCTATTTTTGCGCCTCTTGAGCCCATTTTTAATTTTATCAAAAGTCTGTCATACATATATTTTGGCCCATTTCCTATACGTAATAATAACTTTAAACTGATTTGATATGTATGAAAATTAAGAAAGTATGAGTTTTTTTCGTTTTTCACAAAACTCCTCCCTATTTCCACCCCCTTGGTCAAATTTTGCTCATTAATGAACTTGACTGAGATTTTATGCATCTTGATTTTATGTATTCTTTTGTAAGAGATTTGTGCAGAATTGTGGAAGTTATTGTGTCCATAAAAAAGTGATATATATATAGAGAGAGATAGAGAGATAGATAAAAAATTTTATTGGCGGTGGTTTTGAGTTCTAGGAGACATGATCTGTGTAGATCTGCAAAACATTTTCCGAAATTACAACATAGGCAAGATTCCAATAGCTAGTACATCATACGAAATCTGCCTAATAACCACTTAATGTCTGCTCCGAAAAAATATTTTTTCAATCGTTTTGTACAACTTTGATTATGTTTTACTAAATTATTATTTTATTATTGTTATTCAAATAAATAAATAATTTTAGGCAATATTTGAGAAGAATGTTTTGAACGTTTTTTTTTTTTTTTTTTTTTTTTTTTTTTTTTTTTTTTTTTTAAATAGAAAACATTATATATTTTGCTAATATTTTTTCCAGCTTATTTGAATACAAGTTTCATTCAATCGTACCAGCAGAACTTGTAACAAATAAAAGAAAAAAAAAAACTATTTTCTGATAACTTGTCTCCCATTAAGAGTGTTAAAATACAGTCACCTCTCACTTCTACGCGTTTGAAGAAATTGATTTAAAATCGCCCATAACTGAGAGCACGTACAACAGAGAGGATATTGTATGTAGTAATTCTTTATGCACATTATACACATTAATGGAAAGAAAAACATTTTGAAACATAAGAATAATGATTAATAACCTCTGATAAAATGAAATGGGTGTAATATTGGTATAGTGTATTAAAAAAGAACCTTACACTTTCACTATAAAATTTTGTTTAAAAAATACAATAAATGTAAAATTTCATTTTAAATAGATAAAAGATATACTTACAAAAATAAATGCCAGTTAGTCTGATTTTAAGAAATCGTCAGTTCTAGTTTGTTTTTGCTTAGGCCGCGTTTGTACATCGACCTTTTCTAATGCATTAATACACGTCATTGCATTTGATGTTACGTAAGCATTTTGAAGGTAACATCTCAAAGGATTCCTAAAGGAGTGGGATAAAATGGAACAATTACAGTATCAGTTTCCTCATTATCATCATCTTCTTCTTTTTCAGTTGTCATATCATCAAAAACAGTTTCATATTTCTTATTTCCAGTCATGTTAAATTTTCATCAACATTGACGAAATCTTAAAATGAAAGATAATCTTGGCTTTTGCTGTTCCATTCTTCTTTGTCTATGTTAAAATCATTGATGTTGTTTTCATTTTCCTGTAATGGAATAACTTCAGCATCATTTGAATGAACAAACCGCGCTTTTTTAAAGCAGTTCGAAATTGTTGTGGCTGTTACGTTGCAAGAGAAAACCAACATATGCAGTGCATCCAGAATCCAAATTTTCTTGAATCCCTTTTTCTGCTCTAGTTATATAAACATTCTTCGCACAAAATGTTTCCTATACTGCGCTTTAACCGACCTTATTATACCGAGATCTAACGGCTGGTGTCTGGTAGTAAAATTTGAAGCTTTTTTTTAGCCAGCTTTATATCAAATTCCTTTAAAAAGTCTAATAAAATTTTCGATGTCATCCAGTCTTTAGTGTTACTTGCATAAGAACATGGCAACTTCTTCAGATTTTTTTTTATACACTATGGATTCTTGGATTTAACAACCACTATTGGCGGTAACTTTTCTGAACCGTTCGCATTGCAAATAAAATCACAGTCACTCTTTCTTTGTTATGTTTGCCACCATGACATCTATCTCCCTTAAAACCCAGCATTCTTTTTGGAAAAAGATGATAAAAAAAACCTGTTTTATCACAGTTAAAAATTTTCTTAACGTCAAAGTTTTTAATTAAATTTGAAAGGTTTACGATCCATTCATTAACAGTTGAATCTGAAACGAATGCGCTTCACCACATAGACAATGATTTGTTAAATGGTGTCTAATCTTGAGATTTTCTAGCCATCCACAAGAAGCCAAAAATTCTTTAATTCTTTTATGACAAAGTGAGTGCCTTTTCTTTGTATAACTCGCCGCTAATGGGTAAATTAGAAACTCTCATTTACATGAACCAATGAATTAAAGTAATTTTCCAGTCTGAGTTCCTGATCTTTTCTTCGCTTATATAGAACATTCACTGTTAATTTTTATTGAAAAAATATCCAGCTGCTACCGTAAAGGCAAGGAGGGAAGGGAACACACGCATGGCTTGATAAAAAGGAAAGAAAAAAAGGAAACATTAGAACTGATGAAAGAGGGTGAAAAGTAGAATTGTAACACCCTCTCTGGCGCTTTGTGGAACTATCTTTTGACCTAGACGCTGTGCAGAAAATTCCTTATGGATAAAAAAGGTTTCACAATTAACTCAGATTTTGTGAATTGCGCTGTTATTTCCGCGTATAACTGAGAGAGAAAATTCATAGTGGCGCTTATAAGTGAGAGATCTATAGCATTATTTTTCTATTCCTCGTGGCGGGACGTTACGAAATTCGCGTATCACTGAGAGGTGCATAAGTGATAGGTGACTGTATTTCAAAAACTATTAACTGTATGTTTTATTTATATTTATATTATTATATACGAACATAATCTACACCTTTTACAGACCTTTTTATTAAATTCCTTATCGGCAATTATCAAAACTAACTACAGTAGAACCCCGCTAATCCGAGCTAATTGGGACCGGTGCCAGTTCGGATTACCCGAAATTCTGTTAAAAATATAAAAGAAAAAGATGCGTGTATAAAAAATGTACGTTATAAGTACTCAGTAGTACAGTAAACATCGTGTAATTCAGCATCCTAATGTCCGGCATGCGGGATAATCCTGCACGACTTTCGGAAAAAAAATAATATTCCTGTTTAATCACTCCTGGTGTTTATAATAATCCAATGGAACTTCAGAATGAGGAATCACGTAACAACCCATTACAAACGGTTCAAAATCGCGAATCTATAAATAACTCAATCACCATATCGACGAGGGGTGAAGAGAAAAACATTTCTGTAGATAATTTGCAAAATCATACTGTTGAAAGGAAAAATAATTTTTATTATCCGGATTAAAGACTTTTGACATTTTAGAAAGGGATTTTATACTGCCTAGCTAACACACTGATATTCGAATTTTTTTTTTTAATATGGCTTCTACTAGTCGGCCTACAGTACACGTTTACATTTTATATCCGTGAACATATGTTGTTGTACTTTTACATTATTGAGTATTTTTTTTATTCGGTTTTTTAATTTGTTCAAGTATATTTTTCGAAAATAAAATCGGTTCGGATTAACCGGAATTTCAGATCAGCGGGGCTCGGATTAGCGGGGTTTACTGTATATACAATTTGTCTATAAAAGATTGGCCCATTTTCAACGGTGTATTATAACAATTTAATTTAGGCTTTTACAACAAATCACAAATCCAATTGGAGGTAATCTAACAAAGTTTTTCTGACACATTTTCAATATGTTCTCCTTTATTTATACGGCACACATCCAACCTAAAGTCTAATTCTTCCCACACTTCGGTTAAGAAGTCTGGAGTAATGGAAGCAATAGTCTCTTCAATTCTGTGTGTTTTTGTCACGGGGTATCACAATTGAACTTTTAACGAAACGCACGTTTAACTAAAATTACAGATTCACTCTTTGCAAATTACGGAAAACGAAATGTTTTACACTCAGAAGTCGTCATTTTGCGTATATGGAACTGCAAGCGAGTAAACAACAAGTCAGTACTTATGGATGTGCTAATCAAAAACTGTTAGATTTGCTCTTTATTTCGGACCTTGATCCAACACTCTACAACGCTTACAGCCCGTATTAAAATTTATAAATGGGGCATTCTTTTATGTACAACTGGTATTATCATTATTTACTTCTGTTCATTAATTAAATTTTGATTACACTGTACCGTTAACGCAATACAGTAGAACTCCGCTAATCCAAATCCCGCTGATCCGAAATTCCGCTAATCCGAACCGATCTTATTTCCGAAAAATATACTCGAACATATTAAAAAAAAAACAGAATTAAAAAATGCACAATAATGTAAAAGTAGAACACATGTACACGAATATAAAATGAAAACGTGCACTGTAGGCCAACTGGTAGAAGCTATATTAAGAAAAAAGTCTCGAATATTAGTTTCCAGTCATATATTGCCAGTCATTATAAAATTCTTTTCTAAAATACAAAAATTATTTAATTCGGATGATAAAAAATTATTTTTTCTTTCAACAGTTTGATTTCTCAAGTTATCTAAGGAAATGTTCTTTTCTTCGAATCTCGACCGTGGTGACAGCTATGTATAGGTTCACGATTTTGAACTGTAATAAGTTGTTACGTAATTCCTCATTCTGAAGTTCAGTTGGATTATTATAATAAACACATGGAGTGATAAAACAGGAATACTATTTTCTCCGAAAGTCGTGCAGGATTACCCCTCATGTCGGACCTTAGGATGCCGTATTACAGGACGTTTACTGTACTACTGAGTACTTATACATTTTTATAGCACGTATCTTTTTCTTTTCTATTTTTATCAGAATTTGGGGTAATCCGAACTGGCACTGAATGAAAAAATGACTATTAGAATAATAATTTTTTGGCCCATAAGTATCGGCCTTTCTTTTCGCTCAGGTGGAAAAATTCAATTCCTGTGACACATTTTTACAGATAAATTCAGTTTACGTGATAACTTTATCAATCAATATGATTAACGTAATAATTATAATATTAGGATGTCCGGAAAGTTCGTGCCAATTTTTCGAAGGTGGTCTAAGGATTGGTCTGAATATATCAGAACGATTGAAAACAAATGACATGCATAGGGAGGTAGGGGAGGTATGATACACTTTTTTTTACTAATTTTTTACAACCCTTAGAAACTTATTTTGAAACAAATTTTTCGTGTTTTCTTATAAAGTGACCTTTTATTCATTTATTAAAAAGATTGTGAATTTAAAAAATAATCATTCAAAAAATATATTCAATTATTGTGAATGGTTACTACTGTATCAAATCTCCCCATTGCTGGGGAGGATTGATACACTAGCAAGGGAGGTTTGATACATTGTTATGTAAATTGAAAAAAAAAAAAAGATGCAGACAATTCAATTTATGTGTCATACAGTTTTTCATGATAAATCTTGAAATATTGAAGTAAAATTTAAAAAGAAATGACATTGACATATTTTTGTTTCAAAAAAGTTTTTTACAAAAATATTAAACAATTGCTATTATTTAAACAATTCTATTAACACAATTTTTAGAAAATAAATAATGAAAAAAAAAAACCCTATAGATCTTGCTGCAAGAACAAATGAAGTGAACATTGCTGATTTGCAAACAATTTAACAGAAATTTAGCACATTTAAGATTTCTTTAACCCTTGCAGGTCAAATCATTTTCAATGCTAAAGTGTTAAATAAATGAATGGCACCGGAATTTACCAACAAATTTAATTGGAAATAAGAAAAGGGCTATATTTCACTTTCATATTAAATGGAAAATATTTTACAAAATGCTAGGGCCAGTGTGGCGTTTGGGAATTAAAATTAAATGGTTTCATAAACATACCGCCACCCCTGAAATAGTTAAAAGAAAAAGTAATAAATCTATCATTTTGGTAAGTAAAATCGGGTGGATTTAATATATTTTTTTTAATTTTCCCTTCGTCAATCATATAAACATCTTCCTTTTCAGGCCATTTAAACTTTTTTCCTTCTACATGACGAGCAAAACGCACTAACCATCTATCATCGCACTGCTTTTCTATGTAACCTACATAATGTCTATGAATAGTCTCTTTGTTCTTCCTTACCAATTTCAGTAGCTCTTGCTGTAAAACATTAATTAATATTACAGTCCTATATTAGTTAAAAACTTAAAAAAAAAACAATTAAATTTCAAATATACAAGTGTATCATTTCTCCCCAGCACTAATGTATCATTTCTCCCTATCATGCCTTATTGGATTTTCAATCATTTTGTATAAATGCAGTTGCAAAATTCCAATCTGCTTTCTGGTAAAACTCAACCTAACAATGTGCTTTACAATTAAAAAAAAATACAAGATATTATCTTCACAATAATAAGAGTTATGAAAGAAAATCAGTATTTAAAAAATTTTACATTGACATTCCAAAAGTCTTCAAAGTTAAAAGAAAAAAAAAACGTTGCCAGTTCTTCACTGCTAAGTCCAGCTAATGATTGCCTCTGCTAATAAAAGAAGACTTTACATCTGTTACTATGGCTGTTAATATCATTTGTTAAGAAAAATTGTCAATGTATCAACCCTCCCTATGTATCAAACCTCCCCTACCTCCCCTACATATCATAAAGGACGGTACTTCAGGCATATTTGAAAAAAAAAATTGACTACAATACGTTACTTTTTGTCAGTTTTATACGTTTTTGGACATGGAAGAAAACAAAAAGCATTTAGGCATTTAATGCCTTTCTTTTACCGGAACGTCAAAAATGCAACAATCACTGACCGAGAATAACCCACGCTATACGAGACGTAAATTAGCAGAAAGGTTAAATATATCAAAATACACGAGCATTTTGTGAAGCTTGGCTACATAAACCGTTTTTATGTATGGGTTCACAACGGTTTAATGGAGAAAAATCTGAAGGATCGCATTTCCATTTGTGACTCGCTCTATAAATGCAACGAGGAGACACCATTATTGAAGCAACTAGTGACGGTTGGCGAAAAATGGGTCATTTGTAATAATGTTATACAAGTACAGGGTGATTATAATTAAAGTCCCAGTTTCAAAACGCTCTAAAAAAAAGAACCACTCGTTAGAATGGCGTCAAAATTTAACAGCGTATTATTGAAGAAGGGGGAAAGAACATGAACCAAAAAAAAGTTCCAAATTTTAGCGACAGATGGCGCTGTAAGCGTCAGAATTTCGACTACAAATGACAAATTGTAAAACAACGGCTAAGGCGTAAGTTACACGATATAAACAAACTGTATTATTCAGTGTGCATGACTGTACACATGTGATACTGTTAGTTACGTAAGCCCGTCCACCACGGCAAGGTCGTATCACATCGGATGGGAAAAATCGGTTTTTAATTGTCCTGAGGCCAAAAACCGCATAAAAAGCATCTATCCAATCAGTTTTTAATTGTCCTGAGGCTAAAAACCGCATAAAAAGCATCCATCCAATCGGTTTTTAATTGTCCTGAGGCCAAAAACCGCATAAAAAGCATCCATCCAATCGGTTTTTAATTGTCCCGAGGCCAAAAACCGCATAAAAAGCATCCATTCAATCGGTTTTTAAGTTTCGCGAGACTGGCGCAAAACATGTTCAATATGCTGTCCACCGTTGTGTGCAACAAGATTAAATCGGGAAACAGCATGTTCCACAACCGATCGAAGTGTATCCGGGGTCAAGTTCAGAATGTGTTACACAATGCGTGTCTTTAATTCAGCTACGTTGGCAATCGGAGTACTGAACCCAATATCTTTCAGATAACCCCACAGCCAGAAATCACACGGATTAAGATCAGGTGATCGGGCCGGCCAGGCTGTAGGAAAATGACGATAGATAATTCTAGCATTTCCGAAATGCCGCCTCAACAACTGCTTCACTCAATTTGCAATGTGCGGAGGAGCACCATCTTGCATAAAAATGATACTATCCAGACATTCACGCTGTTGCAGAGCTGGAATGACGTCATTACGTAAAAGAGACTCATAGCGCTGACCATTGGCGGTAACGGTAACAGGACCGAAAGCACCCGTCTCCTCGAAAAAATACGGCCCTATGATAAATGATGCCGTAAATCCGCACCACACAGTGACCTTTGCAGGATGAAGTGGCACTGGGTTCGTTGCGAGTGGATTTTCTGTTGCCCATATTCGACAATTCTGTGTATTGACATATCCCGTCAGGTGGAAATGGGCTTCGTCTGTCCACAGAATTTTCCACGGCCAATCATTGTCCACTTCCATGCGAGCAAGAAATTCCAAAGCAAAACCCTCTCTTGCTGGCAGGTCAGAAGGGAACAACTCCTGCACATGGAAAATTTTATACGGATAGCCTTGCAGGATGTTTCGTAGAATGTTATGTACCGTGCTCACAGACCTGTTCAATGTTCGGGCAATTCTCCGTGCACTGCATGGTTGCTCACCACCGCTAGACTCCTCCTGAACTGCTGTGGCCACTTCTTCAACTATCGCCGAATCACATCTTTTCCTTTCTCTACCAGACTGCACATCAAACGAACCTGTATTTTCGAATTTTTTCATCATTTTCACCAGACCTCTGACAGTCATCGGTCCAACGCCTTTTTTCATACCCTTGAGAGTCCAGAACTTCTGCAGAGCTACTGGTGCAGAATCACCGTTCTTGTAATAAAGCTTTACAAGCAGAGCACGATCCTTCATTGCGACACTCATGGCCAACGTCTGAGACGCGAAATGAGGAAACGCCGTTTACCCAACGCTTTTATAACACCTGAAATTGTCGTGCGCATGCCAGGTATTTTAATTTACATATACTGACGCTTACTGCGCCATCTGTCACTAAAATTTGGAACTTTTTTTTGTTCATGTTCTTTTCCCCTTCTTCAATAAGACGCTGTTAAATTTTGACGCCATTCTAACGTGTGGTTCGTTTTTTAGAGCGTTTTGAAACTGGGACTTTAATTATAATCACCCTGTATAATGCTATAAAAATTTAAACGTTTTGATCGAGATAAACAATCATGTCGAAAAGTTTTTCGCTGAAAAATCTGAGAGATTTTAGATGGACAGAATTTTCAAGTTACCTGAAAGATAAAGAATGGTTTGTAGAACAAAATGGCACCTATATAATTTAATAAATGTTTAATAAAATTTAAATCTTGTGCGTTTAAATTTTTCTTCAAAATTGGCAAGACTTTTCCGGTAACAGAATACTTGTATATATACCGGGTGTCCTAAAAGGACCGACTGATTTTAAAATTCAATAACTTGTCAACTATTTAAAAAAAATTCTGGGGGGTTATGTAAGATGTGAAACTGCGATTCCTAGTTTTAGTAAGCACGATAGCGCTGCTAGCACTAGATGCTAAATACAGGCTCGTTTTTATTCCCTTTTTCTTCTTCCATGAGGAAAAAGGAGATTAAAATGTATTGAGTGGATCCCGAAGCGCTAAAAATCGAGCTTCAATTTAGCGTCTATTGCTCGCAGCACCATGTACTGTTTGTAATTCAAACTAAAAACGAGAATCACAGTAAAAAAAAAAAAAATAAAGAAAGAAAGAAAGAAATAAAAAAAAAATAAAAAACTCCTGAAATCATACATAATCCTATTGCAAGAATTTTTTTAATGTTTGTCACCGCTTGCAAGTTACTGAATTTTAAAATCAGGCAGTCCTTTTTAAGACACTGGGTATGTACTTATCCTTTGTTTAATGGGGTTTTATTACCTTTGGTATATTCTGCTGAGCTATATATGTATACATGGCAGATTAGATGCTGTTGCCAATAAAATTATATGAATAAAATGTGTCGTCTGGTTGTCGATCCAGGAAGACATGTAGAGCGTTGGAAATTTAAGTTCAAGGTCATGCGTTCGACATCCGGCGGGGGCAATTTTTCACTCAGTTTGAAAAATTCAGTTTGCGTAATATAGAAACTGATCACAAATCTTAAATGATGCATAACTCCTTCGCAGCTATCAGTATAAACCGCACAAAAAAGACATTATTGGATAGGATTTAATAAAACTGGCCAATATCTGGGATTTGATAAAAGACTTGAATAATCATACTATCACTGGTTATTTTAGAGATACAAATCAATTTTTTTAAATAAAAAGTGCGAACAAGAAATATTCGGCATTACTTGAACATTACCCAAGTATTTAAAATAAGAAGCCTAATTAACTGAAAACAAACATAAAAAAAAAGTATTATGTGCATTAATTAAGACGTTTTATAACTGAATAAAAAACTATGAATATTTATGTAAACTCGATTTGTATGTGAACTATTTCACTCTTAATTCAAACTTTTGCATAAATTTACAATTAAAATCGTTTTTAGAACATCAGATTATAATTCCCATTTGTTTTATCCATTAATGAATAAACAATACCCGTTTTATTCTTGTTTTGAAAAAAAAAAATGAAACTGTTTTCGTTTTCTTAAAAAAACAAAAAAATAAAGAAATATTTATCATTTTGTACGTATCGGACACTATGAAAATTGAATTCAAATACTTCAGTTATCTCAAAGAAAGAATACCACCAGTAAAACTGATGAATTTAATCTAATATCTAAAACATTATTTACAATGTTTCTGTTATATATATCACTAGCAGCCTAACGCCCGCTACGCTGGTCAGTTTTTCTAAATAAACCTTGAATTACACGAAATATATCTGTGAATTTGATCATGCGTTTTAAAGCAATATGGAAATTTACCTGGAATGCCCAATCTAATTGGCGAACGCAATATGAACGTTATTACGCTATTATATCTTTTGAGCCATACAAAATTTAGTCTGTTAAGGGCCAACTTCTTTCGTTGATCATTTAGTGTAGTATTTGGTGAAGAACGACAGAACAATATGTAATATACTAAGAGGGTTCATGAAAAATTATCAATGCAAGTTTCATCAGAATCTGTTAATTGGACATACTGAAAAGGCTAATCGTTCATAATTTGGTTCGCCTGATTCTAAAACAATCACCCTTAATTCTATAATCAAGCAACCTGACGACCAAGCAACACCAATCGAATGATATGTGCTTTATACTAAAACATTCACGGAAAAATTAATTAACCGAGCAAGTTCCATTGAAATCTACGTAGCAGGATCTTTTAAACTGGAAAATGTACCGAAACATTTCATAAAAATAACCTAATTAACAGTTTAAATCCCGTGAAAATTCATTCAGCGGAACCTTAAAAAAAATGCCAATCTTTCGAAATTGGGTTCATCTGATTTAGATCATTACCCATAATTATTTAATTAAGCAATGTAGAACATTATATTTTGTACTAACACTTTTCTGTAAATTATCTAACTAACAATGTAAGCCCCATCAAAATCAACTCTGTAGAAGTAAATTTAATAGCGGTCGGAATGAAATTTCTCTTTGCATTTTATATACATTGAGATAGTTAAATATAGCTATCATAATCGCGTTAACCTGATTATAGAACTCTCAGGGGTGTAGGGGTAGATATACGTCGTATCATTTCTGGATATTTAAAGAAACTCTGCACAACTTCCATAACTATAGCATTCTAGTATATATCCTTTGTCTGTAGCGTATTATCCTCCAATTTTCTTTACTATACTACTGAGAACTTTTTCCGCACAGCTTCGTAACTAAACAATTTTGAAAGATATGATAAATATTGAAAAAATCCCTGAAACATTATATAACTAACTGTGCAACTGTCATTAAAATCCATTCAGTAAACCTTGAAATCTTTCCTAATCGATCTTAGAACTCCTGTAACTATTACTAAGCAACTTGGAACGATGGTTTTTACATTAAACTATTTATAAATGAAATTTACTATCTAATAGTGTAAGTTCTGCAAAATTATGTTCAGTAGAATCTGAGTTATAAACAATCGGAATGAAATAGGAATTTACGCTTTACATATAGTAATAGAGGCCTTTTCCCGCTATCCTGGTCGGTTTCTGCAAACGAAACTTTAATCAAACGAAATATATCGGTGTATTTGATCTTGTGTTTTATATCAATAAATACATTTATCTCCAATGATCATCCGCGTTGCTTAAAACAATATGAACGCCACTACGGTTTTATATCTTCTAATGTCTCAAACAAAATTTGGACTGTTATGAAGCAAATATTTTAGTTGATTATTTATAATTCATTATGAAAAAGAACGGAAGAACAATATGTAGAATATTAAAATCAACTATGAAAATTAAAAATTGCAAATCTCATCAAAATCCGTTCGGTAAAACCTTCTACTAAGACTAAATTTTCATAATCGGGTTCACCAGATAATAGAACATTCAGCTATAATTCTATAGCAAAGCAATGTAGAACAATATGCGTTACATACTAAAATCTTTCCTGAAAAAATATATAACAACAGTGCTAATTAACTCAGTAGAACCTTTTAAAAAGGCTAATCTTTCAAAATAGGGTTCACTGATTAAAGACCTTTCGCACACAATTCTATAACTTAGCAACGTAGAATAATATGTGTTATATATGAAACACTTTCTTGAAAATTTATCTAACAATGCAAATCTTCTCAAAATCCACTGAAAAGAACTCAAGTTATAAGCGGTCGGACCGAAATTGCCCTTTTTATTTTATATTTGAAGTTGATAGTTAAATATATCTTCCATAATCAAGTTAACGTGATTGTAAAATTTTCAGGAATGTAGCATAGACTTTCTGGATTTTTTTAGAAACTCTGCACTCCATAGCTATTCATATATACTCTCTAATATATACCCTCTGCCTGTAGATTTTATACTACTTTTTTTTTTCAAATACACCACTGAGAACTTTCCTCATAGTTCCATAACTAAAAATGTAGAATGACATGTCAAATATTGCAACAATCCCTAATATTACCTAACTGTCCAACTCCAATCAAAATACGTTCAGTAGAACTAAGGTAATCTTTCACATTCGGGTTCACCTAGTTTTGGAACTTTCTCTCTTGTAATCTAATTTTCTGAAATCTGATTTGTTGCCAAGTTTGTGCTTCAGAAAAACAATAACCCAGAAGAAAACTTCGCTACAGAGAAGTACCATCCATGCAAGTAGTACCAACCACCCACAAAAAATAATCTAACTAACATCCCATCAAAATACATCCAAATTATACTCAAATTAATTACACTCAAATTATAAACGGGTGAAAGGAAAAGTAAATTTGCATTTTATATAATTACAATAGATGTAACTTTCATAATTGCGTTCACCTTTCTGTATAGCTTTTCCAATAGCTATATAACTAAAACTAAGCAACGTAGGACACTGTGTGTATACATAAAAACCGTTCCAAAAACATTACCTAACTAATAGTGGCATATCCTATCAAAATATTATAAAGAATAGAAATAAAATGCAAATTTCCGTTTTAAATATGTAGTAGATGATGATGATACGATTTTCTGTAATAGAATTCATCATGAAGTTTTCGCTTCATACATAAACGATGCTTTCAACATTGTAATTAATACGTCGATTGAAGAAGTATCCGATTACGGAAGATTAACCAGAAATTCCATGAGCAACTACCCAAAGAAAGGTGAATATATGGCTTTTGTGATACTTTTATGTTAGCAGGGCGCAAGTAATAAATCAACAAAGATTGTATCCATATCTTATTCTTATTTTATTATTACCGTTCAAAATAAAAACATTTCACTCATTTCATTTATAATACATGATTTACACTAATGTCATTGAAAAAGATAAAAAGTAAAACAATAGGAAATAGTTTCATAACTTAAAACAAAGAATTGTTTTTAATTTACATACGCGAAATGTAACTACTGCTATTGGCAATTTTAAAAATGCAAATGGCGATATTTACATACGGATACGGCTGACATAAAAGTACCCATTTTTTCTTCTTAATCTAGGAGCAAGTGATAAATCGCGATGTATTATTTCAATTCCAATTTCTTTCATTGAAAAAAGTAATACTTACGCATTATTCGGACCATGAAATAGATCGCCAAAAATGGTTGACAATTGCCAATCTTGTTTATCGTTTGCCAATTTCGTTCAAAAAAGTAATTTAACATTCTTAAATACATAATCTTGTTAAAAATGGAAAATTGTTTTAAGTAAATAAATAAATAAAATATATAACATAAAACTACATACTATAAACTATAATAAATAAAAATTATAATAATAAAATTAATTTAAAACTATACTAAATAAACTATCAAATGGACAAAAAATAAGGGTTGCTGTAATTAATGTAATTGCCATGCTTGGCGCAGTTGTATCTGACATGGCCCGGATGTAAGTACCACAAAATTTTTAAACTCGTACAAACATTGCTTTCATTTTTTTTTAATATTTTCGTTTTATAATGTTAATTTCTAAGTGGATCGCTTCCTTGTATTTTAAATAAATCCAATATTTTTTTCTCTTTTTTTCAAGGCGTTTGTACATATTTATTTTATTCAAACTCATATAGCCGGTTCAATTCTTTAATCAAAAGATTTAACAAAAAGATTTAATTTGAATTTCTTTCGTTGCTACAGTAACGGATGTATAAGATGAATGAATATGGATGAATTATCACTTATAATGTTAGGTATTTCGAGGTTTTGGCTCCAAAGACATCGCCAAATTAGAAAAATATGAAATATCTCTCGAACTACTGGACTTAAAAGAATTTAGTTAGTACCATTCGATTCAGCATACAAAAATACACCAAAATATGTTATCAGTTGAAAAATAGCTATGAAATCAGATTTTTAAAGAATTTTTTTAAAGTTCGTTCGATTTTTTACCCTCCTTAGGGGTGGAATTTTAGAAAATCCTTTCTTAGCGGCACTCTATGTCATAAGAAGAATTTTTACCCCAAATTTCAAAACTTTAGGTTCAGTAGTTTGGGCTGCGCGTTGATTAATACAAAATTCAGACTTTCTTTTATATATATAGATTTAATCCTTCGATTCATAAAAAGTAACGATTTGGAAATGGGCCAAACTATTTGGAAATGGACCAATGAAAATCTGTGTATGTACCACGAAACCGCATCGAAAAAGTGAACTGGTGTTTTTTAAATAGACTCGCATTGCAGAAACTACCGGGCCAAAAAAACTCGAAAATCACTCAGATAGTCGCAGAAAAAAATCTACTTTCAGAAATTTAAAAAATATATTCCTTTGCGTACTGTAGAACCGAAAAATTTGACTAAAAATCGATCGATAAAAAATTCCTTTTGTTTCATGCCCGCGGGTTCCCAGAAGGAGATAGGCAGGGCTTTCAGGTGCAGATGTTAAGCAATAAAGTGTACTGGGTGTTTTAAAAGGGGTCCCGCGTCAGAATCTAAGGGGCGGAAAAACTCGAAACTTAGACAGCCAGATGGAAAATATTCCCCTTCCAGATATTCAAAATATTATTCTTATATCTTAATTACAAGCTGAGATATTAATTATTACTTCACTAATTGGTTTATTTCTATTAAATGCTCATTTTAAAATGCAGTCACATGATTTTTTATAGTAGCATTCTGCAGAACGGTCTAGAATATTTAAAAATACAGCATAAATGCTACTTATTCAATCCACTTATTTAATATAAAAATGTCAAAAGTTTAGTTACAACTATTTTCGAGTAGTAATTTCATCAAATATCCTAAATTTTTGCTTAAGACTTCCACCCCCTCGAATAATATATCTACTCATAGGTTGTTTAACGGAGTTTCGTTCATATACAGTTTTGTTAAGAATAGAGTGCGCTCTCTGGTGGGGGTGATTGTGGAACTAATAGAACGCGATTTTGTTGCTTTTTCAAAATCTAAAAAAGCGATCTGTTTTAAAAATTAAGATAGTTTATAACGCATTATAAAAAATTATAAAAAAAAGAATGGCGCGTCTCATTTCGGGAGGGGGGGGGGGGGATCGGTGCGAACAAAATTAGGAAATATAATAAGGCGATCTCTTTGAAACTTTACGATAGTTTATAACACATATTAAAAATGAGGCCGCGTCAAAAATTGGGGGGAGGGATGAGCGCGTTTTTACCAAGTGTAATCTAAGTGTAACTGCATGGAAAATAATGAATTGCGAAGCGATCTAGAATCGAAACGCAAAACAATTACGTCTGGAGCTGGCTAGAAAATAAGGATTGCTTCGCGATATCGAACGGAATCGTGAAGCGATTACGCGGGGGGTTGATGAGCGTAGAGAGCAGGTGCGGAGACCCCTAGTTTCATAAAAGAAGAAGCATTTTAAAATTAGAATTCCGTGTCGAAACTTATAATGAAAAAATAAGGATTAATTTTATAACAATTTAAAGGTAATTTTCCTAAACGATCCTTTATATAATTTGTTTTAATTGTTTCATTTCCATGCATAACAAGTAAAATATTTTAAATATTTTTTCTTCTAATTAGACAACTGAAATTAAGTAGTTTAATATATTTTAACACATATCATTGGTAACTTTACAGATTCCAAAAAATGTAAGATAAATACTGCGAAGATGGAATATTTAACGAGAATATTTTAAGAAGTCTGACCAACGTTTTTAAAGAAAGAAAAAGGATCAATTACAAATAAATAGAAATTAATGTAAATTAAAAGTAACTCAGAAGTCTCATACGTAATTAGAAAAAAAAAGAAAATATTAAAAAATAAATATCTTTCAACTTTCTTATTTTATATTACCTATTTCCTTCGTAATTCAAAATTATGTATAGATTTCTCATTAAAAATTTTGATGGAGGATTAAAAATGATAATGTCCCATTTATTTTAAAGCATTACTCGTTTCATTCCAGCTTTGAAAAGAAACTAGGAACGGTTATTATTTTTCTAAAAATAGATTTATCATTTTGTACGCTTTGTAAGAGATGATGATCAATTTCAAATATATAAATTACTGCTAACTAAATCCGTATAAAAAACTGATAAATTTAATTTAATGTCTTATAAACTATTGAAAAAGTTTGTGATATGTATTACTTTATTTCTTTGAAAGATATAACTTTCTGAAATTGGATTCTTGTATTGAAACTGCTAAAGAAAAATCAAAAGAAATGAAAATTTCTGTTCAGAGGCACAGAATTTGTTTTCCTTTTAATTTCCTTTTTACTTTTAGGCGTTAGTCATATATTGCTTATTTTTGTATGCACAACATGGAAAAATTTCTAATAATTTGTCTTTAAAATGAAAAGTAAATAGATATAACTTTAACACTGTCAACTACAAACTTAATTAGTTATTTTAATAATGCCAAAAAAGTATTTTTTTTTTCTGAAAAAAAAATATACGCTATTATTTTATGCTATAAAGATATGTTATAAATATATGCTAATATATGCTATAAAATATATGCTATTAAGTGCAATTTTAACACATTTTCTATTAGGTAACAAAGAAAGTGCGCGTGGTTTTCATTAGACATAAAAAATGACTTAAAAAACACTTAAACACCTATTTTATTCTTTGAAATATTTACGAATGGCTTCAATTACATGTTACCAACGCAATATATGCTTGCAAATGTCCTTTTTTGTAAAAATCCCTTTTTTAAGTCCAAAAATTGTGTAATAGACTTGGTGAAATCATCTTGTTTTTGTATTTGCTATTCCCACAGTCTATGGCAAAAATAGGTAATGGTTCGATGGAGCGACGTCCGGGGAGTAAGGTGGACGAGGCAAAACTTCCCAGTCTGGAGGTTTGAGTACGTGCTTGGTCGTGTTCGCCGTGTGAGGTCTACCATTATCATGGATGAAGAGAACTCCTCATCTGTTGATCATCAATAACAATTTTGGAGCACAGAAGCTGAAACATATTGCAAGTGTAAAGAGTAGCGTCGACTGTGATGGTTTTTCTACTTCCTAAGAATTCACAGTGGAACGATGACCAACGATGGCCTACGATGGGCAACTAAACGTACAGCATTATCATTTTTCTGATGAATGTCCGGTTTGGCGGCCAATGAGACAAAACCAAAAGTCGACCAATGATGTTTTCTCTTTCGACTATAATACATGACTCACATTACATGTCAATATTTCTTCCAGGAATGAGGCTTTGTTGTGACGTGACAGCGATGACAAGCAGATGCTCAACCGTCGGAGGTTGTTTCCTTGGACAGGACATCATGAACCCACTTGCTTAGTTATCACGTAACAGTCTTTGTCTGTGATTAAATTGATCTGTCACCTGTAATTCGCTGAGTGTGCATGTTTCGAGTGTTTCAGAAATGTAGTTCTGCTTAGTCAGGCGCAATCGAACCTGTGCTGATAGTATGTTTGATTCGCTTGCATAAAAACTGCTGAGCGCCTGCGTAATGCTAGACTGAGTGTGTTGATAACACCCTGTATATAATGCTACATCCAAAGCAGCTAAATTCAATCGAGTTTTGTGACTTAATGACGAAAATTTTTCACGAGATGAAATCGATGTTGAGCTAATCAAATTGAGAGTATAGACTATCAGAAAGCTAGACAGGCACCTATAAGCTATCGAAGAGGTGACTCGTCGTATGCTTTTTCAAGAAAATACCAGAATGTTTACAATGATAAGTATAAAAATTTTGTCATTCCAAAAGCAGTTTTCGATATAGCCTGCTATTCAAGCGAATTCTATTCCATGTTGATCAACCACGATCACGTATTTGTCGAGTTTGGATCAATATGTGAAACTACAGAAGACTACCTGTCCGAATACTTTAGTAGAATGCCATTGTCTCAAACAAAAGATTAATTTTTATTTAAATTACGCAAAAAATAAAAAAAATTGTGATTTCTTAATAAATCACATTTTAAATTTAAAATTAAATTTAAATATTGGTTCTGACTAATTAAAACTTGTAAAAATTCATTAAAATTTCATTATAAATGCCTGCATTGTACACAGAACCAATACTCAGCCTGCTGATGACAAATCTGAAAACACCAAAAAACTGGACCTCGCACAGTCATAACTGGTATTTAAGCATAATCAACTAGTGATCTTGCATACATAATCCCCACTGATGTTCTAACATGCAGAACCAAATTATCTCGCAATCAAAAAATCAGTGATGATACACTATTTCAAAATGCCTGCATTGTACATCACTGTTTCATAAAAGGTGGAGGCGGGAAGCGGCGGCGGTACACCAATGTAGTACTTCTAAGTGTCCTGTTGCGTGTGAGTCTCGTCCTGCAGTCGTCCGGTCGAGATATCCTGTTCCTGGCTGTTCCCATTGGCCCGTATCTGTGGGTCCATGTCATAATGATGACAACGAGGACGACTTTCTGCCTAGCCCGAAGCGAACCAAATAGCTTGGAGATGTTCGCCCAGTGCTTGCACGTAAATATATCAGTTATTATACAAAGCCTGCTGGTCAGATACTCCAAGCCAATGTGCAAGTTATATTAATGTTTGGAAATTTTTCCTGAGAGAAACGCCCGGGTGCCATGATGGCCCGGGTGCGATTCCCGGCATGGAATCTTTTTCACTAGGTTGGTCTTTGCACCTTTTAAGCAATTACTTTGAGATTTGATTTTCATTTGAAATATTGTATGCAAGGCGTATGTTTCTCTCTGGAAAAATTTTCCAAATATTAATATGAATTCAATCGATGCTGGATTTTATGAAGTGTCTGTGTTTGCCCCAGATCGGTGGCTCACGGAAAATATTCCATCTTGTGCTGCGTTTGTAGCCTTGCCAACCTGTAATAGTGAGCAGTTCCAGGCTGGGTATCGTTCCATGTGGTTTAGTCGGTAGAACGTCAGTGCGCTATACTAATGGACCGGGTTCGATTCCCGGCATGGAATTTTTTTCACTAGGTTAGTCTTTGCGCCTTTTAAATAATTACTTTGAGATTTTATTTTCATTTGAAATATTGTGTGCAAGTTTCAGGCAGGTTTCATGAGGATTATGCTTGATTTCCCACTCCAGATGGAATTTGTCTGCGGTGCATGGATGACACAAGGAGCTTGTCTTCGAGGATCTCGTCTCCGGAAGAAAATCGGTTGATCCACATTTGAACCGCCCATTACTGAAGTCCCTCCAACGCGGCTCTTCTAGCGGCCTGTGCAGCTTAGTTTCGTAATTGGAACTCGTAGAGCAAAATAGGTCTCAAAAGCTCATTTGTCAACGACATGTTCTTTCATTGGTTGCACCTCCTACAAAACTGATACCGAAACGTGTGATATGCTAAACAACTCCTGAATGAAGCTTTAATAGAACGTGGAGATATGACGTCATTGGAATCAGTTTGACAATGCCTATACGACAAAAGTAACTGTTCATAAAAACCGCTCGACTTCCTTGGTTACCTGATAACAGAATACTTCATCTTATTGTTCGCATTTCATGAATACATCCTGTTTATCGTTTACGTTTATGATAATGAATTTATATACAGTTTAGAATATTCGTTTAATATTTACTCGTGTTTAGAAATAACTTTAGGAGCTTTTAGTACCGTAGATATTTTGAACTTAAATAATACTCATCTTTAAAATACAAGTGTTAATAACACTTACAAATTACAGTACCATGTTTTTGCAGAATTAATGGCATTCAGAAAAACGATATTCCGCTTTGACAAAATTGATTAAAACACATTTACCTGGAAATGTTTAGGAAAATCAGTGATACCAAAAGAAAGTTTGTTTTTATAAATGTTTCTTGAAGTCTAGAAAATATCATAGTTTCTGCGGTTTCGAATCATTAATAACTATTTTCGGAATCGTGGAAAACTCGGAAGAAGTAATTGTGTATTTTCGCACGTGGTTATGTTACATTTTTGCAGATTTAGAAACTTTTCTCGTTACATTGTGTATCAAAACAGCACAATATTAAAAAATATATTCTTTATAATCAATTTTATTTATTCATTTTCGTGGCCTGTAAAGAAAAATTTAAATTAATTTCTTCTATAATTAAGCGAGGGGTACCAAAAAATCGACTCATTTTTTACAACATATTAATTTACTGGTTTCTTTATACATACCAATTACATATATATAATTTTTTTTAACAAAAACAAGAAAATTTGATTATAAGTATGCTTTTAACCCAAATATTTTAAGAAAGAAACAAAATCAATTAAAATCAAATACAAATTAAAATATTTTAAAAACAACTCAGAAGTCTGCTACGTAATTAGAAAAAAAATAATTTGGAAAATATAAAAAAAAATAAATATGTTTCAAATTTCTTATTTTATCTTAGGGTCAATCCATTTCAAGTGGTCCAGAAAATGGCATATTCCTTGCTCGACCTTTTTTAAAAAATCTGAAAATTTTGTAGAACAACCTTAACATGATGGAAGTTCAAAATGACTATTATTTTAATTTTATTAATTTTTGTTTGTGCATGGCGGCCACCTTTGTTTCATCGTCTGCAGCAATTATCTCACAAGAAGGGTTTACGGAATTGTAAATAATTCATCGTTTATTTATCCAATTCAAGTGTCGATTAAAGCAATTTCTGCAGAATACATTGGGCTAAAAATTTGGTAATGGACTAGTTTCCGAAACTAACTGCTTATTGGTAAAATTTAAGCATACAGTTTCAGTTTTTTTCTAAAATTTGTCCGTATACAAGAGGAAATTTTTCTAGCAAGGAAAACTGTCAACATGACATATTTTTTTTTTTTTTTTTACAAATAGGCCGAAAGTACTTCTACTCACACGCCGAGTTCCAGATCTGGGACTTGCTTTCTCTTCGCTAAAAAAAATCCCAATTTTTTCAAAAATGAGAAAAATCGCACTTTTCAGACTTTGATATCTCTGGTGGGGCACGAGATAAAAATCTGATTTTTTTTTAAATAAGCGCATTGTATGGTAGTGTTATGCACAAGAAATTTCAGGATGGATATTTGACTACAAGCTGAGATATGTCAATGGCAACATGTCAAAACAATACTGCCAAACTATTGTTTTGTTGTAGTCACAGCTAACTATTTATCTCAGAGTATCATTTAAATTTATTTTTTAGATTATCTTTAAATAATAGTAACAGAAAATAAATCTTTTGCAATTAATTTAAAAAATAATTATGCCTAAGGCTTACATTTTGTATGGTTTCAGTAATTTTTGTTGTAAATTTAGTAACTAAAAGAAACCTCAGCACTTTTACATATATATATATATATATATATATATATATATATATATATATGAGACATGATCAAACGTGTCAAAACACATTCCTGCTTGTTGGTTTAAAAACCACAATTTTAATGCTGCTTGCCAGTGCCTGAAACTTGTTCCTACCATAAGTGTGTTCCTGTAAATGAAACATTATGCGATGTTACCATGCATCAACCTCAAGTAATTTTCAGAAAGTAAAGAAACCCAAAGCCTTTTCAAAATTTACACTGAACAAAATCACATTTTATCATAAGAAGTATGCTAGGAATTATTAATGAATTGAGACTTGGACATAGTGATTTCAAAGTATATTTCTATGAGCCAGCAGGGCCAAAATCTTCAATCAAGTTATCAA
This sequence comes from Maratus speciosus, assembly GCA_963932465.1. NCBI lineage: Eukaryota > Metazoa > Arthropoda > Arachnida > Araneae > Salticidae > Maratus > Maratus speciosus. The sequence continues at coordinate 205,800,475 of OZ010790.1, forward strand.
GAGTTGACAAGACTTGGTTCCTACAAATAAAATTTTGGGAAAGATCAAAATTGTGCTTTTTAAACCAACAAGCAAGAATGTGTTTTGACACGTTTGATCATGTCTCAACAAGTATGACAACATTAACAGCTTTTCTTTTCCCTATGTTGTTTTTGTCTCAGGTCTTGTATAAAAATATTTTTTTCTTTATGTAAAAGTGCTGAGGTTTCTTTTAGTTACAAAAATTACTTCCAACAAAAATTACTGAAACCATACAAAATGTATGGCCTTGGGCATAAGTATTTTTTTTATTAATTGCTAAGCTTTGCAAAGGACATTAATTTATGTTACTATTATTTAAAGATAATCAAAAACATACATTTAAATGACACTCTGAGATAAGTACTTAGCTGTGACTACAATAAAACAATAGTTTGGCAGTATTGTTTTGACATGTTGCCCTTGCCATATCTCAGCTTGTAGTCAAATCTCCATCTTGAAATTTCTTGTGCATAACAGTGTCATACAATACTCTTATATATAAAAAAAATCAGATTTTTATCTCGTGATCCACAAGAGATATCAAAACCTGAAAAGTGCGATTTTTGTCATTTTTGAAAAATTTGGGATTTTTTTTTTTAGCAAAGAGAAAGCAAGTCACAGATCTGGAACTCGGCGTGTGAGTACAAGTACTTTCGGCCTATTTGTAAAAAAATGACATGTTGGCAGTATTCCTTGCTAGACAAATTTCCTGTTGTAAACGGACAAATTTTGGAAAAAAACGGAAATTTTATGCTTAAATTTTACCAATAAGCAGTTAGTTTCGGAAACTACTCCATTACCAGATTTTTAGCCCAATGCATTTTGTACAAATTGCTTTAATCCGCAGTTGAATTGGATAAATAAACGATGAATTATTTACAATTCCGTAAACCCTTCTTATGAGATAATTGCAGACGATGAAACAAAGATGGCCGCCATGCACGAACAAAAATTAATAAAATTAAAATAATAGTCATTTTGAACTTCCATCATGTTAGGGTTGTTGTACAAAAAATTTCAGATTTTTAAAAAATGGTTGTGCAACCAGTGCTGTACCACTTGAAATGGATTGACCCATTACCTATTTCACTTTTAATTCAAACTTTCGTACATATTTTTCGTTAGCAATTTTGATGGACGAGTGAAAATTATAATTTCGATTAATTTTTAAGCCATTACTCGAATCATCCAGTTTTCATAAAGAAACTAGAACGGTTATTATTTTTCGAAATATATATTTATTATTTTCTACGCTTTGTAAAAGATGATGATCAATTTCAACTATACGAATTACTACTTAAAAACATCTTCAGAAAAACTGATAAATTTATATTAATGTGAAAGAGTTTGTGCTAACTATACATTGTTTTATTTCTTTGAAAGAAGTAACTTTTAAAAATAGGATTTTTCTATTGAAACTGGTAATGAAAAGTGTTGTTCAGATGTATAGAATTTGTTTTTCTGCCAATTTATTTTCTAACGTTATGCATTAGTATATTGTTTTGTTTGTATACACAACAAGGTTCAAATAATTTGTCCTTTAACACTGAAAGGACAGGAAATTTTACTCACATTTTATACAAATATTTGTCATCAGAATTTTTATTCAAAACTTTTTAACTTATTTATGTAACATTTTTCTTTTTATTTCGATTTTTAACTTATTTTATAAAGAAACTTTTGGTTTTGAACCGTAATATATTCATTTGGTAGGGGTCAAATGACCACTCAATGTCCTTTTAATGCTAAATGAACAAAATATAGAAAGAAATCTACCACTCTTAAATACAATTTACGTTACTTAGTTTAATGATACCAACAGGTGACTTTTGCATGTAAACAATATTGGACAAATAGAAGATATATCATTATTTCCAGAGATCGTGCAGTTTTAAAACTCATAAATTAAATCTAATGTCTTTTAAAGTATTGAAAACTTTTGCGCTATATAATATTTTATTAAAGTAACTTTCCGATATTAGATGCCTGTATTGAAATTTCTAAAGAAAAATCTAAAGAATTTAAAATCCCTGTTCAAAGGTACATATTTTGTCTTTCTTTTAATTACTTTTTTTTATTTTAAGCGTTAGTACTATATTGGTTTGTTTATACATCAAGGAAAAAGTTCATAATTTGTCAAACTGAACTGTTTTCAAAGCTGAAATATTTCAACGAGCTAAAATATGTATTTAAAAATGATTACAATTATTCTTAGAATATCCTGTTATTTTATTCTTGTTAAGTTCAATTATTTTTCTATTTTGAATAAATGTACCATATTAAAACGAAATTACCGGACAACAATTCGGCAAATAACTAAATCTTGTGACATTTCATGAACTCATCGTGATTATATTTTACATTCTCATAATATATGAATATACTGATTACAATATACTCTAAAAAATTACGCGATCTTAAAATTAGCTTTAGCAACATTTGCCATTGTAAAAAAGAGATATTCTATACTTAAATAAGACTTATGGACTAGGAGGTGACAGTACAGACAATCACTTCATCGAGTTCACGGCTGAAATTCCAAAATTAATTAAAACTCGATTCGGTTAATAAAACGTAGTAGGTCTGCCAAGTCGTATCTTGGCGGAAAACACCTGAAAACCTTATTTTAGCGGTGGACTGGTAGGTTTACCATTGGGTTTTTCTACACCCAAAGATATGAAAACATGGAGGAATGGCTGCAGGAAAACGCAATGACAAACCTACGAATCAACCACTAAAATCGTGTTTTCAGGTGTTTTCCACCAATATAAGATTTGGCAGACCGATTGCGTTTTAATGTGGGGATCGATTTTTAACTAATTGGGGAATTTCAGCCATGAACTCGATGAGGTGATTGTCTGCGCTTCCTCCTCCCGTTCTATTACCTTTCAAATACAATCGCTAATAACAATTACAAATTACATTAGAATCTTTTGATGCTCAACAAACATATTTTTACAGACAAACATGATAAATTTAGATAATTAACATTAACATTAAAATTAATGTTATTTTGTTAATATTGCTTGTATACATTCAATTAGCTGAAAATGTTAAATTGAGAATAAAGAGCATTTATAAAAACGATATTTCGTTTTAAGAAAACTGTTTGAAACACTATTACTCGGAAACATTTACGAAAGTCAGTGGAGCAAAAGAAACTTTGTTTTTATAAATGCTTACTTAAGTCTCTAAAACATATTAATTTCTGAAGTTTCTAAAGAAAAAGAACGTTCTTCGGTATCGTGGATAACTCAAAAGACGTTATTGTATATTTTCGTATAATACGCGGTTGTATTACATTTTTTGCAGATTTAAATACTTTTTTTGTTACAGTGTGGATCAAAACATCATAAGTTTTGAAAAACAGTCTTTATATGCCCGCTTTATTTTATTTGCATGGTCAACAAAGAACATTTGAAATTCGTTTTTTCTATAATAAATCCAGACATAGAAATAAATGTACTGATTTTTTACTACATAATAATTTAGTGATTTCTTTACACATACCAAATATATAATTTCTTAGAATAAAAACATGAAACATTTGACTTGTATAATTTTAATGCAAGTATTTAAAGGAAGAAACATATTCAATTACAAACAAATACAAAAATCAAATATGTTAAAGCCCCACCAGTGGCCGAGAGGTTCTGCTCTCAAAGCTGGTACACGGGAGGTGCTGGGTTCGAACCCAATCGCTCCCGTCGGCCTAATCGTTCGGAGTTTTCGTGGTTTTCTTCGAGCCGTGGATTTTCCATGCGTAAATACGGATTAGGTTCCCTTAGAAAGACCCCCACGGAGGGCGCTTCCCTCCCCCTGGGCCTATATCCCTCGTGTAGATAATTGGCCGTCACAAATCAACCCAACCCAAATATGTTAAAATTAACGCAGATATCTGCTACGTAATTAAAAAAGAATAATTCGGAAAATATTCATAATAAATACATTTCAAATGTCTTGTTTTGTAGTACCTAATTCCACTCTTAATTCAAAATTTCGTATAGATTTCTCAATAACAATTTTGATGGAAGATTAAAAATGATAATTTATTTCCCATTTATTTTAAGGCAGTACTCGTATCATTCAGTTTTGAAAAGAAACTAGGAACGGTTATCATTTTTCTAAAAATACATTTTTTTTTTTTTTTTTTTTTTTTTTTACGCTTTGTAAAAGATGATGATCAATTTCAAATATATGAATTACTACTTAGAAAATCCACGGATAGCTGATAAATTGAATTTAATGTCTTATAAAGTATTGAAAAAGTTTGTGCTATGTATTACTTTATTTCTTGGAAAGAAGAAACTTTCTGAAATTGGATGCTAGTATTGAAACTGCTAATGAAAAATAGAAAAAAATGAAAATTCCTGTTCAGAGATACAGAATTTGCTTTTCTTCTCATTTCTTTTTTTAGATTTAGGCGTTAGTCTTATGTTGCTTTGTTTTAATACAAAACAAGGAGCAATTTCGAATAATTTGTCCTTTATAATTTTGCTTACAATATCCCGTTATTTTATTCTTGTCAAGTCCAGTTATTTTTTTATTTTTAATAAATTTACCATAGTAAAATGTGACTTACAGACAGGTTATGCTAATAACTAAATGTTGTGACATTTTTACTCACATAGTCCAAAATATTATTCTAAACATTTCATGAATACACTGCTTTTCGCTGGCATTCTCGGAATTGGTTTATATAAGGTCATTGTGCCTAAATGTGATGACCTCTAAATGCGACAAGGATATTTTACTTAATATCTTAATGCAAGAATCGTAAATAAATACTATATAATGCGACATCCGAACTTGAGGAACAAAGCCCGAAACATATATTTGCGTTTAAAACGTTTTCCTTTAAGAAACATTCCTATTAAAATACACGTCGTTCATTATAAAGGGCATCCATCTTCCCTAAATGAGGCTAAAAAAATCCCGAAAGAGGCTTATGGTTTTCTTTATTAACTTTGAAAATCAAATAAGCCTATGGACGTGAAGCACTGCGACTTATGTTCATTTACCGAAAATGTAAACTTAAAAAAAGGCGACCAATTTTAAAATTAGAATTTTGTATTATTCTACGCATTTTGGTGACTTTAGTTTCTTCAGATATTACCGACGAATTGAATGCCCTAAATGTGGAGAGACTTTTAGAGGATACAAAGTAAGTTTATTTGGTATTTTCCTTATATAGTATTAAAATCATGTTTAAAGCAGAAATCGTTTTTAATTAAGCTGTGTTAACTTAGTAAATTAGGAATTTCAGAACGATCCTACAGCAGCATTTTTCTGTAAACAGTTACTTAAATATGTGTTTAAAATGCTCAAAACAGAAAAATACGTGACTTTAAATTTATTATTTAAAAAATGACATAAGAATAGCGGTGTATGCTCTAGACAGCAAATATAGATACATGTGTTCCCAATACTTTTATATGACGGAAATTCGGAAATATCTCGTATAGATTGAAAACACTTAAATCATGATAATCGGATTAAGTAAATTTATTTTACAAAAATTCAAACTTTCAGTAGCGTCAATACCAAATCTGATTAGAGCATGATCAGTGTTGGCATTAATATATCACTTTTTTAATTGATTGATTAGTCGATTAAATATTCGATCATGCGAAATTTAATAATGATTCAACTTATCATGGCTGAAACTGAAAAAGAAATTGCTCTTTATTTTTTTGTATGATTAATTCGATCTGAATTAATTTAATTGTGATTATTTAATCATTAATTACACTAAGGGATCGTACCCGGGCTTCCCGGTTAAAGAATATAGGCGAAAACATTTTTTTTAATTGAAAACTAATATTTTTTATGTGCAATAATTTCTTAGATTACCCACTTACATTAAAAGAACATTTTTCATATGGAAAATACGAATTATACAATCAAATATTTTTTTTAATTTATCAAAAGCGATATTTTCTTATTAGCCGTATACTAAGAGTTATTTAACCAAGATTTTGCTACTTACAAAACATCCTTTTATGCTCTGAGAATTTCAGAGCTTATACATGCCTGTTAAATTTGTGTTTTATTTATGTTATTTTATTTACTTATTCATAAGGAAGTTTCTTTTAATGGATAGTAGCAGTAAGAAAATGATGAATTCTTTATTTTGTTTTAAGGGCAAACGGATTAATCTTTCGCAATCGAGCTCCGAGCGATATGGATAAATTAAAAAATATTTCATGCTTTAAAATTGTTTTTAAAACCATGGGCAATCATTAAACTGAGATGAACTTTGCAAAAAAATTCCATTTGAAAAAAAAATCCCATTTGGTAATCTAAAAATTTAAATTTTACAATTTCAAAAATGTTAGATTTGTATTTTTTCAATATTATTCTTTTATTTGTTTATAAAAGAAGTATTAATTTCGTTAATTTGTCTTTTACAAATATGTTAGATTGGTGGGTTTTTTAACATTATTTTTTTTTATTTGTTTATAAAGGAAGTATTAATTTCGTTATGCAAAAATAGTCAAAAACAAATGCTGAAAAATGTTTGTTGCTTTTTGTGTATTACATAATAAAAATTATTATTATGTATTGAAACCGGCACGTGATAAGATAAACTTTTTAAAAAATCTTGCTTAAAAATTATTTTGGAAAGTATAAAATATCAGTCAATTAAGATACAGTTTTTAAACAAATTGCATTTGAAAGTAATTTTTTCCCTATGCAATGAAAATTTAAAATGTGCGATGGTCAGAACATCAAAAAATTGCAGTACCGAAAATTTCAAGACTGAAATTGGATCGCGAAGTGTTGCCATTCGTAAAATGACGTCAGAGTTACGCAGAGATATGTTTGTTCTTTATATTATAGATACTTAATCAGTAAAATATAATAAAGATCAGTTATTAGAATGTGGTTATCAATTGAGGCTCTTATGCTTGGTTATCCCGGAATGAAAAACTGCAATTTTCACCTTCTCAAAATTTGCATACACAATTCTCATATCCATATTCATCATTTAAAAAAAAATTGTATTTTGTTTGGTCATTTAAAAATCATTTTAACTCAAAACTTGAAGTCACGATTGTCAGCAACATCTTTTATGTGAACAGATGCACTCTTTACTTGAGATTCTAATCTCAATTCCGGAGAGTAAAATTTTCCGTAATTTATGTTTTCTACGCGCATTTGTGTTAAACTGTTTAGTTTTATATAAGAAAATTATCATTTTCTTTTAAGTATGACTTCATTCACTTAAATAAGCATTTCGCCTAGTGTCTGAAACTTAGTATTAGTACACATGCAGAAGGAAAAACAATATATAAAATTTATGAGGAAAAATGCGTGTTTTCAAAAGCAGTGTGTCATTTTCCGTTATTATTTCCCTAATATAATATTCTACTCCTAATGGGATTTTGCGCCACTAAACCCTATACAACAATTTTTATCAACGATTTTGAATTTTTATCAGAAAATAGCACGAATAAAGATAAAAATACCTCATTATTTCTCTCTTCTCTGCAATAATGAACGCTATATAATTTTCACCATTTTGACGAAATTTCATAAAATGCTTTTAAAATTAAGATATAAAAGTGGGGATATTAAAAAAAAAAAAACAGATAGTGCGATCACATCTACAAATAAAGATCTTTCAGTAAAAAAAAAAAAAAAAAAAAAGTAAAATTTGTTCAGCAGAAAGATCAGGGCAGATGACTGAAAAACACACTTGTGCATTTCCTATTTTCGACTATTTTCCGTTTACTTTCAATAGAAATGGGGTACTTTTGTTACCATAATAAGAAAAATGGTATTAAAAACTACAAAAAAAATAATATCTCAAAAATAAATTGAGATACAGCTTTCAAACAAATTGCATTTAAAAGAGCATTTTTTTTCTTATACGACGGTGTAAAAATTTAGCATGTGCGATGTTTAGAAGTTTAAAAATTTGAAGAACATATAATTGCAAAACCAAAATTTTATTTCTAATTTCAAAGTGTTGCCATTCGCAAAATGACGTATGCGTTACGCACAGATGTGTTTGTTTTTATAATATAGATAGACGAAAATTAAATATGACCGCTATTTAACGTTCTTAAATTCGCTTTCATTGCACGAGATTATTATTAAGTGTCACTATACAATTTTCCTTATTGAATGCTGTACAGGATGGCGCAAAATTATTCATATAAACCGAGGTCAAAATGTTTGAATTATTTAGGGGGATTGGGGAGAGTTGAAACCCTTTTTATAAAACTGATGTGTTCTTTTGTAATTATTTTAGGCAAATAGGAGCAATATGATCAATCTATTGATGATAACAAGTTGATGGTGACAGTCACTGCACCAACATAGACTATACTTTATGTCGGTGCCACTAAAGCAAGGGGGTTAAGGAGCGAAAAAGTTATGTGATTGTTGAAAGCGTCGTGGATTCGTGAAAATTTTTGTATTCTGGTTTTCGATGGATTTAAACGTTTTAGTTGTCAGAGATCCCGAAAAACATGTTTTTACAAAATGTCTGTCTCTCACTCTGTAAGTCTTTCTGAATGTATGTGACAAAAATTTTGTGGTCGCTCTGTCTCAAGAAATAATGAACGGAATTTAATAAAATTTTAGATTTAGTTAGTCGCTCATATATATTGATGCTGATTTCATTTGGTGTAAATCGCCCAACAGGTGGTACTGCCATGCTGCATTGTACATGATTATCGTAATAGCTCTATCTCAAGCTGTATTTTTCAGGGAGTTTTAACATGTATGATATAGAAGAAAGTCTTGGGATCGCCACAACCGACTAGTTTACACTTTTCTTAAATCTTATATATTAATCTGTTTTCAACTTTTACTAATTATAACATTTTATACTTTAAGATTAGAATAAGATTAAAAAAGTAAACTGTGTTTAACTAAATGAGTATTTATGTTTTCCTATATGTATTCTAAGGGATAGAAAATGTTGAATTTTTTCTGAAAATGTAAGGAAAAGGAGGGGTGTGGAGGCAACTCAGCATCAGACCCCGGGTCTCTCTTTGGCTTATTGAGGCCTGCTGAAATCGAATTATCAGAAACATTGCACGATTTTATCTGTTTATAAGTCTAATATTTTTATCACGAGGGATTTATAATAACTGGAGTTATATGTAATAAATTTTCTTGTGAACAATGTAACCCGTGAACTCTCCATACTAATGTGAATTCGCACCGATAAAAATTCAAAATGTTGGTATTATTTAAAAGATACTTTAATTAATTTGTATTTTTCATTAACAAAATAAGATTTTTGATAAAACTCAATATCCCATTTGGATTCTTTATTAAATTTCGTATAGAAAACATGTATTATATTTCATTATTAGTATATTGCCAACAAAAGTTTACGTAGTTGAAGTTGCGGAATCCAAAATCCAGAATTTTAAACAATGTTTTCCAAGATAAGTGTTTAACCCTTAACTGGGGTTAGCGATCTCACAGACCACACGTTCTCACGGATTAACTTGAAATTTTCAGATTAACTATAAATATTTGTGAATTTTTCTTTCATTTGAAGGCCTTTTTCTAATGCTAGATGCCTTTGAATAAGATCATTTTAAATTATAATAGTCCTGTACGTAGAATTTTGTACAGAAACGGTATCCTATGAGTTAATGAAGCTTTTTATTTATCTTTCATCAAGCCGTCTCGGAGATAGTTCATAATAGCTATGCGACAATTCCTGCCACAACAGTAAAGGATTAAAGGAATATTTCTAGAGGAATTAGTACATATAAAATGCATTGTCACATTTAGGTCTTTGAACGTCTGATTTAGTTTTTAAGTACTGTAAATGCAACAAAAATCACTTAAATGCGACATTCCTGTATTGTGGGAGTATATTACGTATATTGATTCCATTTCTTCAAAACAAGATAGTTTTGAACCTAAGGCGCAGCATTCAATAACTTTCTGCTTAATAAAATATTTATTTTGATAAACTGACAAATATACCCTAAACGCGACAGAAGTATGGGGAATTGCGTCTCATTTAGGCACAATAACGTTAATGTTTACATATTCTTTAAATCTCTAAGCGTTCTTAAAAATAGCTTTAGTAACTTTTATCGTTATAAAAGAAAAATTTCCTAAACTTAAATAATAGAAGAGGAGGTCCAAATACCGGCTAGGGTCCAAATACCGGCTACTAGGTGTTCTGAGAACTGAGCACAGCGCAGCCTAGCGGCGATAGGTAGAGTTTCTAACTTTAATTAAGAGAAGAAAGTTACGAAAGTTACGTCGTTGAAGTCCGTCTCATTTACAAACACTAAAAGCAAAAGTGTCGAAACGACGTAATCTGGTGCATCAAAGTTTTTTAGATAGGTGTTTCTCATTTTCTTTTAATATACTGATCATATATTGACTTGAATTGATGACTAAGTTATGTTCTAGCCATATTTAGCTCTCAATTGCCGCGCGCACATTATTGGTATTTTATTATATGAAGGAATAATATCGGTTGTAATTTAAACATAGCAGTGGTCCGAATACCGGCTACCTAGCGTAGTCTAAATACCGGCTAGCCGGTATTTAGACCTCTCTCGGTTGATCTGCTTGAAAGGGAGGGAAATAAATTAATTTAAATAGTTCCATAATTAATTATTTTAAATGGTCCAGAAATAGTTCCAGCCTCATTTCGCAATGTGAAAAAAAGAAACTGTGACCGTAATTTTTCAGGATCGACTCTGGTTACAGGATTATTTCACAAAAAAAAAGCGCTGAAAGACGCTCCAAAATTGTCTGCAATAAATGTGAAGAGAAAGAAAAAATAATGACGTAGGAAAACATGAGAAAAAGGCAGAAATTGGATTTTAAACCCCCTGAAGGGCACCGGTATTTGTTAAATACCACTTAATTTTTATTCCCAAATTCCACATTCACACCAGAATTTAGGAACTAAATTTCGTTTCATATAATGTACGCGAAGAAAAGCTTTTACTTAGTTTCATATAAAGTTGTTCATAAATAACGGTGTATATCCAATATTTTAACATTTTAGCAACAGAAGTGCTTTGCCCCTTAAAGGGTTAAAAAAGTGAAAAATGAAGCTATACAACAGAGGAAGATATGATGCAATTTGTGTCTTTTGCATGGGTGCTTTCTCTACTGACAATAATGAGGGATTGTATTCTGGGTTCAGTGTTAAGAATGCGATATGTGAGCCTATAGCTACTGCACAGGCGCAGAGAGTGATATTGTTTGTAATTTTATCAGATAAAATAATTCTCATTTCAAACAGCAAGTTTTATTTTGTTTTACACGTTAAAAAACAAAACTAGAAACATAATGGAAAGAAGACTGTGAGAGATAGTCGTTAAAAATTTTATAAATTTGACAAAAGTAATTATTTACTAAAACTTACGTATTTTTCTGCGCATAAGAAATGTTATTAATCAATAAAATTTATTAAAATAATATTCGTATTGCTTAATAATTGTTATTAGTTCTATTCGTATGATATTTTGAAAAACACTTAGGCAGCCAGTATTTAGACCCCATTATCAAAACTCAAAATTTGAAGACATTCGGAATTTTGCTTTTTATAAACAGAAAAACCTTTTAAACTGATTTTTTTTCTCTCTAAACAGTTGTAAAACATATCAAGGTACCCTTCTATCACTTTTTTCTTTTACTAATTTTGAAAATTGTATGATATAGATTGAAAACCAAAGTGGTAGCCGGTATTCGGATCTTTTCCTCTACTTATTTTTATAATACATATGTTAATGACGCTAACAAATGACTAGCAACTTTTTCCTGGTAAAAGTGAAATTTCATAAACTTAAATAACACTCATTTTTATAATACATGTGCTAATAATGCTAATAAATTACATTGACATCGTTAAAAATAACTTCATAAAAGGACACAAATGAGTTCATAAAACGTGTTCAAAGCATAATAAACTATAATTCTTTAAATAAAATAGCTTAATTATACTACAAAATAAGCTATTTATTTGAAATTTTATAATAAATATAATTTTATAAGGAAACCTTGATATGTTTAGTTTGAACATAAACTCTGAATTATAAAATTTAATATGAAAGTTAAAAGTAAAATGTTTATCTTCTTGTATGTCGAATAATTTACAATTATTTATTACAATCATCATCAAACAATTATTTATTTTGGACACATTTTGTTTATTGTTACGTATATAAACGTAAATAAGAGACTAGGGTTATCTATATTTTCCTTAATATGAGGCTTATATTACGTTAGCAGAAATTCGGACAATAACAAGTGAAGATATATCAAGTGTTTGTCATACTCTCTAGATAAATTTGTATTCAGGCAGAGATATTTTTATAACAAGTAGATTTCATTTTTTTATTTTTATCATTACCCAGTGTTGGTTTGAACACATTACATTCAATTTAAATATAAATATAAAAGAAAGCATCTCTCTATTCTAAAAAAAGTAACTACCGCTGTCACCACCGCCGGTTTTGATTTTTTTGTGACGTGAGGTCTTTCTTCGTTAATATTAAGAAAAATATTCAATTCAAAAATATGAAAATTAGTCGTATTATACAGAAATGTTTGATAAACACAGTGATGCAGACAGTTTTTAAATCGAAGAAATATTTTAAGATATATGTAATGCCAAAGTTGGACAAAATCGTTCCATTAAAAAAGTTTTATAGGAGCAAAAACTGTACATAGATATTTAATCATTTTTAGATCATTTTATACGATTGAAGTTCCCGGTGTGCAGACTGTATTTATTTTTTTAATTTGACTCATTTTTTTGAGGTTTTATTTCTTTTTTAAATTCAAATTTTCAGCATTTCGGGATATATTTTTTTTTTTACGTATTTTAGAAAAGGGTATTAATTTAAACTGTTTTCAACTGTATAAACAGAGCAAACAATAATGTTTGTTTCAAATAAAAAATTTATTTACACGTGACTATTAAATAAAGAAAAAATATTTAGAATTAGAATTAAATAATTATGTATAAAAAGCAGGAACTTATTAAAAATTACGTCATAAAAACTATACTTACACGTGAATTTTAAAAGAGAAGGGATATTGTAAAATAATAAATTCATTAACATGCGTTAGAAGTCTTAAATAGGAGAAATTACGTCACATTTACGTCACATTACAGTTATTATATAAATTGAACACAAAATAATATTGCAAAACAGTTTAAATTTAGAAATATCGCTAGGTATTTATTTGATATTTTGAGAGGATCTTTTCAACTATTTTTGTTAGGACAGAGCAAATAATATTTCATTCCTAACAAAAGTATTTGCACGTGAATGTTAAAAGAAAAAGAATAGTTTGGTCAAAATTACGTCAGATTGAAAACGATTAATTAAAAAAAATTTATTTAAAAGAATTTTCTTTTCGCTTTGTTAAAAAATACCGGGAGACAAAGACTCTGTTTACTTAATTCCTTTTATACTAGCTTATTTTGAAATGTTTAACTGATTTTACTTAATCAAAGACGAAAGCAGCGATTGTATCTTTGGTACTACTTGTTAGTTATCCCGTCGACCAAAAATCTATCGCTAAACTATAAGATTAAACGCCAATAATGGTTGATCATAAATGTCACATTAACTTGACTTTAAGCAAGTTACACGTGTCTACGCCATCAAGTTATTTTTATTTCGACGTTTTATTCGTATTTTTATTAATGTTATACTAATTTATTTGTTCTTTCGTTATTTTTTAAAAAAAATGTCAATTTGTATAATTTGGCGAGTGGTTTGGCGATTTATATAATTTGGCGAAATTGGTCGACGGGATAATCAAGTAGAACCGCAGCTGATTTGGCCTTAAAATTCCCCAATCAAAGAGCAATGAAAAAAATTCGTTTATAGGAAGATCGCCACTGTTTTTTTAATTATAATTAAATCTTCCGAAATCTTTTTAAAGCCGATCAAATTGGCGTGCTTTTAGAGTCTACGGTGTCTGAACGGGGGTTGACGAGCGTAGCTCGTAGGGGCCAGAGTCTCCTAGTTTATAAAATAAGTGCAGTGAACTATCAAAACTGTGTTATTAAATTTAAGGTATAGTAAAGATTTTTATTGAATTTTCGTAGTACGCTATTTAAGTTGACACTGTAGAACAATTTTAAAAGCCTTACAAAAAGGATATTTATTTCACACAAAATTTCATGTTTTGTTAGTTATACAGGCTCTTTCGGACAATGTACAGTCGTGAAAAAAAGAGTAAACACCCCTTACTAACTCTACAAAAAAATGTCGTAGAAGAAAGTTAGTGATACCACACGATTTGTAGTAAAGTCTACTTTTAAATGATGTATATAAAATTTGGTTAGGGTATCATCTACATATTAAAACGAACCATAACTTTTTGTTTTCAAGTGCAGTACACAATTTTGACAGCATAAATAAATTCTACACCCTTCAATTAGCCTAAAAACAAATTTTTATGCAAGTCTTATGATAAGTTTCCGAGAAATTAATTATTTTAAAACGAGCGTAATTTTAGGGGCTGTATCCAATTTGAAGTTCGGTACTCCATTGTTGACCGAGAGAGCCGGCTTAATGCGGTCAATGCGGTCAATGCCGGTCAATGCGGCTTAAACGCCAATCAAGCAGTCATTGAAGACTGCATGATTACAGGATAGCATAAGAAATTTCGAAATGTCTAGTCACTTCTATAATAGAAGGTCCCTTAAACCATCCTTTTGCGGTTTTTTAATTATAATTTGAAAACTACTTGGAAGAATAATGTGAAATTTTGGATTTCCATAAAGCAGGACTTAATTAATCTAAATCCATCAAAAGATTGTCGTTTGCAATTCATATTTTTTTTCGAATATTAATTTCATAATTCATATCATAAAGTTATAAAAATTACAAATTCAACGTATTTAAATATTAGCACATTAGATGTATAATTTCAGGAAATATGAAAATGCAATTTAACATGAGAAGCACTAAATTTTAAATGTTTATAATTCAAAAATTTATCATTCAAATGACTTTAAATTTGGTGTCTGGGCATAATTTGAACCGAAGTTTTGAAATATCTTGTTAAAATTGGGTATTGCCCTTGAAAAAAATGAAGTTTGGGTTAGTTTTAATATGCATATGGCACACTAAGCAAATTTGATGTACATAAGTTAAAAGTAGAGTTTATTTCCAATCGTTTTGCATCCGTAACTTTCTTCTACGATATTTTGTTGAGGAGTTAGTAGGGGGTGTTTACATTTTTTTTCCACGACTGCACGTGAGGAGTTGATATTACAAACATCCTTTTATAGATATTTAATATTGTATTTTATATCAGTAATGTTCATGTTTTCTACCTTGGAATTTTTTTCCTCCACATAAGACAGCGCGGGTTGCGTACTGAGTTGATACTTTAAAAATATTAATAAGTATTTAAATAAATACTTTTTCTAAGCTGCGTCATAAATATAGCTTTAATCTTTCAAATAAACTATTTTTTTATCAAACAGATTTAGTTATAAAAACGGTTAGCGGAAAAAAAAAATGTTATCCGCTTCGCAGAGCCCAGGTAAAAGCTTCAGATGAAATTCAAATTAAAGAGTACTGAAATACTATCTTTGTCGTTTAATAATTAAGACTTTTTAGAATGCGATTGTCGAACCTTTGCGCTGTAGCACCCGCATAAATGTTCAGTAGGCTGATACGTTTTTTAAAAAAATACACTTTAAATATAAATGTTTAATATGTTTGCAACTAGTACGCAATAGTTCGACATTTTTGTCAACAACATGCTAAAATTGCAAAACCATATTTTCGATTCGTTCAGCAGAATGGTTCTTCTGAAATATCCAGTTCATAGTGACGAATTCTTTGAATAAAAATGTCTTGTATTTCAGATATACTTTTTTAGAGAACCCTGAAAGTCGCATAGAGGAAAATAAGGCGAGAGGGTGAATCCAAGCTGTTGGAGGATAATGGCTGATCAACATGAGTAGGGAAAGTTTCGGTATTTGTGGAATGGTCCGGCAATATGGAATACTTCAATACCTATCCCGCACTGTACTGCCAAGCGTAAAAGCTGTAAATGACTGCCTAGTGCCCTTATGATTCACTGCGGTGAGTTCTATTTGGATATCAATTGTTAGAGAGATACGACGAAATCAAATATTATTCTCAATTGTTGCAATTTTTTGTAGGTAAGTTTTTCAAATTCATATTAATTATAAGATCTCTTTGTCAGTGATGTTAACCAAGTTCAGTATTAAGTTGAATAGTTATATTTATTGCTGTGTTAGTCAGTGTCCTTCTATGCTATGCTAACTTGTTAACGAGTGAAGAGGTTATTTTTTTCAAGATGGAGTGCCGGATAATATGGAATATCAGATAGGCAAGGGTTTCAAGACGAGAGTAGTGAAGATGAACAATCATTCCATACCAATTTTTCGTCTGAGATGGAGTTTTTTACCAGGCTGTACATCAGACCAGAAAGATGCAATGCGCTTGTTTTAAAATGGAAATTTTCCGGAGGATGGAAGAGAGAAACAGTGGATTAAATGCCTGATGTGTGCGATGTGAGCCCGTGTGGAATATGCAGGGACCAAGACATACATTTGTGACTAAATTTTGGGGACTACATTTGTGATTTTTGTAAAAATTAAAATAATTTTTCAACGAATCTGGTGATTTTCAAGTGAAGTACTATTGTTTACTCATTACACAATTTTTTGTAACCTTAGAAATCATGGATGTCGTACACTTTTTATATTCTGTATAACCCTATTGCGCATTTTCTGACTGGTTCATATTACCCGAAAACTGAAATTCTTTTTTAAAATCAAAATATTGATATGTTTTTTTTTCTTTCACTTTAAACGTATAAGAAATGTGCTAAGAAAAGTCAAAGTTTGTACATTATTAACTTCTAATTTATCGCTTTTTTTAATGTTGACTAACAAATCGAAATGTAAATGGCATCCCATTATCTCCGAACTTCCTCTACTAGTTAAAAGCCGCAATAATAAGTATTGTATTGATCAAACAATAACAAATGGTGCTATGTCCTGCATGAAAGTATTGTTCAGATTCTGTAATTCCTGGACTTCCAAATCGTGCAACATATCAGAATACCTTTGAGAGGTGATTAAACAAGTTTAGAATTAAGTAAATTCTTACCATACTTTTACTATTGCTGGGTATGCAAAGGTGCTTCGTGAATATACAAAGGCTCAAAATGAAGAGGACATTTTTCCAATTAGATAAATCATCTTCGAGGTTGAAGTAACACAGTTTAGGTTATTTCAACATAAAGAAAATGTCAATTCCAGGACTCGAACCTTGGTATCTTGGTTTGTCGCTCCAGATCACTTCGTACTGAGCTACCCTGACGATACCAGGTTGACGTAATCTTCAACTATGCTACTTATCTAATTGAAAAAAATTACTTCTTTTTATTATTACTTAACTATATGTTATACGGTTGTTTGTGTGTTATCACACATTTTCATCATATAAATGAGATAGTTATAGTTCGTATGGCAGAAACTAGCTTTGCAGTTAGCAGCTATGTCAAACAAATAAGAGTGAAGTATATCAGCCGGGTATCGTCCTTGTATCTCCGTAAGCAGAGCCTTGGCACAGCAAGCCAAGGTACCTCAGTTCGAGTCCTGGTCTGGGCATTTCTCGCTGTGTTGGAATAAACCTCAGCTATGCTCCTCCAACCTTGAAATTTTATAATTGCATTCACATTACAGCCCCATCTGTTGACGAAGATGTGTACTAAAATTGTCATGTATGAATATGTATTTCTGTTTTCATTTTTTTAACTTGGTAAATACTTAATAATATACGACAGAATCTCATGGAATTAGAAAATGAACATGTTTTAGAGAGGTTACCGTCTTAAGAGGTATACCGGATATTATAACTATAATGTTTTATTTTTTCTGTACTGTAAAAATTAGGTGTAAATCAGTAATCGTTTATATACTGGCTCCGTTTTCACATGCTTTGTTGTATTTCTGATTTAAAAAATATTAAGATACATAGATTTAGTTACTGACAGCAATTCCAAAAATTACTTTTTTACAAATTAAAAAAATGTATCTCTGTTTTAGAATTTTAAAATTTATTTTATGGTGTCATGTTACTTCTGATGTTTCCCTATATTTAAAAAATCTTTAGCTGCATAAACAGTAATATATACTCTCTGGTGTTAATAGACAAATAGATCCTGTAAATAATCAAAAGCTGATACCGAGAACCTGAACACGAATGAAAACATCAGCATATACACATATGTATGCACATATATGCAAAATCGTTTTAAAAATAACAAAAGAGGTTTTAGGGGGCCCAAAATCGTAATGATGTATAGAAAATTATCATTCTCGGTTTCTGATAATTATTACCATAATGTAAACAATATTTGTGCGAAAAGTAAAAATTCGTTAAGTACTATTTTATCTTTAAAACTTATTATCAGAATAAAAAAAAACTGTTATTCTCAAAATATAATAATATTCTTTAGGACGTGGATTCAAACTTTATTTTAAATTTTATTATTTTTCTAATTAATTCACATTTAAAGACATGATTTTTTTTTTAAATTAGAACTGTATCACATAAAAACAGCAACATTTCAAGAAAGTTAAATTAAATTATACTCAAAGATTTCTTCTTTCAACTTTGAATTCATTCGGTTTGTCAATCGCTCTTGTAAAGAAATCTGCTCACGTAAATCTGCTATGTGTGTTGCTAAGTTTTATGTGTGCAGAACTCTCTCAGAAGAAGAGGCTTTCCGAAGAAATTTAGTGCGCAATTTTTTTTTTACTCGACAAATGTAAGAATCGTGAGTTGAAACATTAAAAAAGATATATATCAGCTTTCAAAAGTGAAACATTTTAAAATCAATAGATATATGAATTTGAAATGTAATCAAAAAGCATGATGTTTTATGTCATGTAAAACACATGTATGTCTATTTTTTTTAATTGGTTGATAGTGTTTATAGTAGATACATAGATGAGGGGTTTTATCCATATATCCATGGATTAGTGGCAGTATAGCATACACAATATTGCACGCACTACTGTTTTTTGACACAGCCCCACATCTTTTTGCTTCATTTTGGAATAACGGATTTTTAGCTTATTCTATAAACGATAATTTTCAGACTTTTCAAACTATATTTTTCAGACTTTTACAAAAGTTGCTCTATACATTTAGCTGACACATTATGCAAATTATATTTTGCTTACATTCGGGCATGCGCAGTGAATCATTATTTAGAAAAACTGCTCATTTTTCATACAATTATTATTACTTTTCATTCTGATTACAGGGTGTTGTGTACAATGCTATTTGTCATATTTTATGAAAAGAATTCTTTTTTATAATAAGAACTCTTATATAAGAACAAATAATTTTATAATAAGAACAAATTATAAGCGAAAATCTTGACAAAATTTGGAACTCTTTTTATAAAAACTTAAATTTCTCTGCGAATATACATGGTATTCTCATACAAATTAACACAATTTATTGCAATAAGGGACTTAATGGTAATCTGCAGTTTAAAAGCTTTAGCTACACTAGTTTTTACAGGGTTGTCCAAAAGATATTCGTTATTTTTCAATTTGTTGACGGTCCCCTATGGGGGTTTCGGGAAAACAATCTTCACGGAAATGTATGATTTGTACTATTCTGTTTACACACCTGGAGTTTCAGGATAATTCCTCATTTATTTTTCTAGATATTTAAGAAAACGTCAAAAATCGCAAGTGGCCGATCACCTTTGGCCATATAGTGTATAATGGTTGCAGAATTTTGTCATGTCATTTCAAATTTTAGAAACTCGAATCAAAATTAAAAAATATATTAATTAAAGTTTTCTTAATTCTATTAAATCCTATCATACGTAATTAATTCAATGTTATCCCATGGCAAGTAATGATTGCAGGTTGCCATTGTGATTATTATATTAATTCCTATCATACGTAATTAATTCAATGATATCAATTGATTGGTAATGATTCTACGTTGCCACGGTGATTACGTCATATTTAAGATGGAGTCCTATTATTTTCACACTACCTAATTTAATGTATACAATCGTAATAAATTTTGTATTCATGCATTTTTGCATAAGAATGCAGCAGATATTTCACTAATATCGGAATATTTATAAAACTATTTGTCGTGTGAACGCACCTCACTTGCCACATTTCACGTGCAATTTCCGACTTGTTCACAAATGCATATTTACGGGGAAATGTACACACATTGATTGCAACTTAAATTTCTTTAATATATATGTTTAGTAAAAATTACATTTATCGTTTAAAACAGTCTTCTTGGGAACTCCTTATGGAATACTTACTCATAATTACATTAGTTTTGATAAAAGAAAAAAATGCATTATTACACAAAGTGAAACTTGTGCTATAGATTTGCACTGGTCTGGTCAACATTACATATATTTATGTTGTTAATTCCGGTGCAAAAATATAGTAAAAATTCACGCAAATAAAGAATTACCAGTAAGTATGTGTAAAGTTTTCGCACTGCAATTTTGGAGATTATTTAACCATGCGTTTTTGAGTATTTTTTACCCTTCTCGCTTACCAGACTTCGTATGAAGCTATTAAGCCATGTATAGTGGTTTGAAAGCTAATTTCAATTTAATTTGATTAGTGATATGTTTCGGATTTCAGGTTCCAGGTATGACTTAATATTCGATCCACTTTGTTATACAAATGACATCGAAAGATTTAAAAGTTTATGGACTACACATTGATCGAAGACGTTAATATAGGTTCCAATTATTTTGTTCATTACGATAATATACTTTTAAATGTTTTATTTTTTTCATTTAAGACATACATGTGTTATACTAACCCGTTGAAGATTTTTAGCCTTTTGCAGTCCACAACAAACTTTCAATCACATACCAGCCGAGAATTACTCTGCTGGAATACTCGTGTATTCTCAGGGATTACGCGAGAATGTTTAAAGTACTATATTTTTTTAAAAGGAAAATTTACAGTGCTGGCCAAAAAAAAGGAATTTTTGAAATTTTAGAATTTTTGAAAGAAATATAAACAAAACTAGGCTAAAATGCTAACTAGGTTTTATGAATGGCGCACAGAAGTGTTTCTGAACGTTGTAAGCTCACATTTCCACATTCAATATTTAGATGGTCCGCCTTTGAGTTTCATAAGGGCCTTTAGACGAGCTGGCATTCCTGAAATGTGCTTCTTCGAAAGTTCTTCAATGCGATGATTGTGGTTCCAGATTTGTATAACTCGTTTATTTAAAGTAACTATTCTTGTACAAACAATTACCGATACGCTGTTCTTCAAATCATTCCAAACAGACTCAATGGGGTTCATGTCATGAGTGTTCGCCAGCCAGTCAAGAACCTTCAAATCCTGAGAAGCCAAAATGTCCTTAATTGTCTTTTCTCGCAGGCAAGGCGCACCATCAGGTATGAATATACCTTCATTTTCGGGGTATCATTCTCGTATCTGAGGCAACAGGCGTCTTTGTGGCACTTCCATACATAGATCTTGATTCATATGCCTTGATCAACACCCAATTTTCTTGTTTCCATATGCCGAGATGACGCTCCATATCATACCCATTGTTTCTTGACGGTGTTCTTGAGGTTTCGGACAGGAACTTTCAACCGGGTTTTTCCTTACGAAGAGGGACTTGTTGCTCATAATCCCCACTCTCGACTCGTCCGAAAAACAAACCTGAAATCAAAAGTTACATGCTCAAAGTACTGATTTTAATTTAGTAAACATGGAGTATATAAATTAATTTGTGACATAAGAAATTAATTTGTACACATTTTGCCCAATAATAAATGTAAATTACCTTTCACCAATCGTCTGCTGCCCATTGTTTATGCGCGAGCGTGTGCCCAAGCGAGTCTGTTTTTGCGCCTGGCTACAGTTAGCTTAGGTTTTTGAAAGGGTTAGAAGCCCTGTAGCCATACTCAAGGAGACTTTTTGTACTGTTCTTGAGCTGACGTTGACGCCAGCATCTTTCCATTTTCGTAACAGTTGCTTTGAAGTCATTTTCTGGTTGTTTTCACTAATTCGAATCAAATTTCTATCAGAACGAGGTGTGGTGAGACGTTTACTCCCGCACTTTGACAGGCCTTTCATATTCCCAGAAAGGGAATAAAGAAAATCGCAGAAAGCTTCCTTAGAATTCTACCATCACTTTGCGGCGAAACATGCACCTATGAATTTTTTTACGGGCTTTCTGATGTGCATGCTAAAGCAGAGCTTGAATTTCACATTTTTTCTTGAACTGAGGTCCTGTTTTTCCACATTCTTATACCAACAGCTTATTATTTTGAAAAATTGTAACGGAAAGCGAAAACCGTACCAAAATTGTCAGTAAAATAGTTATAAAACCACAAGATAACAATTATACTTAACCGTATAACACTAAACACGGTGCACGCAGCTTGCAAACACCACGAATACAAATAACAACTTTTGTCAATATCTACGGTTAACGATCTGCAGTTCCTTAGCAACGGCGACGTCACTCAAATGCTAAGGAAATTTTAATGCCAATTCATTGGCAATCAGCCAAATCATCGACCTTCAATATGTAAAGTCAAAAGTGCCATACAATTACAAATTATCTTAAAATGAACTAATGTATGCGAATGTATACAGTAGGTGGGGGTTAATATACGCACAGTGCAAAGATACTCACTGGCTGATTTAATATGAAGAAACATTTCTACAATCATGACCGCTAGGTGGTAGTTTGGTGTCAAGTGTAGTAGTTGTGTTTTCAAACCTTGTGAAAGAAGTAGCACCCCGTGCCAAGAAAATGAGTTGAGTTTACATTTTCGCATTTTGATCTAATATTTTTAAAATTTCACTTTATCGTTTCGCAGACAATACCTAGAATTTTTAAAAATCCAAAAATTCAGTGGAGAATGGAAGCCGTATAGCTTCTAAAAACCGTATAGTTTACCTCGATCGCATTTGTTTAAACTTGTTGGTAGCCGGTTAAGTAAAATACTGCAGAATGGGGGAAAAGTACGCTCTTGGGACAAAGATACGTACAGGTTTAAGATTCGGGGCTTTGTCCTATCGTTTTAGATAGATGCTAAGCTTCCAGAATTACGTTGTGGAAAGTTTTATTTTTTATATTGTATAAAATATAATAGCTACTTAACTAATATAAGCTAGTTAACTACCTTTTCCTTTTTCTAGTTAAGTTTTTTTTTCAACATAGAATGTAGGTATCCACCTACCTACTTTTAAAAATCAATATTCTTATCTCATAAAAAGATTTTGTTTTAAGCATTAGCCCTTAACTCCTGTTAACGGTCTTACAGACCGCTGCCATATTCAGTTTTCATAGCTTAACTTGCATTTTTCCATTTAACTATTGATGTTAGTTTAATTTTGATTCGTTTGGAAACTTAGTAGTATCGTTAAAAACTTCTAAATGAGAATTTTTATTATAATAAGCCTTTACAAAAAGTTTAGCGCAGAAACATTAACTTATGAGTCCGTCAACCCTTTTATTCATTCTACGATCAAGGGGTCTTTGGGACCACTCACAGTATTTATGCAACAATTTTTGTCACAATAGTTAGAGGTTAACTACTATTTCCGATCTCATAGACCGCTGTTTTTTTTTTTTTTTTTTTCATGGTTTAACTTACAACTTTCAGTTTAACTCTAAATAATATTGAAATTTTCTAATGCTTTTGCATAACTCATTCGTTGGAAATGCGGCAAAAACCCACAGTAATGGGGCAAAAAAAACGCACTGCGTATCTTTGCCCCACCACTGCGTAATTTTACCCCAACCGATGCGGCAAAGATATGCAGAGCAATGTTTTTTTTTTTTTTTTTTTAATTTCTCACAGAATTATAATTTGACAGAATGGCGGTTGATGGAGGCACTTGTCTAAGGTTCTAATCTAACATTTTAATCGCTCATAACATAAGTTTAGACCAATATGTACGTTAAAAATCAAAATGTACTGAAAGTGCGTATCTTTACCTCCACTTACTTTACATGTTAAAAATAAATTCCTATTTTTTTGGCCAGGACTGTAGAATAAAATGAATAATGACCTACTAAAGAGAATGACATAGGCTAGGCTCTGTCTATTTCCTTTAATTT